>JAVTVJ010001161.1:0-36484 GCA_034509425.1 Eopsaltria australis | reverse complement strand
GAGAGACAGTGGGCTCATAGCCACCAAACTCAAGAATTATGATAGTATGATCAGTGGCCCAATGCAGGCTCAGGTCTCTGCTGTGGTCAAAGACCTCAGAGAAGAGATGATGAGGGAGGTGAGGGAGGAGATGAGGTTGATGAGTGCGGCACCAGTGCGAGTCACAAGCCCCAAAGTCAGAGCCCAGCGCCCCCCAGCCAGGGAGAGAGGGTACACCCCACGATCTGAGCTGTGGTTCTTCCTGTGTGATCACGGAGAAGACCTGAGGAAGTGGGATAGGAAACCCACTGCTGCCCTGGCAGCACGGGTACAGCAACTCAAGGAGGGAAATACTAACCGAGGCGGGGGGTCTACTAAAGTGAAGGTAGCCTCAGCCTCCCGTGACCGAGATGCCAGATATTACAAAAGAGAGGACGATCTCTTAGATCCCCTCGAGGGGACCTCTACCATGTACGCCCAAGAAAAAAATGACAACCAGAGCTAGAGGGGCCCTGCCTCTAGCCAGGAAGAGGCACGGGAAAACCGGGTCTTTTGGACAGTGTGGATCCTATGGCCTGGCACATCAGAACCACAAAAATATGAAGCGTTAGTTGATACTGGTGCGCAGTGTACCTTAATTCCATCGATACATGTGGGGGCAGAACCTGTTTCTATTGCCGGGGTGACGGGGGATCACAGCAATTAACTTTGTTGGAAGCCGAGGTGAGCCTGACCGGGAAGGAGTGGCAGAAACAGCCCATTGTGACTGGTCCAGAGGCCCCATGTATTCTGGGCATAGACTTCCTCCGGAATGGCTACTACAAAGACCCAAAGGGACTCAGGTGGGCTTTCGGAATAGCGGCTGTGGAGGCAGAGGGCATCAGGCAACTGAACACCTTGCCTGGACTATCGGAAAATCCAAATGCGGTGGGACTCCTGAGAGTAAAAGAGCAACAAGTGCCAATTGCCACCTCAACAGTGCACCGCTGGCAGTACCGGACGAATCGAGACGCCGTGATCCCCATCCACAAGATGATCCGCGACCTGGAAAGCCAAGGAGTGGTCAGTAAAGCCCACTCACCCTTCAACAGCCCCATCTGGCCTGTGCACAAGTCTGACGGGGAATAGAGATTGACTGTAGACTATCGTGACTTAAATGAAGTGACTCCACCATTGAGTGCTGCTGTACCAGACATGCTAGAGCTCCAGTACGAGCTGGAGTCCAAGGCAGCAAAATAGTATGCCACCATTGACATCGCCAATGCGTTCTTCTCCATCCCTCTGGCAGCGGAGTGCAGGCCTCAGTTCGCCTTCACCTGGAGGGGTGTGCAATATACCTGGAATCGGTTACCCCAGGAGTGGAGGCACATCCCCACGATCTGCCATGGATTGATCCAGGCTGCACTGGAAAAGGGTGAAGCTCCAGAGCATCTCCAATACATCGATGACATCATTGTGTGGGGGAACACAGCAGCAGAAGTATTTGAGAAAGGAGAGAAGATCATCATGATCCTCCTGGAAGCCAGTTTTGCCATCAAGAAAAGCAAAGTCAAGAGACCTGCTCGAGAGATCCAGTTCTTGGGGGTAAAATGGCAAGATGGACGGCGCCAGATTCCCACGGAGGTCATCAATAAGATCACTGCGATGTCTCCTCCAACTAACAAAAAAGAAACTCAAGCTTTCCTAGAGGCCATAGGTTTTTGGAGGATGCACATTCCAGAGTACAGCCAGATTGTGAGCCCTCTCTACCTAGTCACCCGCAAAAAGAACGATTTTCACTGGAGCCCTGAACAGCAACAAGCATTTGCCCAGATCAAGCAGGAGATCGCTCATGCAGTAGCGCTTGGCCCAGTAAGGACAGGACCAGAGGTGAGGAATGTGCTTTACTCTGCAGCCGGGAGCAAGGGCTTGTCCTGGAGCCTTTGGCAGAAGGTGCCTGGAGAGACCCGAGGCCGACCGCTGAGATTCTAGAGCCGGAGTTACAGAGGGTCTGAAGCCAACTACACCCCCACAGAGAAGGAAATCTTGGCCGCCTATGAAGGAGTTCAAGCCGCCTCCGAGGTAATTAGCACTGAAGCACAACTCCTCCTGGCACCTCGACTACCAGTGCTGAGGTGGATGTTCAAAGGAAAGGCTCCCTCTACCCACCACGCCACCGATGCCACATGAAGTAAGTAGATCGCACTTATCACACAGCGCGCCCGCATTGGAAATCCGAACCGCCCTGGGATCCTAGAAATAATTACGAACTGGCCAGAAGGTGAGAGTTTTGGTCTCACTGATGAAGAGGAGCAAGAACAAGTGACCCGGGCTGAGGAGGCTCCACCATATAATCAACTGCTAGATGAAGAAAAGTGCTACGCCCTTTTTACTGATGGTTCCTGTCGCATCATAGGGATGAACCGGAAGTGGAAAGCAGCTGTGTGGAGCCCCACACGACAAGTTGCAGAAGCCACTGAAGGAGAAGGTGGGTCGAGCCAATTTGCTGAACTCAAAGCCGTTCAGCTGGCCCTGGACATTGCTGAGAGAGAAAAGTGACCAAAGCTCTATCTCTACACCGATTCGTGGATGGTAGCCAATGCTCTATGGGGTTGGCTGGAAAGGTGGAAAAAAGCCAACTGGCAGCGTAGAGGAAAGCCAATCTGGGCAGCTGATGAATGGAAAGACATTGCCACTCGGGTAGAGAAGCTACCCGTAAAAGTCCGCCATGTAGACGCCCATGTCCCTAAGAGCCGAGCTAACGAAGAACACCAGAACAACAAGCAGGTAGATCACGCCGCAAAGATTGAGGTGGCACAGATAGATTTAGACTGGCAACACAAAGAGGAACTGTTCCTAGCCCGATGGGCCCATGACGCCTCAGGCCACCAGGGCAGAGATGCCACCTATAAGTAGGCACGAGACCGAGGGGTGGACCTAACCATAAACAGTATCTCCCAGGTGATCCATGATTGTGAGACGTGCGCTGCGATCAAACAAGCCAAGCGGGTAAAGCCTCTATAGTATGGTGGACGGTGGTCCAAATACAAGTATGGAGAAGCTTGGCAGATTGATTACATCACACTGCCCCAGACCCGCCAAGGCAAGCGCTACGTTCTCACAATGGTGGAAGCCACCACAGGATGGCTAGAGACCTACCCTGTGCCTCATGCCACTGCCCAGAACACCATCCTGGGCCTCGAAAAACAGGTTCTTTGGAGACATGGTACCCCCGAGAGAATTGAATCCGACAATGGGACTCACTTCAAAAATAACCTTATAAACACCTGGGCTAGGGAACATGGCATCGAGTGGGTGTACCATATCCCTTATCATGCACCAGCAGCTGAAAAAGTTGAACAGTACAATGGCCTGCTCAAAACCACCTTGAAAGCACTGGGTGGGGGGACGTTCAAGAACTGAGAGACTAATTTGGCAAAGGCCACATGGTTAGTGAACACCCGAGGTTCCTCCAGCCGAGCCGGGCCTGCCCACTCTGACCCCTTGCGAACAACAGATGGAGATAAAGTTCCAGTAGTACACATGAGAGGTATGCTGGGAAAGACTGTTTGGGTAAACTCTGCCTCAAGTAAAGACAATCCCATCCGGGGGGTTGTCTTTGCTCAGGGACCGAGCTGCACCTGGTGAGTGATGCAAAGGGATGGAGAGACCCGATGCATACCTCAAGGAGATCTTGTTTTAGGGTGAACTACTTATGACACTGCGCTTGTATCTGTATCTGCATGTATGTATATACCTCGAAAGTTTAAATTTGATGTAAAGTGTTTGCATGGGAAAAAAATTCGGGGTGGAGAATGTTGAAGGTTGGATCTAGTTCTTTTCCTCAGGAATTTTTCTCCCATGGGTTGCTAGGACACAAATGACTGGGTACTTAAGAGAAACAAAGCACAAGGGTAGAGCCTTTCTCCGTGGCAGGGTGGGGCAAAATTGCCCCTCACGGAAGCAGAGCCTGGTAAGCGAGATTTGGAGAGACTGAAAAGCAAGGGCAGAGGGAGGTCACGCCCTCTTGCTCGGGACCCTCGGAGCTGGACGGTCAGAGCTGCTGTCTGCTGAACCCACGGCCCCTGAGAAGCCAGCGCGGAGCTGCCGGTCTGTCTGCTGTGAGTCTCTGCACTCTGCCCCATCCGGAGCCGACCTGCCTGCCACCAGCCCGCTTTTCTCCGCTACATTGTAGCGGGGTTTTTCCCTGCACGTGGAGACCCCTTACCGTCCCAGCTCCCTGTGTCCAGGGATCCTGCTGTGGCACCGACACCAGCTGCCCCTCCCGAGGGTCTGTGGAGCACGGGCTCTCCTCCATCCCTCCGTGCTTCGGGCAGTCGCCATTCGCCGTGTGCTACCTGAGCTCACGCCGGAGCGCCCCCTGCAGCCACCGGGGAATCACCGCACCCAGAGCGCCCCTGCAGGCTGTGACTGGAACTGCACCAAAGGGAAAAGGTGCCTGAAGCCGAGCAGGCTGCCACTGAGTTTCTGGTTCTGTTTGTTAGTTAACGTTATAGTTGTTGTTATTTGTTATCCTTTGTTTTAGATAGTAGTAAAGAACTGTTATTCCTATTCCCATATCTTTGCCTGAGAGCCTCTTGATTTCAAATTTATAATAATTCGGAGGGAGAAGGGTTACAGTTTCCCATCCCAAGGGAGGCTCCTGCCTTCCTTAACAAACACCTGTCCTTCAAACCAGGACAGTCCTCTGTAGTTTTGTTAATTGCTCTTAAATTTTGCACTAATTGATAACTCTTACCATCAGCTTTCTTTGCTGCAAGGATGGGCATGTTGTATTTGGACTTGCATTGCACTAATAACCCATGTTGGAGGAATTTTTCATTTATGGATGCCAATCCCTTATGACTCTCTAATTTCAAAGGGTACTGTTTTTGCTTTACTGGTGTGGCTCCTGCTTTCAGTGCGATACTCACTGGTTCTGCTTGTTTGGGTCTTCCTGGGATATCACTGGCCCACGCTATTTTATTGACAGCATTTTTAACTTCAATGGGGATTTCACCACATTTGTCCTGTATAAAAAGTGCAGCAACTTGGACAAATTTAGATTCAGGAATTACAACTTGTATTCCCTTTCCCTTTTTGAATTTAATCTCTGCTTCTAATTTCTCTAGGAAATCTCTCCCCAGCAATAGTTTAGGGGAGTTAGGCATGTAAAGGAATTGATGAGTTACTCAGTGTTTGCCCAATTTGAATTTTAAAGGTTGGAAGAAAGGCTGTGTTTTGCTTAGTCCTGTTGCCCCAACGACATGTACAGTATCTTGGCTTAGTTTGCCTTCTAGAGTATTTAAGACCGTACGCTGCTACAGTACCTACCACAAAATCGATGTCCTTTTTCCCCAGCTTAGCTATAACTGAAGGTTGTGCTGGGGGAGAAGCCTTCGGTCCCCATCACTCTGAGTATGTCTCGTCCCACTGTGAGTTAGGGAACTGGGGGTTTCTTCTTCAATGTTGGACAGTCACTTTTCCAATGTCCCTTTATCTTACAATGGGCACACTGATTTTTGTCCATAGGGGAAGAAGTTCTCTTGGGTGGCTTCTCCTGAGTAACCCTCTTACTAGGATGGTGTCTTGCAGTGGTGGTTTCTACCCAGTTGGTCCCCATCCCTTTGTCCCTCCCAGGTTCCTCCCCTGTGCTCGTCAGTGATTGGTTATTATGTTGAAAATAAAAGTCTGATGCTCTCTGAGCTCTGGGTCTTTTGACCCTGGACACCTGGAGCGCAGTTAACCCACAGTTATTCCTTGGCAAAAGATCCCCCTCCCCTGTCTCTCTAGCTTTTAGATACAGTGTCTGCCCTTAAGGGAGATACAGCACAGCGGCAAGGGATACAGGATCCCAGCAGCTGTGGACCTGAGCCCTAACTCCTTCCCCGGGCCAGGGACACTAGCTGAAGCCGCTGTCGGGCTTGTCCATACCCTGGCGGACAGCTGTCTAGCACCGACCACCACGGCAGTGTCTAACTTTGTCACCTGGGTCTCTGTCCTGATACACCTTCCAGGCTACCTCTAACAATTTACTCATGTCCTGAACCCCATCTAACTTTTGCAGCTTTCTTATATCGTTTGTAGCTTGACCCATAAACAAAAGAACTAGATGTGCTTTCCCATCATCTGAATCAGGATCTAGGTTTGTATATCTGATTGCCACTTCTCTTAGCCTATTTAAAAAAATCAGTGGGAGATCCATCTTGATTTTGCTTTACTTTGTAAAACTTTTACCAATTAAGAGCTTTAGGGACACCATATTTTAACCCATACATCATGAGATTCTGGTATCATTTTAACCTTGCCATCTGTTCTGGCACATTTGGGTCTCACCTTGGATCATCTGATGGGAAAACCTCAGTAACTGTGCCCTGGATCAACCCACTTGCTATATTTGCCTCTACAGAAGTTATCACAGCTTTATTAACCATCTCTCTCTCAGTGAGATCAAGCAATGTGTCCATCATAGATTTCAAACCACTCCAGTCAGGGTTTTGTGCTTTAATTTCCCTTTCTACCAAATTAGCTACTTTATCTGGATTTTCTTTATATTTTTCAATGGTGGCCTGCCACGATTCTAACTGTACAAGAGAGTACAAGACTTTTATATATATAGGCCCTTGATTACCGACTGCCTGTCTCAAAGGCACTTGCAAAACCAGTTCTTCCCATTTTGACCTGGCGTGTTCGGCTACTGGACTACGTTCTCTTATGGCTCCTCTTGCTATCTTTCCCCTCCTTTGCCTGTTCAAAGCAGCTGTTTTCTCATCTTCCTCTTTGGAAGAGCTACCTGAGCGAAAGCTGTCCTATTCCGTTGAATCTGCTGTCTTAGATCTGCCTTGGCCAACCCTGGTACTAGGAATTTCTGACCACAACTTGCTCTGCCATAGGAGCCAGGCGACAGCCCTGGCCTTGTTTGCTTCAATGTCCCAGAGCGTGACATCATCTCCTGAGCCAGCACCCGCCCCAGCGCACAGTGTTGCGATGGAGTGTCGCGTCCCGCTGTTTGGACCAGGCAGCTGCCCACCAGGGTTTTGAGCAGCAGCCCTGCGGCGACTGCGACTGAGTGTCCCTGGCTCAGGCCGGCTCAGGTTCACTGGCGTCAGGAGTTCAGTTTCCCTTGCCGCGGGCAGTGTCTCCCTGCTTGGTAGACACTGTATCCTAAAGGCTGGAAAGGCTGGGGAGGGATCTCTCGGCGCAGCGTAAAAGATACACTGTATCAAGGAGATGACAGCTCTCTGGGCGTCTGAGTCTGAGAGACCCCGGGCTCAGCTTGCACCAGACTTTAATTATGAGGGTGACAACCAATTAGGTCCAAGCCCAGGGGAGAAACCAGGGAGGGACAAGGGGACAAGGGCCAACGAGGGAGGACAGGGGAGGAGAGGGGGTAACAGACATGACTATAACATAATCATCAACCGAACATAACCAAACTTTCTGGAACTCGGGGAAGATTGACAACTGATGGATGGGTGGTCAGTCCAATGGCCAAGGGAACATCCAGCCCCTTAGAAACCCAGCCCCACTCCGGGGCAAACCACTGCCAAACCCCACCCCAGGGGTGGCCTCAATCCTGGGATTTCCTACTCCAGGGCTTCTTAATGGGGAAGGTACTCTTCGCAGCCCCAACCACCACCACAATGGAGACTCAGGGGCCTGAGAGTGGGAGGGGTGCCACTCCCTTTGTGGGAGGTCCCCTCTCCACCTTCTTGGTGGAAGGGTCTGCCCTCTGGCTCCACCTCTAGGGGCAGTGCTGTTGGCTGCACATGCTAGCTGTCTCCTCCCCTTGCCTCCCCCCACCCAGGAGCGACCAGAGGAGGGGGTGGGGGACAGGGACGGGGAGTGCATCCAACCGGAAGCTGACAAGAACGCCTGTGCTGCCCCTAGCTGCCACAGCCACCTGACCTCTTCTTTTATCGGCAGGGGCTTTGCTGAAGCTGCTTCCCCGGCCACCCCCTTGCCTTTTATGGGCGAGGGTTTTGCCAAAGCCACCTCCTCCCCCCCAGCTGCCCCCGCCCATGGCTGCGGCGCTGGTGGGGGAGGGGCCGCAGTGGTGGGTGGTGGGGAAGGGGCCGCAGCGGGAGGCGGCCGAGGCCTCAGAGCGGGTGCCACTAGGTCTGCCTCCACGTCCTCCCCACCCCCACCCCACTATGGATCTAGCATGAGTCCTTTCTTCCCATCCTTTTCCCCTTTTTTCCTTAAAAGCATTATGTGCTCTTTGTTAGATCTCTGTAGCTTTTCATCCTCTGATATAACTATAAAAAGCCTCGCATACTCAAGTTCTCTGAAACACCAGTCTTGATGAATGTGAGATATCAAATTCAATATGTTGCGGTGGTTCCGAACCAGGAAGGACGAGGACTTCTGGCGGCATGTTCCACGGACAGAGAGTTTCCCCCCGGAGCTCCCAGAGGCAGTGGTTTGGACCACCAAGCCACGAACCCCAAGTTCCTGCTACGGGTTCCTTGATTTGTCTGTTATGTTTCCCCGTTTTGGGAAATTCCCTGTCACTCCCTTGTTCATTCATTGTCCTCTCTTCCCCCCTCCCCTCCCTAAACCCCATTCGGCAATGTACCCCGGCCCCTCCCCTGTATTGCCCCTTTGCCCTCAGTTTATTGGATGTTGTTCCTCCCTTAAATACCCATGTAATGAGCTGTTCTTGGCTCTTGGTCCCTGTGCTCCCTTGGGGGTAATAAACCTACCGAATTCACACACTAAGAGCCCTCCTTCTCTGGGAGTTCTTTGCTATCTCGCCGTGCTCTGAGGGCAACATCTCCCCAGACTGAGCGTGACCAGGCACTGGTCAATGGCGTTCTCAGTATTAGGCTCCCCTAAAGAAATTAAAACAGATAATGGACCAGCATACAGGTCAAAAAAGGTACAGGAATTTCTGCAATAGTGGGGAATCAAACACCTCACAGGCATACCCCACTCTCCCACAGGCCAAGCAATTGTCGAAAGAACACACCAAGATATAAAACGGATCCTTGAACAGCAACGGGGAGAAACAGAAGGACAGATGCCCATTGAGCACCTCTGTAGAGCTCTTTTTACCCTCAACTTTTTAAATTGCTCAGCAAAAGAGCCCGTTCCCCCCGTATTCCAGCACTTCACTAATTCGACCCAGGCCAAATTAAGAGAACAACCGCTGGTGTTCTTCAAGGACCCGCAAAGTAGACAAAAAGTAGGACCAGTTCGACTCATCGTGTGGGGGAGGGGATATGCTTGTGTCTCCACTCCAGAGGGACCGCGCTGGATCCCAAGCCGAGACATCAAGCCATGCCGAGAGCACCCACCAGAACAGACCTGGACGACTCTACCAACAGATGCTGCTCCACAGAGATCAGCATGGAAGAGAAGGAGAAAGAAAACTCCAGACTCCGACAGTGATCAAGAAGATGAGGGAGAACAAGAGGAGATCAATTATATACAAAGAAGAGACTTTCAGATTTACTACCTATACCCAGCTCGTGAGAGTCTCCCCTCCGAGCAGCCAGATCCTTTCATCCTCACCGAGACCCTTCTTTTTGATACCTTCAACTTAGACTCTCCCTAAACCTGCCCCATGTACCTCCCGTACCCCGATCATCCCCAGTCTTGTAGAGAGACAATGCTTTAACAATGTTTGTTTGTTTTATTGCAGATTTTCAAGACTTTGCTTTGGATTTAGTTATTATCTTCATTGTGTTAAGCTTCCTTAGATGTTTTAAAACCTTCATAATTTCTTTTATTAACAAGTCACTTTCTTTAAGTAAAAAGACAGGGGGAGATGTTGCGGTGGTTCCGAACCAGGAAGGACGAGGACTTCCGATGGCATGTTCCACGGACAGAGAGTTTCCCCCCAGAGCTCCCAGAGGCAGTGGTTTGGACCACCAAGCCACGAACCCCAAGTTCCTGCTATTGGTCCCTTGATTTGTCTGTTATGTTTCCCCGTTTTGGGAAATTCCCTGTCACTCCCTTGTTCATTCGTTGTTCTCTCTTCCCCCCTCCTCTCCCTAAACCTCATTCGACCATGTACCCCGGCCCCTCCCCTGTATTGCCCCTTTTGCCCTCAGTTTATTGGATGTTGTTCCTCCCTTAAATACCCATGTAATGAGCTGTTCCTGGCTTTTGGTCTCTGTGCTCCCTTGGGGGTAATAAACCTACCGAATTCACACACTAAGAGCCCTCCTTCTCTGGGAGTTCTTTGCTATCTCGCCGTGCTCTGAGGGCAACATCTCCTCAGACCGAAATGCGGACTAGCGGTGCCCATAGTTGGCTCACCGGGGAAGCCTTCTAGAACACGAACGGCCTCCCAGGTTCACGCTAGCACTCTGCTGCCGGTACTGGGGCGGGATAAAGCAGGGAACGCAACAGTTCTTCCTGGGAACCAAGGCCGAGAACAACTCTGAGGTACATTTTCATAAACAAAGTACAGCCGGTGCTGAGAGGGGGGCTCCAAAGAAGGGGCTGGACCAGGGGGGGAATTGAATCACCACTTGTTCTCCTTATTGGTGCTTTTAATCAATTATGCTAATTTCCTAAAAGCTATAAATATGTACTCACCCCTGGAGGGCTTGGGCTTTTATGGACACCTTTCCATAACTGCTCCTGAAGACTTTCAAAATAAAGATCCTCTTTTATATTACCTCCTTGCTAAAATGATCTCGAGTTTCTTTTCCAGGCTGGGGGGAAAGGCAACAACAGCATCCACTGAAAGCCATGAGGAGCAAACGAGCTGAACTTAAAAAGAACTGCAAAAGCACTAAGGCTCAAGGAGACAAATTTTGCATCCAGAAAGCTCATGCCTTAAGAATAGTGCCAAAGCTCATTCCTTCCATGCCTGTTCCTGCAAGGAGTCACACCTGAGCGGTGCCTTCCAGCGGCCGGCGGAGCGAGCCGGCTGCGGATCCCGAGGGAGCAGCACCCACGCACATCTGGAGCCCTCCTGCAGCTGCCAGCTCTTGCCCTCTCCCAGTGAGCCTTGGGTTCAGCCCCTTCAGGAATGCTGAGAGGCAAGGGGGAAATGCTTCCCAGTGAGAGGAAGGGCAGATGGCTCACAGCCAACCATAATGGACATCCCCAGAGAGCACTTGGTCCCTGTGGCATTTCACCAGGGAGCATGCAAGGCATTAGAGACATATGCAGGCAGTGCCAGTTTGTGTTTCTTTTTCTAAAAAGAACCCTTCTGCTTTATGCCCTTTTTCTAAAAAATACATCTTAACAGCCTGCCTGAAAACCCACACCACATCCAGAGCTGTGCAGGGGGGAGGCACAGAGGAGGAGGGGAAGGGAGCTGCAGCACCAAGGAGCTCAAGCAAGACATACCATCAGTGCTGATGATGAGGCCAGTTACACCCATGATGAGAAAGACACGTTTTGCAGAAAGTCAGCCACTGCCTCATATTAGGAGTTATGAAAGTGGAGAGTTCAGACATCATATTTTCCCTCAGTCTTCATCCTTTGCTAGCCAGGACAGATCCCATAAAGCCAGGTGTCTGGCTGCAAGAAATACTGCAATCTTAGTTCTGAGTTCTTAGTCTTGGCTCCTCCTTAGGCATCACCGTGTCCGTAATATCACAACTGTGCCATCACTGCTTTGACTGTGAGAAAATCCGGGGCAGAAGATCAGTTCTCTGCTGCTCCTGAGTTTTGGTTCTACACATCCACAAATCTCTCCTGTGGGTACCAGAGGCTCCATAAATGAGAACACACGTCTTCAGATAATCCCCACAAAATTAAAATATTGCAGGCGGATTACTGAAGCCAACAAAAGAACCTATAGAACACCAGGAAAAAAGCAGCCTTGGGATAAGCATTCTCTCGTGCACACAATTTGCTGCAGGGATGAATGAACAGAGATCTGCTTGGTATTCAAGGATTGGAGTTGGGTGTTTTTGGGGTTTTAGGTCTACAAAACCTCCTCCACGCTACTCACATGAGCTAATCCACAAGGTGGTCTCTTCCCACAGCCATAGTTTCAGGGTTATCCACAAAAAGGAAATAACACAGGCATGAGGTAGCATAGACAAACAGCATTGAAACAAACCAGTCTGCTGCCCAGCAGTGCCCTATCTCAATCTGAGCAGGTCAGTGCCTTGAATCCAGACTGCTGTGAAAGGAACCACAGCACAGCTCCAGCTGGAAGAGGGCTCAGGTTGTCTCTAGCCCAGCCTTCTGCCCAAACAGGGCAGCACTAAGCTAAGACCAGCTTACCCAGGGCTTTATCCAGTCAGGTCTTAAAAACATCCAAGGAAGAAGGTGGTGCAGTCTCCCTGGACAGCTCTCTCTCCAGTGCTCAGTTATCTTCACCATGAAGCCCTTTTTCCATACCAGTCTGAACCTCTCTCACTTCTGCTGATGTCCACTTCCTCTCACCCTCCTGTCATGCTGTGGTGTAAAGAACCTGACTCTTTTTCCACTCTTTTCTACAGACCTTCATATCACAGCATCCAAACTTTGGAGAGGAGAAATTAAACTGGGTACTCTGAATCTCAGCAATTGAAAGATGCTTTTCTTGCTTCACAAGCCACCATGTGCTTCAAAGAATTTTGCCACAGCTGAGGACTGCTCACATCCAAAATCAGGGGCAGCACTCAACATCTTTGGTGCAGAACAAGGGCAAACTACTTTCCTCCTGTCTACTGGAGATCAACCCATCTCACCCAAAAAAGCACACTCCTTACCTCTGCAGGCAACTTCAGCTGCAGCAAGAGCTGGGAGATGAGCACTGCAGGGTCACCAAACAGCCAGGGCTCATCCCAGCAGAGGTGCAGGAGAGCAGTGAGCCCAGCTCCAGGTGAGCCACTAAAGCCCATCAGGAATATTGCTTTTTGCCCCTACACTACAGGGGAGAAGCCTCCACCAACACCAACTCACTTCTGCCCTGCATTGCTGCTCAGGACACATCCAGTTTGGCAAGGAAGGAGGCCTGAAGCTCCCTAAGACACCCAAAGCTCCCCTAAGAGGTTATCAGAGCAGCCTGGTCTCTATTTCCCACCCCATATGACTGACAGATTGTGTGAAAGGACAAAGCGAGCCCGGGCACAGTTGCAGAGGAATGTTTTTCTTTGGCAGAGAGGAGAGAAATGAAGTGGGTGTCAACGTTTTTCCATTAAATTTTTTCCTGTCACCACAGCGGAGCCAGATCACATACAGAAGATTGAAAGCCAGTTAGCAGCAGATGGCTGCTAAATAGAAGGTAGTAGTTTCCAAGACACAGAGAAGGCACAGAGAGGTCACTGGCAGTATTCAGCTCCACATTTGGATGGATGGCACCTATGGGGACAGCTCTAGCAATTAAGGTCTATCCCATTTAACCACACTTTATTTTCTCACATTGCCTTCTCTGCTTCCCCTACTCACCCTCAGGAGAGGGAATGCTCATTATTTGGTAGAGTATTTGTATCCTTCCTGCACACATTTAGCACTCAACTCAGTCCAGTGACTTTTTTTTCTGCAGTTGTGATCTGTGTCTGACAGCTCGCAGACAGAATGAGGAAAAAGTCCCTGCTCTGAAAAGCTCAGCATCTCAGACTGAATGTGAACCCCAGCTATGCCTTGTTAAACCCCACCATTTTTCACCTGTCTTCTCTACTGCCTATTACTTCAGTGAGGTAAAAGGGCAACATATTTGCCAGCAAAATTAGGGCCCTAAGCCAAGCTTATTCTTTGCATGCCATTCCTTTCACTTTTATGAAAGAAAAATAATTTAGCATCCAAGACAGCCTCCACTTTTCACCAGCACTTGACATCATGGAGGGGTGGTGGGGCCATGGGCCAGTCCAACATCAGTGCTTCCTTGAACATCAGGTCTGTCTATTTTTCTGCTACATACCCACATCCTTATCAAACAACCCTTTTTCCTACTGATCCCTGAACAAATACCTCTTCCAGGCAAACCCTGTTCTTTCCAGTGACATCCAAATAATTGTCTACTGGTATCAAATAAATACACAAATACACATCAGGCTTACATCTAAGCTCAACTCATAAATCTACTCTGACTATTCCCACTGCACATTCCTTTAGCTCAAAATGCAGTTCCACTATCCCTTCCCCAGCCAAATACTCCTACCTGCCCTTTTATGTCAGCATCAATACCTGGGCTGCTACAGGGCAAGCTGTGTCAGGGAACAGATATCCCTGAAAGCTAATTTCTGGCAAAAAAGTAATTTTAAAACTGGATGAGCTGCCAGCCAGCTGCAACAACATCCTGTGGTTACATCCAGGTGCAGAACTGCACTGTCAGGTGTTGTCACCCACAAAAAAAACACAGCCAAAAGGCATCTCCATGATTCAGAGAGAGATGAATAGGTAACAACAGCACAAGAGAATGTACCCTCCTGAAAACACAGATGAAGAGCTCTACTGTGAGAGCACCCTCAGGGACCCACCAGGAACCTATTTCTCTTGGAAAAAGGCAAGATGCTCTAGAGAATCAGAGGAGTTAAAGGGGGGACCTTGTAAGCTCAGGGTCAGCAGCGAGGACAGCCTGTGACAAATGCCACCGAGCCAGGTCAGACACTCTGTGTCTGATAGCAATTTCACCTATCAGTAATTGCTAACGTCTCACCCACAAAATGATCCTTCTCCAAAAGCGAGAGAAGCAGCCCAAGACAGAGGATACAGATGATGGATGTTTAAATCAAGTATTATGAAGTGACTGGAAAAGAGCTTTTGGGAATGCAGGGAAGAAGGTGTACAGACAGCAACAAGGACAGCAAGGCCTGATAACCAACATGTAGATACAGCACAAAAAAGCGGCACCTATATGCAAGTGCAAAGCCAGCAAGAAAACTTGCCCAGTCAGAGACAGAGGGCTACTTTCAAAGGACCGTGTCTTCAAAGCAACAACCAAGCATCTCAGAGGAGCCATGTTAGCTGAGGGACCAAGAGAAAATGAGCCCACAGCTCCCAGCTCTTTTGAGAGGAGCAGCCAGCAAGGCACAGCACACTCTGGCTTCCTCTACAGACAGAAATGATCCTAAAAGAGTGAGACTGCTTTAATAAAAAACTGGTCCCCGTCCCAAGATAGGGAAAACTTGCTTAGCCCCAGCTAAGAAGGGACTCCTCACATTGCAAACAAAGACCTGCAAAGAGCACAAGTTCCCACTAGCCCTGTAGATAAGTTGAACAACTCTAGACACAGGAAAGCCCTGTCTGGTAACACCGTAAGTGAAATACCTTCACCCCTGCTATCGTGCACAACCTGCTCCATGCGTGAGGACTGGCTTTCCAAAGGAAACATTTACAGAGGACAGCACGCATGAGTCACATCCATTAGGAAAAAGAATAAATAGTGGGTTTGTACATTAAATGCTGGCTCATTCTTATCTACCACGCTTCAAAGTCAGTCCCAAGACAGACTTAACAGCAGGGTAAAGTTTCAAAGTCTCCTGAGTGTTTATCTCAGCCTTTAGAGGAACTGTAGATCAGTTAGACCCATTACGAGTATGTGACATGTCTCTTGGCAAAATGGAATAGTTTTCTTATTTAAATTTGGGAAGAAAAAGAGGAGGAAAAATGGCTTTCAGTGCAAGGCACCATATATGACTCATTTTGCTGTTCAGCAGTTGTGATGTTGACTTTTTTATTGATATGGAAAGTCATTGACAAAATTTAACACTACTACTTTGTATGAGCTCTGTATACAACTATTTAAAAAAAAAATCTCACTTTTCATTTCCCCTCTTTACTGCAATTTTGGAAAAATCTTTGCAAGTACTGACTGTACAAATATTTTACCTAAAGTCAGCTGCAGGTGTATAGAGAAGAATGAGGGATTTCAGCTTTATGGTTTGTGAGCAACAGACCAAACCCCATGTGCAAATAAATGAAGTAGCTCTCCCCCTACCAAAATGAAACAAAAATTGGATCCAACTGTACTGACACCAGAGAGCTACATGCAGCCACTACACAATAAGATACAGCCAGCTCCACATCCACACCCGCTGCAGTAACCGCAGCTTTCAATTAAATACACACAGATTGTAAAAAATCAAGCACTGTAATCCATTAAAATAACTACTGCTGTACTCCAAAAGCTCGATGCACTCCCTGGCAGCTCATCCAGAGGCAGCTTTCCTGCAGAAGTCATTAGAAGCACAAAGTAACAACAACCACCGTTTTTGTGGCAGAGGAAATGAGTCACAGGTGAGCACGGTGAGGTTCGGAGGTTTGTGATGGGGAGGAAAGAAGGCCAGCTCAGAGTTTACCGAGCTCATCTTAGATGATAATCACAACCCTGACCATTAACCTTCACCTCTGGTTTTGCTTTCATAGGGAGACAGAAACTTGGGAGCTGGGCCCTGGGAAGCCTCTTCCTCTCATCCAACCTACATTACACCCCTGTCCCATTGTAAGAGTCTGGACGGAAATCCCTCATCTGCCTCACGACCATCTACAGAAGCAGAGGCTGAAAACCCAGAGACCCTAAGAGGGGAAAAGGACTTTTGCACAATGAAGTCCGGCCTGATCCGGGTGGGATGCCTGCCAGGCGCCCAGGTGTGCTGCAGAGCTGTGCTGCTGAGCTGTGCTGACACATGCCTGTGGAACCGTGCCGCTCGGCTAACAGGGCGGAAAGAACTGCACAAGGACTATATGTTTTGTACACTTGCACCTGCACCCTAAAACAATGGGCCCTACTCCCCCACCTCCTGGCCATTTGCCCCTCGCCTCTGGAGGGATTGCCTCATCTCTTGGTTACCTGCCCCTCGCTTTCGAAAAGACTATAAAGAGACTCTCAAAAGGTACCCCTACAAGATCTCCCTACGGACGAGACGGATGGACAACGAGGACTTGGTCGTGCCGTGGTAGCTATTAACCCCCTTTCTTTTTCTCCCTCTCTCAACCCTACATCTCTCTCTCTTCTCTATCGCATAATAATGTTGTCGGCACTCAATAAAGTGCTTCTGATTTTGATTGAAGCAAAAATACTTGTCCCTGTTTTCTTTTGCACTCTGAGATTCAAAGTAACGAACCATCACGACCCCCGCTCCTACGAGCGGATCGTGACATCAATTGGTGTCACGGTGACAGGATTCTGAGGCAGAAGGGGCTGCAAGGTTTTGTGTAATTTGTAACAGGGGAAGGACGTTTTGCTCCAGCCGCACCTAGCCCGACACTCCGAAAGGGTGAGCGGTCTAGAAAGCAAGGAGGGCATCTCAAATTTCCCGCAAACTGCACATGCCTGGGTGAAAAGCACCCCTATACTCTGTTGAGGGCTCTGTCTTCAGAATTTCACAAAACAATCTCTTGGTGCAAAAGGGGGAGTGTTGTGTTTCTTTTTAAGGTGGGTGTGTAAGGAGTTAGTCTACTGGGTGTTAGGAGAGGCAACAGATAGTAACTAAACAGAGCCTCCAGTAGACTTAGTCTCTTCGCCACTTTAGGGAAGAGAAGGGGAACACAGCCCGGTTCTCAGGACTGTGGATGCAACTAAGTTTTACCTCCCTAAAGCGGTTTTCACTATCCCTGCGAAAACACGACCTCAAACACTAAAACAAAACATACAGCTGCATTTTATGCTTTGTTAGCAAAACACAATGCCCGACCCTCTCCAGGAGGGGAAGAGTGGGCACAAAACAACTGGTTTAATTTAGAAAATGTGATTGATAGGATTCACTCTTTACAGCATGGGTCAAAATTCAAACTTGGCCGAGATAAAGCTGTCATTTGCTCTGTCCTAGGAGTATGCCTTACATCGGCTATAGATCACCGCTTTAAGCGGTGCAGTGAACAGGAAACAATAATAGACTCTCTCCAAAACCTAGTGGAAGTTTTGCAGAAACAATTAGAGGAAGAAAGGAGTTACACTCTCTTGTTACAAGATCTCTTGAGAGAAAAATGTCTTAAAAACTCAAGGAACACCGATCCACCACAAGACACAAAGGAAAAGGAATCACTTTACCCCCACAAAGAATTAAAGCAAGTAAAAAATTGTGGGGAAAACTGCTGTCCTCCTATGACACCTTTAATTAAAACAGAATATGTCTCCCAAGTGTCACTCACCGGAGGAGACCAAATTCATTTAACTGAACAGGAGGCCAGTGGATACTGGGGACATGGTGTTTTCTTAACAACAGGAGACAAACATAACACCTCGTCCCCAACTCAGCATGCAACTTTCCAAGCTGGGGGACTCAATCCTCCAGAAAGCAGAGACCCTTTAGCCATTGTTAGTACCCCTGATCAACTTCTAGAAAGCGTTCACAAAGCCGCTTGTCTGCAAATGATTCATGAAAAGAAGTTGATTCCTGAATATGAATCCCCTGTGCAAATGCCTGTGAAACCTGAAATGATGACTCCTTTAATTCGGGGTCCCCCAGAATCACTCAAACCCACAGTGATTGTCTTACAGAAAACCATAGCAGTTTTGGGCCCTGTAGAGAAGCTGGAAAGATTCCTTGAAAACCTGACAGATCAAACTGGATCTACTGATCCCGGGAATGCCTCAAATTCTACACCCTCTCAGCTGTTGGGTTCACACTTGAATTCACCTGCCAGTGATCGCAAAGTTTATACGTGTAGTGAGGTTGCAGAAGATCTGATTAATTACAATAGAAAATGTGGACCTGTAAAAACCCCAGAAGAGAAATCAGAGCAAACTCTGGGTAACAGGGACATTGGGGTCCCTCATAGTGAAAACTCAGACAACAGTGGACCCCCCTTGCTTTCTCAAAGTCTGGGCAGTGAGCCTAAAGAACCTCTCCCTCAGAGTCTGGAAAGTGAGCCAAAGCAGCCTTTCCTTCAAAGTCCAGTCAACGACCCAAAACAACTTTGTCCTCAGAACCAGGTAAACTGGTTTTTGGGAATTTGGTGGAAGGATATCCCACCTGAAACCTTAACCTTTTTAGATCAGATTAAAATGCCTGAATCTAGGAAAGATCTCCAACATGCTTTAGGGTTATTGGTGTTCTGGAGAAAACGCATCCCTGATTTTTCCATAATTGCCAGACCTCTTTATAACTTGCTGAGAAAAGGGGTGAAATGGGAATGGGATACTTCTCAAGAAGAAGCCTTACAATTGCTGATTTTTGAAGCAACAGCTCACCAAGCCCTAGGCCCTATTCACCCTACTGATCCTTTCCAAGTGGAATGGGGATTTGCTTCCTCAGGGCTGTCAGTACACATCTGGCAGCGGGGCCCTGAGGGCCCAACAAGGCCTGTTGGTATTTATTCCCATGGCTTCAGAGATGCTGAAAAAAGACACACTGTCTGGGAAAAGGGGCTGTTTGTGGTCAGCTTAGCTCTGATAGAAGTGGAGAAAATTACACAACAACAACCGATTGTTTTGAGTTGCCTTTTCAAAATTATTAGGGCAGCCTCTACCGGGACCCCCCAACCTGACGGGGTGGTCCAGAGGGCCTTAGTTAGAAAGTGGGATGCTCAGATTGAACACTATTGTAACACTTTCTCAATAACTGAAGGAGCTGTAAAAAACCTGGCAATACAAGAAAGCTTCAGTAGCAGCCAAGACAAACCTGCCTCAGTTATTAAGGTAGCCCTCCACACTTCCTCCGGTGAAACAGAGGGGGAAGGCAGCGCCCAAGTTGGCGAGCTGATAGCTGTTTGTTGTGTTCTCCAACGTGAAGTACAGAATATCTTTCTTGTTTGTATCTATACTTATTTCTATGCTGTGTTTCAGGAATGGACTGAGTGGCTTTCTTTTTGGCAGCAAAAAGCATGGACAGCCTCTGATGCCCTAGGGAAGGAGCATCGGACAAATACACGCTGGATAATTCCATCATTTTAACCTTTTCTGCCCCTTGGTGGCAGGCTCTGTTGTGTTTACTTTTCACAGGGGAACTCCGAGGGACATGAAGAATTTATAGATTTAAAATAAATGCCATAGCAAAGCCCATACTGAGTGCAGTAGCTACATATTATGGTATAAGCACCCCCCTTGTGCTGGATGACAATAATGTTTTTCTCTCCCTTTATGGTAACATGAGGTGATGAATACAATGTAAATTAATTGCTGAACTTTTTGCTAAACTTAGCTGTTGTATAATTTTCCCATAAAATTATGTGTGGTAAAAACAATACAAGATACTGGGGCGGGGGGGGGGGGGGAGGGACTTGAAGTTGATGTTGTAATACCTATCACCCAACCATCGGTTATGCTAAGCCTGAAAATTTTTGAAATTGGACCAAATATAATCAGGACCAGATATGGTCTCTCAAACAAGTTAAATTGCTAATGCACAGAAATTCAGCCAACTTGTTCATCTTTTAACACAAAGAGATATAACCGGTGCTGTGGGAACAGGATTGGGAATTTTGAATAGCATTGATTCAGAAGTACTAAAGAATAAATTGGCTGTCACAATTAGAGATTTAACCAAATTACAACGACCACTGCAGTCATCATTAACCCACCAGTGGTTGTTATCAAACATATTAACTCAATGAATTTTAACCATATGTAATGCTTCAGTGCATTCAATATTCCCTGTCATTGCATTGGGGCTGAATTGGGGTGGAACTATTCTTTATCCTTTTGAACATGAGCAATGGGCCCGTCAAATTGATAAGAAATGGCTAACTGTGGATTTAGAAACTTGTGTTGTCCAGGAACAACTAGGGTTGATCTGTGAAAGTAATGCAATTAGAGCTCAGGACATTTGCTTAGACACAGAACAGAATATCTGTCATTTTGAAATTCATCCTAAAGAGAATCCTGAAACAGTGCTCGTGTATATAGGCAATGGATGTGCATGCTTGAGAACTGCTTGTGACCGAGTAGTTGTAGAAAATTTGGTAATGGATATTAAAAATCATTCAAATTTTTGTGTTTGCAATTTTATTAAAATCATAGGATGTGATTTTTCTTATTTAGCTCCAGTTACTTATCACCTTCTGCAATCCAATTACTCTTTGATACACCAAGTTGTGCCTACCCCCATTGGGATGAACCTTACCTTGGTAAAGCAATTGTTGCTTCATCAGGATTTAATCGAAATTTTGGAAAAGATCAAGAACGGACAGAAAACCTTGGTAACTGTTCATCACAATGTAAACGAAATACATTGTGTTCTGGAAAGGGTAAGAAAGGATGCTGACCACAGTTGGTGGGATACCCTTTTTGGGTGGTCACCTACTGCCACAGGGGTCCTGAATAAGCTGTGTCATCCCATCATTGTTCTCCTGATTTTAGTTTTAGTTGGTTTTGTCTTATCAGCAATTTTGTATATCATGAACTGGAGAATGATGAAACGAGTAGCATACTTGACATCCATAATGAATATGCATAATCTGGTTGATGTTTCATCCTCTGTGGACACCCCTGACATTATTGATGCAAGGCGAGCTAAGGTATAATAAGAAATTGGATAAATACTTTACTGCTCATTGTAATTTAACCAATTATTAATGAAATTTTAAGGTATTTTTATTGTTTGTGATTCAATCAATTAATGTAATTTTAAGGTGTAACAATGTATTAATGTAATCCTAAAGTATAACGATTCAATTAATTATTAATATGATTTTAAGTTACAATAAGAAATTAAACTGGTTTTATTTGAATAATTATTAATGTAATTTTACTATAATAAGGCAATTGTTGCCCTGTTGAAATTTAAACAAAATTTTATGTGATTAAAATTACTTATTCTTTTATTTTCTTTTCCTTTTCTTTTCCCTTCTCTCTCTTTCTCTTTTGTCTCAGTTTTCCGGGGTATGCTACCGGCACGGATGAGTCCTGAAGACATCGTGACAACACTACCGAGTCCTGAAGACATCGAGACAACGCTACAGGTTCCTGACGACGATCGTGAGCCACAGGGTGGTGTAAGAGTCTGGATGGAAATCCCTATCTGCCTCACGACCATCGACAGAAGCAGAGGCCGAAAACCCAGAGACCCTAAGAGGGGAAAAGGACTTTTGCACAATGAAGTCCAGCCAGATCTTGGTGGGATGCCTGCTAGGTGCCCAGGTGCACTGCAGAGCTGTGCTGCTGAGCTGTGCTGCAGAGGTGTGTTGGAACACACCCGTGGGAACCGCGTCCGCCCGGCTACCGGGGCGGAAAGAACTGAAAGATATGTCCTGTACAGCTGCACCTGTACTCTAAAACAATGGGCCTTACTCCCCACCTGCTGGCTACTTGCCCCTCGTCTCTGGAGGGATTGCCTCATCTCTTGGTTACCTGCCCCCCGCTTTCGAAAAGACTATAAAGAGACTCTCAAAAGGTACCCCTACGAGATCTCCCTACGGACGAGACGAATCCATCGGATCCAGACAACGAGGACTTCGTCGTGCCGTGGTAGCTATTAACCCCCTTTCCTTTTCTCTCTCTCTCTCCTCTATCGCATAAGCGTGTTGTTGGCACTCAATAAAGTGCTTCTGATTTTGGTTAAAGCAAAAAATACTTGTCCCTGTTTTCTTTTGCACTCTGAGATTCAAAGTAACGAACCATCACGACCCCCGCTCCTACGAGCGGATCGTGACACCATCACGATCCCCGCTCCTCCTAGCGGATCGTGACACCCATGGCTGAGCTGCCCAAAGCATCACCAGTGACATGGAAACAGGATCACAGGGCTCAAACACCACTCAGTCAACAGCAGCAGCGATGTGACATTTCACTAATTCCAATTTTTTCACGAGTTACAAGTTCAATAGTCAGGCTCTTTAACAAATAAACCATTTAGGCTACTTAACGTTTGAAGTTACCTTCCTGTTAAACACTCATCGAGACACCCAGAACATGACATCTAGGAATTCAGTCCTAAATATCTAAGCCAGCTGCTGTCCCTCCGTACCTGTAAGACAGCTGCAGTTCTTCATCTGCCATGCCAAGACCACATCCATGCTTACATTCAGCTGCATTTTCCTATCATCTGGAAGCAGCAGCCAATGTGTTAAAATAGCCATGAAAATGGGGAGGGGGGAAAATAAAACTGCCTCCTCAGTATTACATAAGGAGATTTTAAATGTCCTAAGAACCATCTGCCTTTCAGCCCCCATCCAGCAGTGGGACAGGTAGTTGGCATTTCACAGCGTGTTTGTCAGACTTATCCATCTGCATCAGATCTGGCACTTGTCACAGAAGACACAGTCCCAGCTGGGCCACGTCCAACCATAGATCAGTTCCAGCAGAGCTCTCCCACATCAAGCCCACCTGTGTTATGGAAAGTAGCAGCAGCAAGAAGCTGGAGGTTTTGCCACCTGGTCATGCTCCTGCTCCCCCTTGGGCAGTGGCAGGTGTTGTGCTTCCCTTCTGTTCGACCACCAGGAAAAAGAAAAAGCACAGAATAACAATAATAACACTAATAATAATAACACTGCCTTGCACAGTACCAGCACATGGCACTACCAACACAATCACAACAAGCTACAGCACAAATGAAGATTATATAATGCAGACATGTGACACATACCACGAACACACCTCTGGGAAACCTTTCAGCCTTTGCTTCCATGGGAAACTAAACCACCCTGGGAAAATAACTGCTATAAAGCTATCTGGCATCCAGGTGAGCACTGTGAGGACTTTATTGAGCCACACCTCAAGGACTGCTGCCTGCCAGTAGCAGAGCTGAGCTCCTCGAGGCCCCATTTCTCCAGGTACAGCCGATGATATCGCTGACAGCACCACTGGAGTGAGGGAATGACTCCTCACACAGCTCCAGGCGCTGGTGAAATCATCAGCTGTTAAAGAGAAATGTAAATCCTTAAGAGGTTGGATTTCAGCCCTGGTAATTAAGGCAGGCTGGAACAGTTTAAAATAGAGGTCAAGTTTTTAAGTGTATGCATACTTTCACACTTGTCTGCTAGCATCAAATCAACAAGAGCCAGGAACAGCCTTTTTGGTCATAGAAAGGTTATATTTTAACTTAAAATACACAAAAGGCAGTTGGCACAGAATTCTCACCCTCACCAGTCTGTACACGCAGGTCTGACTGTGGAATGACACTGATCCTTCTTCCTGCTTGTGAGCTCTCTCCTCGGTCATCATCATCATAATCTTCTCCCTCCTCCCCTTTGCCAGTCCAGCTCATGCTCCCAGGGCTGCATGGCTGTCCCAGAGACCTTTCCCAAGCCCACGGTTTCCTTGGATGCAGACCTGCACATCCAGCTAAGGGACACCTCAGGAGTGTGTGAAGACCAGAAGATGCTGCGGGACACATGTTCCATGGCTGTGAGGGTGACAGCACAGTGCGTGGGCACTCCTGCAGAGGAGGCACAGGAGGGTCTCCTCACCATCCCAAATCTTTCTGCAGTAAGTTTACAAACAGCAGAATAACTGGGTCAAATCAGTCCTCCCAGATGGAAAGCATAGCCCAGGAGAAGAACAGATGTTTCATCCAGAGAGCTTGTTTGTTTGTTTTGGGTTTTTCAAATGATTCTATGAAGTTTTGGCCAGAGGTAAATAGAGACCTTGTGTTTCATGTAATCAAGCATGGTATTTTCCTCCACATGGCAGGGCACATTCGCAAAAGAAAAAGTTCAACAGGCAGAAGCATGGGGTTTTTTCACTCTAAAGAATGTTAATTTCATAAACCTTCTTTTCTTCTTTAAAGATTGCAATACCTCACTACACCTACTTTATAGAATTTAGTTGGGCATTTTGTTTTGGAAACTTCTGTCAGAAGAATTCCAAGAACCACCAAAAAGAGAAATTGATTTCACACTTTTTATTTGGCTTTAAGAGGGTCTCCGAAGAAATCTTAAACTCCTAAAAAGACCCAATCAAACAAGACAGCAAACACAAACAACTCAATGTCAGCGTTACTCCCAACAAAGGTCATCACAGCCCAAGATTTTGCAGATCCAGCTGCGCACTGCCCCTTACAAAATGCTCATCATCATAGCATTTGAAGCTGAAAATCCCCCATAAAACTTGAAAACAGCAAAGGGAAAAGCATCCCATTTCCAACCACCAGACAAACAGGATGTTTTCTTTACCAAGACACACTTAATTCTCAGGCTCCTTGAAATAAGGCAGAAAAGACACATATCCATGACACTGCAGCCACAAGTTCTATCCCAAGTGCAAGACCCCCTTCTGGGCACTATTTACAGAAGATATGAGAACACTAAGTAAGAAAACAAAAGTTAAGAGTGGCAACTCTGTTCTCATCACAAGGATCCAACAGAGCAAGAGGAAGTATGCCAACACAACTGTAAAATCTGAAGGGAAACACTCTCCAAAGAGCCTCTCACCTCTCATTTCATTCACAACATTCCTGCTGATAAAGAAAAAAAAAAACCCCACAAGAAAACAGCTGTTAGAAGGAAGAGCTTTCCATTGTTAAGTGCTCCAGCTGGCTCTTTAAAAAACTCAAGCCACCATAACATGATTGCTTTGCCCCGGATCTACCAGAAGATATACATTGCACAAGAGAGCCCACGACTTTCAAAGACAAAGAAGCCAAACACTGTTTAAAGACCATCAGGCATACAGCAGGTTCACTTCCTGCTGGAATGAGGCTTGGGGCTTGTGACGGACACGATCCCGGATCAGTAAGACTACCACATATCACACACAACAAATAAGATTTGCCTTGTTTGCCTCACCAGACCAACGCCAAGATCTGCACAGAGGCAGTGGCTGTGGGATCACCGCTGTCCCCATGAAGAGCTGAGTCCCTCACTCTGGGGCCGTATTTGCAAGGAAGAAACACGGAGCACGTGGCAGCCCCTGTCAAGCGCTGTCCCTCGGGCACTGCCACATCCCAGGGGCCACCACCATGTTCTTCCTGGGTTTCCATCCCAGCACGTGCTCCACAACCACACCGAGCGTGTCTGCCCCGGGCCTCGCACCAGCAGCGGGCTGGAGGAGTCTTCTGTGCTGCTGTCCCAAGGTGCTCCGGCACACTTCCACCCACGCGGGTTTACAGAGGCGTATTGCTGTGCTTGCGAGACACCTCTAGAGTAACACTGAACCAAGAGAACAGAGATAGCAAGACACATTTCCTCGGAACCGTCCTAACTATGCGTTTTGCGCAAGCCAAAATATGGGGATTCCAGCCAAAAAATAAACAACAAAAACATCGAAATTTGTGTCACTTCCTTCCTGCGCTTGGGGAGCGGAACGGAGCCAGGACAGTCTCGTCTTGCAGAAAAAGACGCGGCCAGTGACTCCCGAGGGGTGGCCCGGGAAAAACGCGGACGCCGAGGGCGCAGAGGGAGCCCCGGGCGGGCGGGGGAAGCGCGACGGATGGAGCAGGGCTGCGGGACCCCGGCTACCGGGAGCCGCCGCCATGCTCGGAGGGGACGGAGTTGAGACCCCCCCCAGCGCAGAGGGGACCCCAAGGCCTGCCCGAGGACACCTCGGCCCTCGGGGGAGCATCCCCGGAGGGGCGGCAGTCACGGCGAGGGGCGCGGGGAGCACGTGTTGGCCAAGCCCGCCCAGTGCCGACGCTGGCGCCCGCCGGGACACCCCGGCCCACAGGGAGCCGAGGAACCTCGCCGCGCCCCCGAAACGCGGCCGCCCACGGCGGCGTCTCCACCATCCCACCCCCAGCCCCCCGGCGCCGCCGCTCGCCCCCGCCGCTCCTCACCGTGCGGCTCAGCAGCGTGTCGGGGTCCGCGGGCTCGTACAGCTCGCTCAGCTTGCGGTCCCAGTGCAGCAGCGGCGGCTGCTCCCCGCCACTCTCGCACACCTCCATGGCGACCGCAGGCACCCCGCCGGCCCGTCGGTCTATCTGTCCGTGGGTCAGCCCGCCCGCCGCCCCGCTGCCGGACCCTGCCCCGCCGCTGCCCCGGGCCGCGGAACCGCGCGCTTACCCCCACCCCGGCGCGCTCTCGCAGCCGGCGGCGGCGCGCGAGCGTCGGGCGGGCGGGTCACCTCCTCCAGCCGCGCCCGCGCCCCCGCCCCGTCCCTCCCGACCCCGCCCCCAACGCCCCGCCCGCCAATCGGGGCCGAGCAGCGCCGACAGCCTCCGCGCGCGGGCTAATGGGCGCGCGGGCTAATGGGCGCGCGGGCCCCGAGCAGCAGCGGCCGTGGAATGTGGGCGTGGCGCGCGCGGCCAATGGCGCGGCGGAGCGGCGGGCGCGTCAGCCAATGGGGCAGTGACAAGACTGCGGCCGGCGCGCACCGCCCCGCCCCCTCCGCCCCGCCCTCAGGGGGAGAGCGCGGGGCTGCCCCGGGCCGGCCTCGCCCTCAGGAAGGGACCCGGCACCGCGCCCGGGATGGCGGAACCGGGACAGAGGCAGGGACAGCACGGCCCAGGGTGCCTGTGTAGTGAAGACAGGTCAGAGCGCACCTTGTGGGAACTAGAGCGTCACAGCTCGGTGCAGCCGCACCGAGGACGCTGGTGCCTGCTTCAGAGCCGTCCCGGAGCGCTCATCAACCGGTAGTAAAAATAATCCCAGGCAACGGGAAATGCTGGTATTTTAAAACGTGTGTTCCTGCCAAGCAGGGGCAACACTGACACTCCATTTTTCTTTAAAAATGAAAAGTTGCCAAATATTTAGGATTCAAAAAGCTGGGCATTCCTCCGTGCTTCTCTGGAGCTCCTGGTGCTCGGGCACGGCCGGGCGCTGTGGGATCAGCTCAACACTAATTGACATTTCCGGGCTGCCTTGTGCAGGAACCATAACTGGACTGCCTGGTGTGTTCTCTCTCCTAGACCTCACTTTAGCCATCACCTCTTGTGGCAGCCACTTCCACCCACTCATAGAGCCAGCGCCTGTGCAGCACCAGTGATCCAGACCTCGCTCAGGAGAGCCCAGAGTAGCCCTCTAAGGAAAACAAAGCCAAAAGGGTTTCCCAGCACTCAACAGGCACAACAGCAACAAAAATAGGAAAAATATTGTGATTTCATCAGGTTTGTTCCTTTAAAATATATTAAAGCGCTGGAGTTTGATTAGAAGAAAAAATTAAAAGTGTAACAAAAGTTAAACTGTTTGTTAAGAATATGAAGGAAAAATCCCTAACTGCACCAACCAAAGATCTTCTGCAAAGATTACTAATTTTAAGTCATTGTGAAAGAAGTCGGTCTGATATTTGCCCTCAGCAGCACAGAAAACATCTGAAGCCAAAACTAAAGCCAAATTACCAGTGCCTGAATTGCTAACTTCCACTTTGGCAAGCCCAACCAGAGATACAAACTTCTTGTGTCCTAGCACTGCCAGGCACTGTTATCAAAGCAATTCCATTGTGCCAGCCCAGAGATGCAGATTGTGACATTTGTAAAGGTCAGTTCCTTATCCAGGAGCCTCTGTGTTTTCACTGGATGTGTTCTTCCTCTCAAAGCTTTTGTGGCCTTGTGATAACCCCTTTAACAAAAGGCTCTCCATCACCCTGCTGGCTGAGATTAGCACCTTCCAAAATCATTGCTGTGACTGGATCATTTCTTGGGGTTGAATAGCTGCCGTGGATGTGTCCTTAGAGACCCCAGGGGGAGATGACTTAGAAAAAGAGAAAGATAACTGGTGGAGAAAGTCCAAAGGAGCTAGGAAACCCCTGGAAAGTGAAGTGACCATGGTTTAACCCAGGACAAACCAGAGTAGCCACTGCTGGTGTCCATCATCTCCTCCCTCCCCCCAAGAGCCTTTGTACTATCCCATGTTATCTCCTGGGCCCCTTCCCTTCCCCATCCCATAGGACCAAGTAACCCTGGAACTTCCCTATACTCCCCCAAACCCCCTGGTGATTGGTTGTATGAGATAAGTCTTAAGGCTGTGTCTGAGGGCCCCTCGCCCTCCTGTATTCCTGCCTCCCCTCTGTGTGAAGATCCTGCAATAAAGCCACTCAGAATTAAAGGCACTCCAAGAGCCCTCTCATTATTCATCTTCAGCTGATAGCTAAACTGGACTGTTCCTGCACTACAACGCAGGCCGCAGTTTCTCTGGCTAAGTGTTTACGGGACGCTGACAGAGTGCCCTGGGGACAGGGGCACTCCTGGAAATATAGCCAGCTGGAATCTGTCGTACTTCTCCAGGCTGGACAGGGGAACCAGCAAGCTATAGGGTTGGGGCAATAAATTAATGTTTTGCCCGTATGAGAAGTCTGAAGGTGATAGCATAGGGTTAAAATGTTTCTAAAATCACGGTAGCTAGAGTAGGCCTTGAGAACAGGAGTGGGCATTGTCTTTGAATCATGGGAACTTACACCTGTGTACCCACCGGTATAGTAGATGATAAAGTTAAATGCAATAATTGCTTATAAGAATCATGAGAAAGGAACAACAATCATGGGAAATGTTGTGGGGAGGAGGCTTAAACTCATGCTTGGGTGGAAACAATATACACAATAGAACAATATCAAGTTGATGATTAACATGATTATACAACAGTTATGTAAGGAAAGGGTATAAAAATGTATCCATCTCGAATCCATGTCGGAATCGATTTGGGTTCTGTACCACAGTTCCCAGAGCTCTTCAAATAAAAGCACCTTCATATAATCATCCTGTGATTATGTGTTTCTACGCTAACAAAGGGAGACCCATGTTTGCCATGCAAACCAACAAAATGAAAGCCACCTTTGAGGAATGTGCTGCTAACTGGGTGACTGCAGCTTCCTTGGCTGAGCATGATGAGAACAAGGGGCTCCCAAGGACTGATATTTGATGAGGAGTACTGGGCTGAACTTTCTCACCCTAACACATTTCTCAGGCAGAAATATTTATTTAAGGAAGAAGTTGCATGGGCACATACTTCTGTCATTCCCTCTTGGGTAAAGCACTCATACAAAATTAGGCACCCTGGGTAAACAGCACGCTGCTTTTCCCAATGATTTCCACTCTTCCTGCACCATATAAAGTTGTGTCCCTCTCCCCTCTGCACTTCCCCAGGAGCTCTCTCTTTATCATTGGTATTGAGGCATAGCTGCTGCTGTGGGACACAGCTGCTGAGAACTCACAAGCATCCTGGAAGGCTTCTTTGGCCACTGAAATATTTTGACACACAAAACTATCCATTTTTGGTGCTATAGTATAAATATAAAACACAATATTGGTAACTGGTGACTAGACAGTGGTAACTGAGCATCCTGCCCATGTCCTGACACATTATTAAAATTAGTGTTCAAGGCTACCTTTCATTTTTGAGTTTCAACATCTCTGAAACAATTACTTGAGACTTTGTAAGGAAATGTGACCAATTTGATTTGCATGGTGGCAACCAACAGCATAGAGACCACACTGATGTGTTTGTGCTGCAGCACCAGTTCTTCTTGGGAAAGGAAATCTGTGAGGTTCTGCTAGAGATTGTCAGCACATACAGGGCACCAAGAAGGAAGAGACAAAAGTCGAGGAAACTAATCCTTTCCAGAGAATATTAATTATTCAGTGTGCTGATACAACACATGGGACAGCAGTCTAATGTGTCACGTGTTGCTGCCCACAGACTGACACTAAACCAGGAATCAGGCACTGGGGAAAGCACCACAACACCAGCAAGAACATGATACAGACACAGCTATCCTAACTTTTTCCCAAAATGCTTGGAGGATTTAAATGGTGGATTTCAATAGTTACTAGCCTGCTGCAAATCAAGGCTGTTTCTCTGTGCTTCATTACTTTCCTCTTAGAGCAGCTTTAATAGTATTTTTGAGTTCCAACTCATGTAATTCTGAGAGCATTTTTGATTTTTTCTTTTGTGTAAGACCCTTTCCTCACCACACTCTTCTGATCTGGGTTTGAACTCACTCTGCAGCACAGGGGAAGAGTGCAAAAATTGACCAAAAATCCACAAGAAGATAAAAGAGTGAGGAGTTATTATCTGCATAGACAGGGAAGAGGATAGTTCAGCTTTTGTTTACTGAGAATTCTGTTCCCTTTCTGCAAGGAGCAGAAAGCCCACGCAGAAAACACATGTGAGGAAAATTAATCCATGAACACCAGAGGTTTATGTCCAAAAAGGAGACAAAGGAGTCCTGTAACTTTATTCGAATAAAGGGAGAGGTCATGGAACATTCCCCATGGGGTCTCTCAAATTGTGGAGGATGCAGCCTCCCTTTTATCCTAATTTCCCGATTCGCAGGCCCTGCTCTCTTTCCCCATTGACTGAGGTATTTGAGAGTTACAGACTTCCCAGAAGGCCTAAGACCCCCCTCTAATGTATAATTCCCCCCCCTCTTTTGTCTTTCCCTTGTGTCACTCAATGGAATTCCTTATGGAATTTATGGTTCTTTTCATCTTCCAATATTCAGTTTTATTTATCAGTAGACCTTTGGTTTGTTTGTAAATGCAAATCTCTCTCCATTCATCAATCAGTGGAATCCTCCCCATTGATTCTTTTATCTCTCAGTGTTAGCTACCTGCTGGCAAGACCCACAGTTTGTTTGTAAAGACAAGTTCCCCATTCCTTTCACACACATAGAAAGAGGAGGCTGCTAAGGCAGAGCTCCAAACAAACTCAACTTACTTAAAAAATCCAAGAACAAAGCAAGCAACAATACAAAGCCTGGCAAAGGAAAGGTCTTCTCCTTGTAGATCTGGGTTACAGAAGCCACAACTCCTGCAACCACATCATTACTCAGTTCTCGATCAGGTCAGTTGCACAAAGGTTCATTAAATATTTACAGGTGACATTTTTCTGACTTGTGACAACCAGGATCAAGATAACTATCCATTTTCTACAGCTGCTCTGTTCAAATCAGTTTGAGAAATCAACCAGCAAGAAAAGAAAACACAGCAACAGAGCTCACAGGATGAAAACTGCCAGGTTTCTGACCAGCTACCAATAAAAATCTTGAAAAGCAACAGAAAATAGCCACAGTTAGATTTCTTCAGCAAATTCAGCACCTCTTAAAGAGTGCAGGACACAAATTTCAGGACTAAGAATATACAGAATAAACCAACAATCAATTACTAATCACAGTAGTTACTGGAGATTTTTGTGAAATGGTCAGGTATGGTAATGAACTAAATTTTTTAAGTGGGACTAAGCAACAAGCAGAAGAAAAATCTCACACACGCTGACATGTTTCCCAAAAGAGGATGTTTCAGGAGAAAGCCTGTGAAAGTTATTTCTTTGTGTGCTGTGCAAAGACTTTATTTGCACTACCCAGTATCTGGCAATGCACTAACAAAGCAAATTTCTTGTGTAAATGAGATTTAAATCACACTGCTGTGCTGAGAAGCTCACCACTGCCAAGATAAACAGACACCAAGTCTTAGTTTGTATATTCAGACACTTTACTTGGCAAAAAGGCTTCCACCACAGAAATTTCAGAGTTAAAAACAGAATGTGAGCTTGAGAACAGTATAGTTTTCTTCTCACAATCCTGGCATTTTATTCCTTTTCTGACACATGAAAAAGTGGGATAGCCAGCCCGATACTAAACTGTGGTAGATAGGGACAGGCGGACGGAAGATCTCGCGATGTGACGGAAAGCAAGAAGCAGCATGGAATCTCCCTCCCTTCATTCCTGCATGATAAGAGATCACCCAAAGTATGCAACCCCTCCTAATCCCGGTAGTTTTCCACTCCTTACTAACCCTAGCTATCCCACCGTCCCCTTTCTGACGTAGTGAAGCCCCCTAGACTATTTAACCTCATGAGATAAGATAATAAATGCCATTTGACCATCCACCACATTGGTGTCTGTGTGTCGGTGGACCGAGTGGCTCGGGTGAGGCCGGGCTGCCGTGCTGTCTTCCTTGAACCAAGTCGCCTGCCTTCATAGCAGAGGGCAACATAGTGGTGCCGAAACCCGGGACGAAGAAGAGCTCGGGCAACGGGATTCACCTGGACAAGAGGCAGCGGTCGAAGCAGCCAAGCTGACTTCCGGCGGGGGAGACGTCCCCAAAGGACCCGCGGTCACTATGGAGACCGTCGCAAAGGTCGTGAGTCTACTTTATAAACAGTGGGGAATTAAGTGTAAGCTCAAGGATTTTTATATTGCTATTGCAAAACTCCTGGAGCTTGGGGCGATTGAGCGTCCAGCAGAAATATTACACCCGGAGGTGTGGGGGAAATGTACCAATGTTTTAGCAGAGGATACTAAATCCTCGGGCAGCGGCAAAAGTCTCAAAGCGTGGGGGAAAGTAGAAACGGCTTTACGCCAAGCGCTGGAGCAACAAGAGACTTGGAAAGCTGCACGTGCATGTTTATTAGCTACTCCTAAGCTGGGGGTAGGAGCAATAACACAGACCGACCCCGAGAGCAGTCTGTCTGAGAGCGGGGGTTCGCGGGGACCGGGCGCGCTTCCCTCCTCCCCGGACCCGAATCCAAACGCCCCGGGGCCCCCAGAAAACTTCCCGACCCTTCCGCCGAGCCCGCCGGATCCACCCCCTCCCGCGGAAACTTCCCAAACGTCCGCGGTTTCCCCATCCGTCCCTCCGCCGCCGGTTAGCAATCCAACGCTGGAAGCGCAGCAATACGCGCGATCTTTTTGGGAGGGACTGGCAACCGAAGCCAGGGAAACCGAGAGGGCAGCTAGAGAGGGAGCGCGGGTGAACCCCTCTCCCCCGCCCTATGCAGTTCAAAATGGCGCGGGCGACCAAGGAGATGGGCGGGGCCAGGGTTTCAGCGGCAGGAACGAGCAACGATTGCGAGTGTTCGCTGCTGCGCATGCGCGGGAAGAGGGAGCTGCAAACGCGCGGGCACGGGAGAGCGGCAGAGAGCGCATGCCCAGGCAAGAGCCGTGCTCAATGCCGTTACCATTTCAGGGAGAGCCCTCCCCTTGCGGGAGGCAGGGCAAGCCCAGGGGGCGGGACCGGCACCACCCCCGGGGGGAGGAGCGGGGCCGGAGCCGCAAGAAAAGGCACGGAATCCCGAAAGTGCTCTGGCAGTTGACTTCCGGCTCTGAGTCCGACAACAGCTCCGCTAGCTTTACTGAGTTATCAGAAACTGACGGGGACACAGAGTCGGAAGAAGCAGAGCTATCACAATTTGAAACGAAAACAAATAAAGTTTTGAATTACGCCAGAAAGCAATCACAATACAAATTCACCGACTAGAGAAAGATAAAAATAGCCTGTGCAGAATGGGTGCCCTCGGCTACAGTTCATGCTTTTTCGGTGAGGGCCACTGGGCAAGACGGAACACTGATACCCTGATCGGTCATGCAGATGCCTCCCAGATAAGTAGTTTAGCCGAGTCTGACTCTAACCCAATCTTTCGTATGTTAGAAGCTACCTTTCTTTCCCTGAACGAATCCAACCCGAACCTAACTGATTCCTGCTAGCTTTGCTATGATGTTAAACCCCCCTTCTACGAAGGAGTTGCTTTAAATATCCCCTTCAGTTACTCCACAGCCGACTCCCCTCACCAGTGCAGGTGGGATACTCCCCGCAGAGGAATCACCCTGAGTCAAGTCACGGGTCAAGGCAGATGTTTTGGCAATACAACCTTAGCAAAGAAAGGCAACATCTGCACCAAAGTTGTCAAGCCCAACAGAAAGAATAAGTGAGTAGTTCCATCCGCATCTGGGATGTGGGTTTGTCAGCGATCTGGAGTGAGTCCTTGTGTGTCTCTTGCCAAATTCAATGATTCCACTGACTTTTGTGTCCAAGTTCTAATTGTTCCTAGGGTCCTGTACCATACAGACGAAGAGATGTACCACCTTTTTGAGAAACCTGACCGGCTCCACAAAAGAGCACTGATAACAGGTGTAACTATTGCAATGCTGCTCGGCCTGGGAGCAGCCGGAACGGCCACGGGTGTCTCAGCTCTTGCGACCCGACACCAAGGACTGTCTCAGCTACAAATGACCATCGATGAGGACTTGCAGAGGATCGAGAAATCCATCTCCTTTCTAGAGAAATCAGTTTCTTCACTCTCAGAAGTGGTCTTGCAGAACAAGCGAAGATTAGACCTCTTGTTCATGCAACAAAGAGGCTTGTGTGCCGCCTTGAAAGAAGAATGCTACTTTTATGCAGACCACACAGGAGTCGTCAGAGACTCCATGGCAGAGCTCCGAGATAAGCTAGCTCGGAGACAGAAAGACAGGGAAGCCCAACAGAGCTAGTTTGAGTCCTAGTTCAATCAATCACCATAGCTCACCACACTAATTTCCGCCTTAATAGGTCCATTAGCGATGTTGCTTTTAATTTTTACCTTTAGACCATGCCTACTGAAAAACTAGTCTCTTTTATCCAGACCCGTCTGGAACGGGCCAACATTCTGTTTTTAGAACATCAACAAATGCTGTAATCCAAACTGTAAACACTGCCAATCGCAAGACTTTTCTAACTTGCCTTGCGAAATCTACTCAGGTATACCAAACCCCTTTTCCCTTGTCAAGTTACTACCTCATACCTCACTTCAGTGCATGTATCTTTGACTACCTCATTCATTTGTGAAAAAAGGGGGGGGAAGTGTGGTAGATAGGGACAGGCGGACGGAAGATCTCGCGATGTGACGGAAAGCAAGGGCAGCATGGACTCTCCCTCCCTTCATTCCTGCATGATAAGAGATCACCCGAAGAATGCAACTCCTCCTAACCCCAGTAGTTTTCCACCCCTTACTAACCCTAGCTATCCCACCGTCCCCTTTCTGACGTAGTGAAGCCCCCTAGACTATTTAACCTCATGAGATAAGATAATAAACGCCATTTGACCATCCACCACATTGGTGTCTGTGAGTCGTGGCCCGAGTAGCCCGGGTGAGGCCGGACTACCGTGCTGTCGTCCTTGAACCAGGTCGCCTGCCTTCACAGCAAGAAGGCAACACCAGCCGCACAGAGCAGCCCAGTGCTGTGTGGGCCTGCAGCAGGAACTGGAGGCACTGGAGCTCAGGGACAGCCACTGTGTGTCTGCAATGCTCAGGAGATGCTCAGCTCGGGCAGCTCGTGCAGCCCCAGGGCCAGCCCCGCGGCCCAGCACAGCAGCAGAGAGTTGGCCCCGCGGCTCCTCAGGCAGCTCCTGCTGGCCCAGGGCCAGGGCAGCCTCTTGCCAGGGCTCCTGTGCACAGCCACGGGCTCCTGCTCTGCTCCTGCCAACCAGCCTGCCCACAGACCTCCAGGGAACACTCTTTCGCGGCCGCAGCCATCGCACCCGGCGCTCCCCACAGCCCCAGGGGGGCTGCTCTGCAGACACGGGCTGCGCCCCCCCTGGTCCTCTGCTGTCTCTTCTACAGCTGGGACGCAGAGGCAGTGCTGCTCTGCCCACTCACCCTGCCACACAGCTCGTCCTGCCCAGGGCTGCTCACATTGCCTGCCTTTTCCAGGCTGCACAGCCTTGGGCTCCTCATCCTCCTGGCAACTCCCTGACCTCACACCACTCACTGCCCACACTCCTGTCCCTGTCCCTGCTGTGTCCCCTGGCCCTGCAGAGCTCTCCTGGCTCACAGCACACATTCAGTCCTTTCTCTCTGGCTGACCCCAGCCTGGACAGGCCTATGCCCACTGAGCTCCACTCCCTGCTCATCCCTGGCACACACTGGCCCTGCAGCTCCCCTGTGTTCTCCTGGCACCTCCCAAGGCCCTCCACACAAACATTCCCATGCCCTCAGCCCTGGCACAAGCTGCAGAGCCCCAGCAAGGTTCAGCACTGACCATTCACCATCTGATGGGCACTGGCCACCAACAAGCCAAACCCGACCCAGCCCTGAGTCCCCTGAAGGCCACCCTGGGACCCTGATCTCATCCCAGTGAGCCCTGGCAGAACAAGGAACACAAGGAGCCTCTTCAGAGTCTGTTCCT
>JAVTVJ010001160.1:0-291233 GCA_034509425.1 Eopsaltria australis | reverse complement strand
AGAGGGCAGAGACTCACAGCAGACAGACCGGCAGCTCCGTGCTGGCTTCTCAGGGGGCCGTGGGTTCAGCAGACAGCAGCTCCGACTGTCCAGCTCCAAGGGTCCCGAGCAAGAGAGTGTGACCTCCCCCCTGCCCTTGCTTTTCAGTCTCTCCAAATCTCGCGTTGTCAGGCTCTGCTTCCATGAGGGGTAATTTTGCCCCACCCTGCCAAGGAGAAAGGCTCTAGCCTTGTGCTTTGTTTCTCTTAAGTACCCAGACATTTGTGTCTTAGCAACCCATGGGAGAAAAATTCCTGAGGAAAAGAACTAAATCCAACCTTCAACAACCATCAATCGCCTTACGGTACCGCAGAACTGCAATAATCCTGTCATTTTGAACCACCATCTCTCGTTGCAGGCTTTGGATGAGGCACAGCAGCCTCTAGCAAAGGTTCGGGTGAGAAATTTAGTCACCAAACCCTGGGAAGGTCCCTATGACCTTATCGCTTCGGGGCGCAGGTATGCTTGTGTATCCACAGATACTGGGGCGCGTTGGGTACCTGCAAGGTGTGTCCGTCCTGACCTGCGACCACAGAGGAAAAATCCAGCTGACAAGCAGGGTAGAAGCCGTGACCAGAATGAAAGTGATCGAGTGGGTGGACCATCGAGTGATGACTCAGATGATGAGAGTGTTCGCTCCGATAGTCCTTTGTTGAAGGTTGGATTTAGTTCTTTTCCTCAGGAATTTTTCTCCCGTGGGTTGCTAAGACACAAATGACTGGGTACTTAAGAGAAACAAAGCACAAGGCTAGAGCCTTTCTCCTTGGCAGGGTGGGGCAAAATTGCCCCTCATGGAAGCAGGGCTTGACAACGCGAGATTTGGAGAGACTGAAAAGCAAGGGCAGGGGGGAGGTCAGGCACTCTTGCTTGGGACCCTTGGAGGGGGACGGTCGGAGCTGCTATCTGCTGAACCCACGGCCCCCTGAGAAGCCAGCACGGAGCTGCCGGCCTGTCTGCTGTGAGCCTTTTTCCTCTCTGCCCATCGGGAGCTGCCTGCCACCAGCCTGTCTCTCCCCCCGCTCCTCCTCGCCGCTCCGAGTTTCCTCACTACATTGTGGCGGGGTTTCCCCCCCCCGCACGTCGAGACCTCTTGCCATCCCAGCTCCCTGTGTCCGGGGATCCTGCTGTGGCACCAACACCAGCCGCCCCTCCCGAGGGTCTGTGGAGCAAGGGCTCTCCTCCACCCCTCCGTGCCTCGGGCAGCTGCCATTTGCCGTGTGCTACCTGAGCTCACGCCGGAGCGCCCCCTGCAGGCACCGGGGAATCATCACACCCAGAGCGCCCCTGCAGCCACTGGGGAATGTCCACACCCAGAGCGCCCCTGCAGGCTGTGACTGGAACTGCACCAAAGGGAAAAGGTGCCTGAAGCCGAGCAGGCTGCCACTGGGTTTCTGGTTCTGTTTGTTGGTTAACGTCATAGTTGTTGTTATTTGTCATCTTTGTTTTAGATATTAGTAAAGAACTGTTATTCCTATTCCCATATCTTTGCCTGAGAGGCTCTTGATTTCAAATTTATAATAGTTCGGAGGAAGAGGGGTTACAGTTTCCCATTCCAAGGGAGGCTTCTGCCTTCCTTAACAGACACCTGTCCTTCAAACCGGGACATCCCTCCACAAACATAGGATGAACATTGTTCATTTTTCTTTTTTCTTTTTTTCTTTTTTTTTTAAGGAAAAAGGGTTAGATGTCGCCCTGATTTTTACAGTGTGCTGTGTTGATACATGGTAGTAAAGGTTCTCATAGATTTTATGTAAACATAGTCCATGTTTGTCTAACCAGCCAAGGATTGTTTTGTTCCTTTGGTATTGTTTGTCATTCCTTTCCCGAAGGTGGAGAAGGTTGATGGACTGGGTTTCTCAGCTATGGAATTGGAAAGGTGGAAACCTCATTGTCCAATCCATGATTGTATATGAAAAGGTATATAAATGTAAGAATAAAGAGAGGCTGGGCTCTTCTCCTCTACTGCCCAGCCTTGGTGGCTCGGTGTAAGAGTCTGGACGGAAATCCCTACCTGCCTCACGACCATTGACAGAAGCAGAGGCTGAAAACCCAGAGACCCTAAGAGGGGAAAAGGACTTTTGCACAATGAAGTCCTGCCAGATCTTGGTGGGATGCCTGCCAGGTGCCCAGGTGTACTGCAGAGCTGTGCTGCAGAGCTGTGCTGTAGAGGCATGCTGACACATGCCCGTGGGAACCGTGTCCGCCCGGCTACCGGGGCGGAAAGGACTGCACAAGAACTATATGTCTTGTACAGCTGCACCTGTACCCTAAAACAATGGGCCCTACTCCCCCACCTGCTGGCTACTTGCCCCTCATCTCTGGAGGGATTGCCTCATCTCTTGGTTACCTGCCCCTCGCTTTCAAAAAGACTATAAAGAGACTCTCAAAAGGTACTCCTACGAGATCTCCCTACGGACAAGACGGAGTCCATCGGATCCGGACAACGAGGACCTCGTCGTGCCGTGGTAGCTATTAACCCCTTTCTTTTCTTCTTCTCTCTCTCTCTCTTCTACATCTCTCTCTCCTCTATCACATAACCGTGTTGTTGGCACTCAATAAAGTGCTTTTGATTTTGATTGAAGCAAAAATACTTGTCCCTGTTTTCTTTTGCACTCTGAGATTCAAAGTAATGAACCATCACGACCCCTGCTCCTATGAGTGGATCGTGACATCAATTGGCGTCACGGACAGGATTCTGAGGCAGAAGGGGCTGCAAGGTTTTGTGTAGTCTGTAACAGGGGAAGGACGTTTTTCTCCAGCCGCACCTAGCCCGACACTCCGAAAGGGTGAGCGGTGTCTAGAAAGCAAGGGGGGCATCTCAAATTTCCCGCAAACTGCACATGCCTCGGTGAAAAGCACCCCTATACTCTGTTGAGGGCTCTGTCTTCAGAATTTCACAAAAGAATCTCTTGGTGCAAAAGGGGGAGTGTTGTGTTTCTTTTTAAGGTGGGTGTGTAAGGAGTTAGTCTACTGGGTGTTAGGAGAGGCAACGGATAGTAACTAAACAGAGCCTCCAGTAGACTTAGTCTCTTCGCCACTTTAGGGAAGAGAAGGGAAACACAGCCCGGTTCTCGGGACTGTGGATGTAACTAAGTTTTACCTCCCTAAAGCGGTTTTCACTATCCCTTCGAAAACATGACCTCAAACACTAAAACAAAACATACAGCTGCATTTTACGCTTTGTTGGCAAAACACAATGCCAGACCCTCTCCAGGAGGGGAAGAGTGGGCACAAAACAACTGGTTCAATTTAGAAAATGTGATTAATAGAATTCACTCTTTACAGCATGGGTCAAAATTCAAACTTGGCCAAGATAAAGCTGTAATTTGCTCTGTCCTAGGAGCATGCCTTACATCGGCTATAGATCACCGCTTTAAGCGGTGCAGTGAACAGGAACAATAATAGACTCTCTCCAAAACTTGGTGGACGTTTTGCAGAAACAATTAGAGGAAGAAAGGAGTTACACTCTCTTGTTACAAGATCTCTTGAGAGAAAAATGTCTTAAAAACTCAAGGAACACCAATCCACCACAAGACACAAAGGAAAAGGAATCACTTTACCCCCACAAAGAATTAAAGCAAGTAAAAAATTGTGGGGAAAACTGCTGTCCTCCTATGACACCTTTAATTAAAACAGAATATGTCTTCCGAGTGTCACTCACCGGAGGAGACCAAATTCATTTAACTGAACAGGAGTCCAGTGGATACTGGGGACATGGTGTTTTCTTAACAACAGGAGACAAACATAACACCTCGTCCCCAACTCAGCATGCAACTTTCCAAGCTGGGGGACTCAGTCCTCTAGAAAGGGGAGACCCTTTAGCTATTGTTAGTACCCCTGATCAGCTTCTAGAAAGCGTCCACAAAGCCGCTTGTCTGCAAACGATACATGAAAAGAAGTTGATTCCTGAATATGAATCCCCTGTGCAACTGCCTGTGAAACCTAAAATGAAGACCCCTTTAATTCGGGGTCCCCCAGAATCACTCAAACCCACAGCGATTGTCTTACAGAAAACCATAGCAGTTTTGGGTCCCGTAGAGAAGCTGGAAAGATTCCTTGAAAACCCGACAGATCAAACTGGATCTACTGATCCCGGGAATGCCCCAAATTCTACACCTTCTCAGCCGTTGAGTTCACACTTGAATTCACCTGCCAGTGATCGCAAAGTTTATACATGTAGTGAGGTTGCAGAAGATCTGATTAATTACAATAGAAAATGTGGACCTGTAAAAACCCCAGAAGAGAAATCAGAGAAAACACTGGCTAGCAGGGACATTGGGGTCCCTCATAGTGAAAACCCAGAGAATAGTGGACCCCCCTTGCTTTCTCAAAGTCTGGGCAGTGAGCCTAAAGAACCTCTCCCTCAGAGCCTGGGAAGTGAGCCAAAGCAGCCTTTCCTTCAAAGTCCAGGCAACGAGCCAAAACAATTTTGTCCTCAAAACCAGGTAAACTGGTTTTTGGGAATTTGGTGGAAGGATATCCCACCTGAAACCTTAACCTTTTTAGATCAGATTAAAATGCCTGAATCTAGGAAAGATCTCCAACATGCTTTAGGGTTATTGGTGTTCTGGAGAAAACGCATCCCTGATTTTTCCATAATTGCCAGACCTCTTTATAACTTGCTGAAAAAAGGGGTGAAATGGGAATGGGATACTTCTCAAGAAGAAGCCTTACAATTACTGATTTTTGAAGCAACAGCTCACCAAGCCCTAGGCCCTATTCACCCTATAGATCCTTTCCAAGTGGAATGGGGGTTTGCTTCCTCAGGGCTGTCAGTACACATCTGGCAGCGGGGCCCTGAAGGCCCAACAAGGCCTGTTGGTTTTCACTCCCGTGGCTTCAGAGATGCTGAGAAAAGATACACTATCTGGGAAAAGGGGCTGTTTGTGGTTAGCTTAGCTCTCGTTGAAGTGGAGAAAATTACACAGCAAAAACCAATTGTTTTGAGAGGCCCTTTCAAAGTCATTAAAACAATTTCTACCGGGATCCCCCAACCTGACGGGGTGGCCCAGAGGGCCTCAGTTAGAAAGTGGGATGCTCAGATTGAACACTATTGTAACACTTTCTCAATAACTGAAGGAGCTGTAAAAAACCTGGCAATGCAAGAAAGCTTCAGTAGCAGCCAAGACAAACCTGCCTCAGTTATTAAGGTAGCCCTCCACACTTCCTCCGGTGAAACAGAGGGGGAAGGCAACGCCCAAGTTGGTGAGCTGATAGCTGTTTGGAGTGTTCTCCAACGTGAAGTACAGAATATCTTTCTTGTTTGTATCTATGCTTGTTTCTATGCTGTCTTTCAGGAATGGACTGAGTGGCTTTCTTTTTGGCAGCAAAAAGCATGGACAGCCTCTGATGCCCTAGGGAAGGAGCATCAGACAAATACACGCTGGATAATTCCATCATTTTAACCTTTTCTGCCCCTTGGTGGCAGGCTCTGTTGTGTTTACTTTTCACAGGGGAACTCCGAGGGACATGAAGAATTTATAGATTTAAAATAAATGCCATAGCAAAGCCCATACTGAGTGCAGTAGCTACATATTATGGTATAAGCACCCCCCTTGTGCTGGATGACAAGAACAATGCTTTTTCCCTCCCTTTATGGTAACATGAGGTGATGATTGCTGAACTTTTTGTTAAACTTAGCTGTTGTACAATTTTCCCATAAAATCATGTGTGGTAAAAACAATACAAGATACTGGGGGGGGACTTGAAGTTGATGTTGTAATACCTATCACCCAACCATCGGTTATGCTAAGCCTGAAAATTTTTGAAATTGGACCAAATATAATCAGGACCAGGTATGGTCTCTCAAACAAGTTAAATTGCTAATGCACAGAAATTCAGCCAACTTGTTCATTTTTTAACACAGAGACATAACCGGTGCCGTGGGAACAGGACTGGCAATCTTGAATAGCATTGATTCAGAAGTACTAATGAATAAATTGGCTGTCACAATTAGAGATTTAACCAAATTACAACAACCGCTGCAGTCATCATTAACCCACCAGTGGTTGTTATCAAACATATTAACTCAGTGAATATTAACCGTATGTAATGCTTCAGTGCATTCAATATTCCCTATCATTGCATTGGGGCTGAATCGGGGTGGAACTATTCTTTATCCTTTTGAGCATAAGCAATAGGCCTGTCAAATTGATAAGAAATGGCAAACTGTTGATTTAGAAACTTGTGTTGTCCGGGAACAACTAGTGTTCATCTGTGAAAGTAATGCAATCAGAGCTCAGGACATTTGCTTAGACACAGAACAGAATATCTGTCATTTTGAAATTTATCCTAAAGTGAATCCTGAAACAGTGCTTGTGTATTTAGGCAATGGATGTGCATGCTTGAGAACTGCTTGTGACTGAGTAGTTGTAGAAAATTTGGTAATGGATACTAAAAATCATTCAAATTTTTGTGTTTGCAATTTTATTAAAATCATAGGATGTGATTTTTCTTATTTAGCTCCAGTTACTTCTTATCGCCTTTTGCAATCCAATTACTCGCTGGTACACCGAGTTGTGCCTACCCCCATTGGGATGAACCTTACCTTGGTAAAGCAATTGTTGCTTCATCAGGATTTAATCGAAATTTTGGAAAAGATCAAGAAGAACGGACAGAAAACCTTGGTAACTGTTCATCACAATGTAAACGAAATACATTGTGTTCTGGAAAGGATAAGAAAGGATGCTGACCACAGTTGGTGGGATACCCTTTTTGGATGGTCACCTACTGCCACAGGGGTCCTGAATAAGTTGTGTCATCCCATCATTGTTCTCCTGATTTTAGTTTTAATTGGTTTTGTCTTATCGGCAATTTTGTATATCATGAACTGGAGAATGATGAAACGAATAACACATTTGACATCTACAATGAATATGCATAATCTGATTGATGTTTCATCCTCTGTGGACACCCCTGACATTATCGATGCAAGGCGAGCTAAGGTATAATAAGAAATTAGATAAATACTTTACTGCTCATTGTAATTTAATTAATCAATTAATGTAATTTTAAGGTGTAACATTAATATGATTTTAAATTAAACTGGGTTTATTTAAATAATTATTAATGTAATCTTATTATAATAAGGCAATTGTTGCCCTGTCAAAATTTAAACAAAATTTTATGTGATTAAAATTACTTTGTTCTTTTGGTTTTTTGGTTTTTTTTTCCTTTTCTTTTCCCTTCTCTCTCTTTCCTTTTTGTCTCTGTTTTCCGGGGTATGCTACCGGCACGGACGAGTCCTGAAGACATCGAGACAACGCTACCGAGTCCCGAAGACATCAAGACAACACTACAGACTCCAGAAGACATCGTGACAACGCTACAGGTTCCTGATGACGATCGTGAGCCACGGGGTGGTGTAAGAGTCTGGACGGAAATCCCTACCTGCCTCACGACCATTGACAGAAGCAGAGGCTGAAAACCCAGAGACCCTAAGAGGGGAAAAGGACTTTTGCACAATGAAGTCCTGCCAGATCTTGGTGGGATGCCTGCCAGGTGCCCAGGTGTACTGCAGAGCTGTGCTGCAGAGCTGTGCTGTAGAGGCATGCTGACACATGCCCGTGGGAACCGTGTCCGCCCGGCTACCGGGGCGGAAAGGACTGCACAAGAACTATATGTCTTGTACAGCTGCACCTGTACCCTAAAACAATGGGCCCTACTCCCCCACCTGCTGGCTACTTGCCCCTCATCTCTGGAGGGATTGCCTCATCTCTTGGTTACCTGCCCCTCGCTTTCAAAAAGACTATAAAGAGACTCTCAAAAGGTACTCCTACGAGATCTCCCTACGGACGAGACGGAGTCCATCGGATCCGGACAACGAGGACCTCGTCGTGCTGTGGTAGCTATTAACCCCTTTCTTTTCTTCTTCTCTCTCTCTCTTCTACATCTCTCTCTCCTCTATCACATAACCGTGTTGTTGGCACTCAATAAAGTGCTTTTGATTTTGATTGAAGCAAAAATACTTGTCCCTGTTTTCTTTTGCACTCTGAGATTCAAAGTAACGAACCATCACGACCCCTGCTCCTACGAGCGGATCGTGACACTCGGTGACCTGACTGAGTGCCTGATTCTTTCGTGTCCGACCGTGCGACAATTTACAAAATGTCCAATGGAAAGATAGGGGAACAATACAAGGCATAGTGACAGCCTAAAGACTAAAACGATCTGTCTCTGCAAATCGTCCTACTAAAAGTTAAGGAGTTATCTTGCTTCCGGCTCAGTAAAAAAACCAAACTAAAACAGCAAAGACCTGACTAAGATTATGTTGGAGGTTAGATTTAGTTTTTCCTCAGGAATTTTTCTCCCATGGGTTGCTAAGACACAAATGACTGAGCTAATTGCTAAGTACTTAAGAGAAACAAAACACAAAGCTAAGGCCTTTTTCCTTGGCAGGGTGGGGCAGAATCGCCCTCATGGACGCAGAGCCTGACAAAGCAAGATTTTAGAGACTGAAAAGCAAGGGCAGGGGGGAGGTCACGCTCTCTTGCTCGAGACCCTCAGAGCTGGACGGTCGGAGCTGCTGTCTGCTGAACACACGGCCCCCTGAGAAGCCAGCACGGAGCTGCCAGTCTGTCTGCTGTGAGTCTTTTCCCTCTCTGCCCATCGGGAGCTGCCTGCCACCAGCCTGTCTCTCCCCTGCTCCTCCTCGCCGCTCCAAGTTTTTCGCTACATTGTAGCAGGGCTCTCCCCGCACATCGAGACCTCTTACCGTCCCAGCTCCCTGTGTCCGGGGATCCTGCTGTGGCACCGACACCAGCTGCCCCTCCCGAGGGTCTGTGGAGCAAGGGCTCTCCTCCATCCCTCTGTGCCTTGGGCAGCTGCCATTTACCGTGTGCTACCTGAGCTCACGCCGGAGTGCCCCCTGCAGGCACCAAGGAATCATCACACCCAGAGCGCCCCTGCAGGCTGTGACTAGAACTGCACCAAAAAGAAAAGGTGCCTAGAGCCAAGCAGGCTGCCACTAGGTTTCTGGTTCTGTTTGTTAGTTAACGTCACAGTTGTTGTTATTTGTTAGCTTTGTTTTAGATATTAGTAAAGAACTGTTATTCCTATTCCCATATCTTTGCATGAGAGCCTCTTGATTTCAAATTTATAATAGTTCGGAGGGAGAGGGGTTTCAGTTTCCCATTCCAAGGGAGGCTCCTGCCTTCCTTAACAGACACCTGTCCTTCAAACCAGGACAGATTGCAACCAGATAAACATGAGTATTGTCTATAGTTCCTCTGCTTCTAGAAATGGCTAAGAATTGGAAATTACACATTACAGAAAATATTGTTTCTTTTGACCTTACATGGCAGGATAGTTATTACACCTGGAAAAATCTACATTAAATTTAGATAAATAACGTTTTTAATTATATTGCTTCTAACAACTGCACTCATAACCTTAAAAGAAAGTTCCTCAAAAGAAGGTCCTTAGAAAGTTTTTAATGACTTAATATGGTAATATCTGTTGTTCCTTCAGGGAATCATTTTATAATGTGATGAAGCACTTACTTATCTGTGCTGACATCTCTCAAGGAAGTGGATGTATGCAACTACATGAAGTGTAAAAGCTTTTAATAGTTAAAAATAGACATGTATACAAACATGCATACATTGCAGTAAGCTTTACATTATGCTTACTTCAGAGGCAAAAAAGGATTCAGAGAAATAGGTAACTCCTGAACCTGATAACAGTGTAACACACAGTGTTCCTAAGGATCCTGATGGAAATTTTCCCCACTTTTGGGACAGTCTCTAAAATTTTCATCTCCAGATTCATCACAGCATTGCTCTGTTTCCTACCTTCCTCCTTGCCAGACTGAGGCCTAAGAATACAGGCTTTCAAAATTAGTAAATAGATCTTAAGTATTACAAGGGATTTTCCCCCCCTGTATTGTCAACAGTTGCTAACTGTCTTTATTCACAGTAAGCAAATAATGTGAGTGAAAAGAGAAAATCCTGTGAAGAATAGCCATTTGAATAAAAGATAGGCAGGCACATGGCTCAAGGCTCAACACATGCCTTTCCACATGTGGTGAGATGGTTCAGAATTTGATTTGAAAAGAGATAAGCTGATCATGTAATCTCTTGTTTGATTAACACATCCAGTGCTATATCTGACAACAGGGATTCAAGACCCATCTGCAGTTTTATTCCCTCAATATGCTTGCTTCAAATTGTTTTATTTCCATATTATTTACCATTTTTCAGCAATCAGAATGTCCACAGAGCGAGTGACATGTGAGACAGTATGTTTGGAGAGCAGGTTCACACAAACAACTAAGTGGGTTTAGCCCGGATAATTCCCTTAAGCCTGAGAAAAGACTGAATGACAACACTGCAGAAGCATTACTGAAGGGCTGGGTAACACTGTCATGAACTTTAAGTTGGAATAATATAGCTAATTCCAAGGAGATTACTTTTAAGTTCAGGTGGCATGAGATTTAGGAGCATATTGCATCTAATGTTTCATGCAAGCACTAGCACAAACCAGTTTCTTTCAAAAAGATACTGGTTTTGACTGGAACAACAGGAATTGGTTTCATCCACAGCTTTCCAGGTATTGCCTCAGAAGACCTTTCTGCCACCAGATTTTTGGACATGTTCACATATTTGTAACACTGAGAGATAATTACAGTGAGGTTCATGAAATATGTCACTTTAAAACTGGACTGTGCAAAGACAATAATAGTTAACAAAGAGAAGTTTATAATATTAATCAACACTACATTTCTCTGTCCCAGTGGGACAGACCGTGTCTTGCCTTGGATAACTGTGTAAAGGTTGAAATTAGAAGCAGCAAAAAGAAGGGCAATATAAGGAGACCTCAACATGCTACATCTGCTGGACAAGTTAATTAGAACAAAAAATAAACTGTATGAGACAGTACTGAGTATGATCCCCATTAGCAGTTCCTGGAATAGCTCTACTATGTCTTACTAATTGCACTCAGTTGAACTTAGCTATAAATTTTAGGGGAAAAAATATAATCTTCACACACAAAAAGGTTCAAATTAACCAATTTTGAAGAATGCCTTGGCAGAATTTGTTGCATTGTAATTAAGAAGATAATGAAGAAAATTAAAAACCAGAGAAAAGAGGGTCTGAATTTGACCTTCAAAGCCATTTCATCTGCAAAAGAGTTTTCAATCAATGACAAGTTGGTACAGACTGGTAATACCATTTTTTTCAGATATTACCTCACTGGTTGTACAGGTGTCCGGATAAAGGAGATGGGAATGCTTTATCTACCAAAATTTCTTGCTTATTCTTATTTCTTTACAAGACAGTACTTCCCCTTTTTCCCATCACTGGGAAACCATGTGTTATTTTACTAATTAGCAAGGTATTGTTAACAAAGGCAGTGTACCATGAATTTGCATACAGCACACCTAAAAAAATGCTCTGACAATAAACGCTATTTTCTTCTTTGTATTCCTTTAATTTTGTATTTCACTTCTAGTCATTCCAAAACTTTTTTAATTGAAGAAACAAGGCTTGAAGAGTCTACATAGACATCACAGTTTGATCTTTTCACATCAGCTCTTAATAAATGAGATACTTGAATGAGAAAGTAATGTTGACAAGTATGTGACCTGCTTCGAAGAGCAGCTTTGCTATTGTCACATAAAGAAACATTCCTGCAGCAGAATAAAGTCTGACTGTATGTAGGAATGCAACATAGCCAAGAATTTTAGGCCAGATCTCTGAAACTAGTTTCTAATTCTAATATTTCTTGATTCTCTCAAAAGAGAAAGACAAAACTGCAAGTTTTAAGCTTTTAGGGCTGCTTTTGCTTCTGAAATAGGGCTTCTGAGACAGAACAATTTCATCAGACATCTACTGTAAAGAAAGAACTGAAGACATAGAAAGAATTGGTGTGACTCAAATATAACTTTTTCAAAAGTAGAAGAGAAAAAATTATAGTTTACATATTAAATATGAAATTCTTGAATTGTACATTCTGGCCTGTTTTAAGGAAAAATGTAGCCTTCTTAGACGAATTAAATAATGTCTCTCACAGTCAGAGAACATGGCATATAAAAGCAGTAACAGCTACATTAAGGTCCTCTCCAGTGGAGACAGGCTTTCTAACTAAGAGGTAAACTCAGTAAATACTTCTCAGTACCACAACAAGATGAGAGAAAAACTGTATCCTCTTTTACAATGGCATACTGAACTTATTGAAAAGGTACAGATTTTCATGGACTGAAAACAGATTGTAATAAGACTACCTTCAGATATCTGCTGACATTTTTGCTGCATACATGAATCTGAGTACAGACCTATTTTGTGATCTGAAACAGAACAAGAACAAGAAGAATAAGAACAAGAACCTCTGCAGAACTGTCTTTTGAATTTCATGGCTCAATTATATTCGGGACAAGAAGACATAATGAAATTATATGGGTTAGAGAAAGATCCATTATTCGGACTGATCAAGCAAAAATGAAAAAGAAAATCATCCAGAGACAATTTCAGCTGCAAGTGCTGATTGTGCCAAGCTGATGTTACCAAAATGGCTACAATTTTGTTGCCTTCAATCTCCAAGATTTACAGTTTCAAGAGAACTTGAGGGATGTAGAACACGAGGCAGAGAGATCAATGTTAGACAGGCATCTCCCTGAAAGCCCAGGCTGCCCTCTCCTGGAGGGAATTATCTTGCACATCTGTGGTCTTAGTTCATTGTCAAAGTAACATGAGGAACATCTCACAAACAACCACCTGATTATCAGGTATTTAAATTTTCATGTGTGTTGTCTTACAGAACACCTACCAAACATGTATTCAGATGACCAAGAAAATTACACATATCTTGCCAGGACAGAGTAACATACAGAAATGACTTCCCTGGGCAATGAAGTGGTCTCACTTTTAGTATAGTAACTTACTATAATACTATGTGTAGTAGCTGACGTTACTGGGATGCACTGGCCTCTAACTTGAGGTGAAATTCAGTGCTAGGAAAGCATGACCATTCCCTTGGAATTCGAGAATGCTTCTCTGATGTCAATGGTCTAGCTCCAGATAAAGCCCTGAAAACAGGTCACACCAAAGCTGCATTCACGTACTCTGCCCTACACCTACTGGAGTGAGAGAAGTGTTCCCATCAACTTGTTGCAGGTTTTTCTGCCAGTTAAAGTTTAAAACAAAGGACAGAACCTTTATCCTTACATCAGGCAACCTGATATTAAGGTATGTCCTGCCATCCATGCATGCAACATGCATGGTTCATTTACTCTACAAGGCCATCTGATGCCAAAGCTGAAGCACATATTTACCATTTTAGGTGGCCTGTTCTCCAGATAATTAATCAGAAACACTGTCATATGCTGTCATTCAGATAATATAGAGTTGTGGAAGAGTTCAGCATTTTTCTATTTGATAAAAATACGCTTCTTAAAAACTGGGACTCCTGTTTCAAATCAGGTGATGTAAGGAATTAGCAAACACCAAGAGTAAAACTGTGATCCCCAAACATAAAAAGGAGCCATCAACAAGAGGTTGATTCTTCTTTGGTAGCAAACTACTGAGGTAAAGGTAAAATTTTGAAGATTTTAGAATTAGAATAATTATTTTGTTGTATTCATCTCTCACTTTTATCTGAATTATAATGAATCATTGCAAATTTCCTGAAGAAAACATAACAAGCACTGAAATTGTGTAGGGAAATACAGATGCCTTATTTAGATGGAAGTTTCTGATCCAGAAATACTGTAAAAAGCATTTTAATTGTTTCTCTCAAACACACACAGATCTTCAATTAATATTAAATTAACCATTCTTTTAAGATGCAGATCTTCCATGAATTTTTGGAAGATTAGATTTAGGTCATATGTTGAATTGTACTTGTTATCACTATCGATCTTGAAAAGGAATAAGGAACCTTCCGGTGAAACAACAGCTAGCTAAAGCAGAGAAAAGCTGTAGCAGAACACAGAACACTGTTTCTGCTGCTCCTTGCTGACCATTGTTATTAAAGGTTCAGTGTTTTTTCTTTAATTCAGGCTAATATTGTGTCTAATATGTGATCCTGTATATTACTTAAATAATTCTAGGATACCAGCTGAAAATGGAGGGTAGAATTGCAATTTTACTGTAATTATTTCATTTACTAATGGTAAATTAATTATTTACTGATGGTAAAATGTACTGTTGAAAAGCTTATAGAAGATGCCCTAAACTTCAGTCATTTTGCCTGTTATTTTTTCTTAGCTTTCTGGGCAGAGATAAAAGGAAATTCAGCTTTCACTTAATCCATAAATCAAATAATCCACAAATTGGAAGCATAAAATTCTAATAAGCATGACCTTATAGTCCCAATCTCAGAGAAAATTAAATGTAGTAATTAGAAGTTACTGAGTGTAGTTCATTGTAAATTTAACCAAAGAAGATGACTCAAGCGAATCCAGATACTATGAAGAACTTTAACAGAACTGTGCAACAGCAGAAATCTGGAGAAGTTGTCTAATGTCAGCAAATGTTCTTTCTGTTTTCTTATCTTTGCTTTTAAACATCAAGAAATATTTAGTATCATTCAAGTACCCAGAATTAAATTGTGATTCCTGAAGAAAATTTACAGTAACAACAGAAAACACCCAAAACCTTAAAGAATCAAATGACCCCAGTCCTAGAAATAAAAGATACCATTCAAATTAATTATTTCCAGTTAAGTTTGAAAATATTTGCTATATCCATGATATAAGCACATTCTTTTAGTTTCAAAGATAATGACACATATGATCTTTGTTTATATTATAGTCCAAAAAGCCAATATGAATAATTTCTGATCATTTTAACTCTCTTTTCATCAAAGATAGAATTTCTCACTCTTATTTCACAATAAGAATATAGTTTTCTATTGATCTATCTATGAAATTAATTTTTTTTATCATTTAAAAGCAATACATTTCAGAATTTTTAATCTCTACCAAATAGGAATGAAGAGGATTCATCTTATTTCAAGATCAATGCTACAAAAGCCACTTGATAAGTTTGCACTGTATTTCAACATTTGTATTATTTTTATTTTATAGTAATCTACTCCTATTTATATTTTAAATACAATATCCCTTTAAAACTTGATCTGCAGATCCCATAAGCTAGCTATCAAAGATATTTGTTCCAATACATCAGCTTTCCCAAATACTATACTCTTCTGCTACTTTAGCCTAAATGAAGCAACTTTTATATGGAATTTGAAGGGACAAAGGTAAATGCTTGGTTTACTGACAATTTCCCATTCTTGAAGCTTTGATCTGTGAAAAAGGAAATACTTTAATCCTTTTTAAGCATTTTCATTATGTAAATAAAAAAAAAATTACAGTTAAAACCTTCCCCATTACAATCACACTTTCACTGTATTCAACTCTTATCATCAGAGCAAATATAATTAAGTTTTACTTTAATGAATCCCATTACTACTGCAGAAACAATCACAGGTTTCTTAGAAATCTTCCCTTCATCTTTACTGGTGGTTACATAACAATATCTAATTATATTTTTTCAACCTAAAATTCTTACTGGAGTATATTGACCACACAATGATGAAAGTAGATGTACAAATCATCATCATTTCTAAAGCTACAATATCTAAATTCTAGGCAAGTCTGGAAATAAAAGGTTTTGTTTATTTAAAATATAATATTCAGGAAAAAGTATGTCTCATAATACTGGCCATAAAATATCAGAACTCTTTGTAGAGCAGTAAGAAAAAAAATCAGGAATAATTCTGTGTATTTATGATAAATGTATTTCACTACCAAAGACAATAGCAATTCCAACTTAATCCCAAAGACCTAAAGTTTTACAAAGCTTTGTTGACAGACAAAGTAAGCTTTTTTTTCTATACCTGGAAGTCCTTTCTCTTCAAGACTGTATTCCAGAGATCCAAAGGAATAATTGGCTGGACTGATTGCAGGAGTAGAAATAAAACTTGCACAGCCAATGGATGGGTTGATTTCAAAATAATTGTGGCTATGATTCACTCGGTGAAATTCCAGAGAAGATACTATGGATGTACGTTGCTTTGGCTACAAGAAAAATAGAAGTTTGGCATGAAAAATACAGATTTTTTGTATAGTTTTCGTTACTTAACATTTAATAAAGCTATCTTTCACTGTTTTTACTGTTTTTATTTGGCTCAAAGATTATACTAGTAAAAATAATTTAATACGACAAGCTGTGGCGTGTAGAGATAATTTCCTTCCAAAATCTGGATTAATCTTTACTAGAAAAAATGCATGTCTTCATTCTAATCAATTTAATTCAACATAAAATAGGCTTTTGCAGCCTTGCATATAATAATTGCAATCATCTTTTGATAAGAAATGGAGCTCTTCACCAGCTGCATTTCTGGGTACATCTTGCAAAACAATTAAAATGCTGATGCCTGTATAATGAAATTTACTAAATAATACCAAGTGCCCACCACTTGAAAGCCATCCTCTGCTGTTTATTCCATTTGTGAATATGCCTCAAATATTCAAAGACTGAAATGTCTGGAAGCTTAAGGGAAAAGTGCCAGCTTGAAAAACATAAATGAAAATCAAACTTCCTGCATGAGTTTTCATGGAACAGTTAAAAAACTTGCTACTACTTTATTTCAATATTTACTTTCAAAGCAAACCTCTGAGCAGACCCCACTTAATGGTTGCGCTTTGGATTGCAGAGTAGTTTCAGAGGATGAGAAACTAATTTCTTTTGGGTGGATCTATACCATCAGGTGTAGAAATTAAATTTATATTGTGTGATCATCAGGTCAGCATCAACTTTTTCACTACATGGACTTGTTCCCCTTGCACTGCACTACTTACTAGTACAGACATAACCTTAGTGCTCAACATCATGGGTTTTAAGCCTGCTGGTTTGCAATGCCATGCTAAATAGTCTGTTGCAGTACTCATTTGGTTCCATACCCAAAATACCCCAACCCCACGATGCTCCTTGTTGCTTCAAGATCAATGACCTGAAACTTCAAACATCTCCAAAAGAGAGGGGCCCCTGCATCCATGTTTATAGCAGTCTGTATATTTATTTCACAATAGAGAAAAACATCTCAGAAAATACTGCCTTGGAAAACCAAACCTGGACAAAAAAAAAGAAAAAAAGAGAAGAAAAGGTGCTTTATCTCTTCTTGTTCTAGCATGTCAGGCTTAACATGTCAGAATATTTGTAAGAGTCAAGAATTTGCTCCTTATTAGTGTCAAGACATAATTATTACCTTTGGGAGCAATAAGATCTTCCTTGGACAACAAAGGTATTCACTATCCCTCACTTGGAACTACCTGTTAAGATACAATCTATCCCAGAGGAGTAATTTTCAAATTTGTTTTTGGTCTATTTAATTTTTAGGTTACAAGTCCTGTAATGCTCATGTTATAAATACTGAACCAGGGTCTTTTCACTAAAAATTCAGTCTTTCTATTGGAATGTCAGACAGAAAAATTCAATAGAATTAGGTCTATAATGTTGATTATTTCTTTAAGTTGTGTTAGGCACCATGTAAATTAACTGTGTCATGATAGAACTGAGAAAAAAATGGAAATTTGAGCAATTATCTGGAACTCATCCATGGTCTATTGAGAGGACTTACTTTCTTTAATAATTAAAAGCAGTTTCTGCTTTGAAAGCCTGACTCCTAGGTTTAGTAATTTCATGGGAGAGTTCAACAAACAGGGACAGACTCCAACATCAAACAGTGTGGTTGAAAGTCATTGTTTGGGATTTGAGCCAAAATAACTCTCAGATCAGACCAAAAACATTCATTTGCATTAATTAAATCTAAATGGCACATTTTTGCTAGACAACAGATTCATGAATGACCTAATTATTTCTAAAACTGAAAAATATCTCTGGTCATTTAGAAGTACGTTTCTGGCCTTTTCTCAAGCAATGGTGTCTTTGCAAATTTGTAGGACTTGAACTCCTGAGTTGAAAAGGCAACTTTTCAATTAACATGAGGTGTGGTATTTCTGGTTATTCTTAAGTTGAAACAGTTCCTGCCTACATGGGCAGCTTTGTCTTCCAAAGCAGTTCCAAAGGCAACTGCCCTTTGTCTAGTCAGGCCTCCAGCCACTGTTTTGACTGTGTGCCCCTTTCTTGGAGGCAGAATAGCAGCATCTGATACATCATTTGGCCTTTCCCTATCTTATTTTGGACTTGGGCATTATTATTATTGATTCAGAGAAACATATCTCAGTTTAATATGTCTTTCAAATCTATAGCTTCTGCAGGGAACCTCACTCAGCCTCTAGTACTCCACAGCATTACACTGCTGCTATACCTTTTGGAGTTAACAAGGTCCATCTGTCAACATGTGCCAATAATTTTTCTACATAATTAGACAGGAATCCAGCATCTAAGCCTTTGTAGCTAACTAAGAAACTAGAGGAACTAGAGGAATCTTTTGCACTTTTCCTGCATCCTGTAAAATGTTATGCTGTTAAAGTACACTAATTGCTCATTAATATATGCTATGAGAGACTCAGTAAACCTGTTTGTGTTGAGTGCATCTCTTTGCCTTTATCTCTCTAATGTACCATTTGCTCAAAAAAGCAAAAAAAAAACCCAGTACAAAATAATCAATCTTTTTTCTACAGTTAGGATTAGATTCCGTTCCAGATTTTGACAACTAAACTTCCAGCATAGCTATTTACATCTAAACTAGTTATTTAAGCTCCCATAGCAGTCAATTGAGATCTAATCAATAAATTCAAGATCTAGTCAATACCATCAAGAGTTCAGAGAACAATTCACCTCACCCCAGCCCCTTTGGTATTGATTCCCTTGCCTTAATGCAGGTATCTACCATCACTGCAGATTCCTTAGGGCATCCCATCTGGCTTTCAGCTGCCACTCAGAAGAGTGCAGGTGTCCCCCATATATGCCCTGTACAGTACTTGACAGCCTCCACATGCATTTCAAAGACACCTCTATAGCACCTCAAATGACATTAGATTCCTGCTTTTAGGTAACTGAATTGAATCCTGCATCTGTCCTAAGCATGATGGGAGATTAGGTATCTAAATCAGACTGAGATTCTAATATAGAGAACTGAAAGCAGAGGTGTTCCAGTCCCAGATTTAATCCCACCTCCAGCTCACATCTAGACACGCTCTAGAAATCTTTTCATAGAATCTGATGTCAAATTCCAGCCTTACTGGCTGTAAACCTTGGTTTGCTGATTGCATCTGCCAAAGCCACTGTTTGACTACATTTACCAAGAACTCTTGAGATAGTTTCTGAAAAATTCTATGAAGATTATTTACTATATGGAACACGATAACGCAGTCAGGGTTCAAGATTTCATAGTTGTAAAGCACAAACACAATACTCTGTCCCAAAGAGATAATTCTTCTTTCATTCTTCAAAGCCAGCTTTGTCATTGCATGCCTTCCTTGTACTACTCCAAAGGTCTGGACATGCTTAGATAGCCCTTGTGAAATTCTGGCATACTTCTGGCTTTACTTCACCCCAATAAGCATGCTACATAGCATGGTTTGTCCTTAAGAAGATTTTTATTCATTACATTCATGTGTTTAATCTACTAGTTATTTGTAAATCTCTCTAATAACTGATATTTACTTTTAAGGAATTTCTTCACAAATATTATTTCAATTGTCATAATATCAACCTAGAAAACCCTACACTATCCTAAAACAGCATACCAAATCAGGCTAATGAATAAATCTTTTCAATGCATAAGCAAAAATATATCAGTACAAATCTTTAAAGATATTGCAATAATAAGATTTAAAGAACTTTTAAATCAGGTCTAATAAGAAGAATATTTTCATGTTCAGTCTGTAGTGAACATATATCAATAAAAGATACCCCTTTGAAACTGCAAAAACAGGAAAGGCATCAAAATACACCTATCGAATTGCTTTTCTATTAAAAAGTCAAGTAAGGACTTAATGTTCCCATTAATGGAATTGTAATGCTACCATGCCTGGCATATAACACTATGAGCACACAAGGGATCATTCAAATATTTCTTACAACATTTAGCAGAGGCAGTAGGGCAAAACTCCTTTCTCAGTTTAACACCAAAGTATTTCTTCAGCTTTGAAGTATACTCTGCAATACAAGCTTCTGACTTCCCCTTCTTTTATCTTTGGGATTTGTGTACAGAGCACAATCATAGCCTTAAAAAAGTTAATTCTCACCACCCTCTGTGCTATGGCAGAGCTAGTTGCCCCATTTTACAGATGCTGAACAAGAGTACAGAGCTTTCCCAAGGGACAGATGTGTGGTTTGGTAAAACACTGAGAACCAATGAGCCTAAGGAAATTCTGCATCTGGCAAAACCTGCTAAATTCCAACTGTCCTTCATAATGCAAAAACTGGTTTCAGTTGCAATATATCGTGCAGAAAATGTATGACAGAATAGAGAACTGCACCCACATTCTCAAATTCTAGTTGGCACATAAAATACAGACTTACCAAAGAAAGCAAGAGGCTGCAGCCCCTTCCTCCAGACTCATCTCACATACATAACACAGTGTAAGTGTACTTATGTGGCCACATAAATCCCTCATTTTGATACCTGCCCAGACAATTCCATTCTTTCAATTCCCTGATCAAGTCACTCCTACTTCAGAAATTTTCCTTTCTCCAGCTTCCTTCCTTCTAAAATCTTGTTCTATTTCTATACACTCATTTTCTCTTTCATAGAATCATTGAATGGTCCCCTGCAATAAGCTGGGACATCTTCAACTAGACCAGGTTGCTCAGAGCCCCATCCAATTTGACCGTGAACACTTTCAGGGATTGGGCATCCACAACTTCTCTGGGCACCTCTCTTTTTCTGTTTTCTCCTATCTATTGTTACATTCCTTCCAAAACTACTTATGTTAATCTAAAAAAACCTTCACAGTATCCAGTTAATTCCAGTTCTATTTGGTCTTCCAAAATTTGCTTTTCTGCTTTCTCTGTGGTTTTGTCATCAAGGTCTCTCAAACTCCCTAATAGTCCCATCTCACACTGACTTTACAGTTGCTACATCCCTCTCATTGTCCTTCAATGCATTCAATTTTAACCTCTGTTCTCCCTTTCAAATACAACTTTCATGTCACTTTTATAGTTTCTTTTGCCTCTACATTCCAGCATAACATCTCTGTTTTTATCTTTGTCTCTTTTGCTCATGTACACTTATATAAAAACCCCAAAACATTCAAAATTTTCATGGTAAAATACAGCCTGTGAGAGGACAGACTTCTTTGTTTTCTCCTGTCTCCAGTTTGATTTGCAGAAATCATCAGTCCTGATACCTTCTCATCAGTCAATGCTACTGTCAAGAATTATTTGATTTATAGGACCTGAACTAAGGTGATCAAATAGCCTTGAAATTGCAAAAACTGAAGATAACAATGCATCTGTGTTTGATTCATTTATGTCACCTAGAAGTGCAAGACTACACTGAATTATTACTATACTACTGAATCAATTATTCTGTCAAACCTCAAAATACCATGTTGAACAAGCTGAAGACACATTTTCTTTTTAAAATGGTAATATAATTTTCTCTTTTTTAATTTCACAAAACTTTATCTTAAAGTATGACAACAATTAAAAATAAAATATAGGCAGTTTCAGCACCCATCTTGACATTCTTGATTTTACTTGTCAACATTTTAATTTAGTTTAAGAGCAGAAAGCAGAAAATACACAGAGGCTGGCAAGTAATATATCCCAAGCAGCCACAACAGGGAGCTTACAGGATCATGAGATTTAAAAAAAAAATTAAAGGGAAAAAAATGCTTTCACTGTTTTTTAACTGTAGATCCTTTACGATACTAAAAGCATAATGCATTTTAAAACTAAATTAATTTTTAATGACATCATAGTGTCAAAGTCCTAGCAATTTCTGTTTGATTGATTATTGATTTAGAGAAAGACACTGCTTGCATCCTGCATGAGCAGCTAGTGCATGCTACTGTGGCAGTGGTCCAGGCACCTAAGCAGCGTGAAACCCTTTCCCCCCTGAGAAGGCTTTGGATAAAGGAGCCCAGGGTCTAAGACCCCCTGGGGTGGAGTTCAGAGTGGATAGCCCCAAAGAGGGGCTGAGCTTCAAGAGGGTTGTCTGCCCTCTCATCATTTGCCTAGCCATCTGCCACTCTCCTGCCTGTTATCCCCTTGTTCCAGAATGTTTGTTGTTATTCGGTTCATAAATGTAGTATTCCTCTGTCTGTCTCTCCCTCTCATCCCTTCTTCCTTCCCCGTTGGCCCCTGTCCCTTTGTCCCTTCCTGGTTCCTCCCCTGTGCCCCTCCATGGTTGGTTGTTGCCCTCAGAATAAAGTCTGATGCACGCTGAGCACCGAGGTCTTTGACTCGGACGCCCAGACTGCTGTTAACTTCGTCGTTACTGTGTCTATTACTCCAGGTGAAAGATCCCTCCCTATAGCAGCGCTCCAGCTCCGTGGCTACAGCGTGGCTGCCTTCGCAGGAGGCACAGCCTGCGGCCAGAGATCATTGGTCTCGACTGCAGTGAACCTGGTCAAGGGACACTCGCAGTAACCGCCGTTGGGCTGCTGACCGGACCCTTGCGGTCAGCTGTCCAGCCCACGCGCAAGTGACATGCTACTTTACAGTAATCTCATGGTCCCTCAGCATCCCTGGATCATTCCCTTGTCAGTGACATGGTCAGAAATGACACAGACTCAGCTCTTTTGTGCAGCCTGTGGTCAGGAAGCTGTGCTGTGTGGCTCTGGGTACCACACAGACACAGTGCTTTCTGCTCTCCTCTGTGCACATTATCCCAGCTCTGCCTCAGAAGTCCTCCACTGGAGTATGTAATTAAAGGTCAGAGGGTTGCTGCCCCTTCTACCCGTGTTCATATCTCACATGACAAATCACACAGGAAATAAATAAGGGAAAACGTTGATATTCCCCCAGTTTTTATTTTCCTTGCCTTCTACTTTTATTTTAGTTGCAACCATATTGCAGCTGTGGGTTCTGAGGAGCATCAATCCTGAATGCCAAAAACTGCAACACCTTTGGAGCGGTTTCCCTCCTTGATGGATGTGACCAGATTTTGAAGATACACAATTATACCTACCCTCAGAAAACATTGCTTGAAATGAGATCCAAATAACAAGAGATAAATTTGATAAATAAGAGGAATGTCCCATTCCTCAGCTGTAAAAATTTCCTATCTTTCAAAGATTAAAATAGTGTTATTTTCACTGAAACAGTTGGAAAATGGTTGTAAGACCATTTTCTTCAAAAAAGCTCGGCTTCCAGCTGCTAATAACATTCACCTTTTGACCTGAAGATTATGAAAATTGCTTTATCATGATATTTTTATATCATAAATTTTGAAGGGCCAAAGTGATGGCTCTTTTTTTTAAGCTGCATCCCACAGACAACGTGCATGTGTGAAAATGTGCATTATCGATGATGATAAAGGGTTAGCGAATAACTAAGGTGCTCAAACTCCCCCATACTACACAGAAACAAAGGAAAATGCTAAGAACCTAATGCAAGAAACCCATCAAGGCACTATAGGTAAGGCTTTAATCTTCCAAATTCTGAGTGTGTTACTGTTTCCAAGCATCATGTGTACTAGGGCAGGGCAGCTGGCATGGATTTGTTCACACCCCTAAAATGAAACTTCATTAGGTGTCAGAGAAGGGTCTTCAAGGCAGAATTATCTACCAGGATCGGTGCTTGATCTATTCACATCACAAATCAGGCCTGACAGTGGATATGTTTGGAGAAAGAAAATTGTACACTACCAAAATTACACCCAGGACTGTGTCAATAATTCAACAGTGTAAATGACAACCTTGCAGAGGTAAAGCTCATTTTACTAACAGATACTGAGATGTGCCTTTCAGTATCTGAACTACCTTTAAAAACAGTATTTCACCTGGTCTGTTACAAGTTTATACAGGAAAAATGTTCTATTTTTCTGCATGATTTGAGTTTATATTGAATCAGGAATCACAGCCTAGAGAATCACTCCAGGTAAGTAACCAACTCCAACCAAGAAAGACATATGCATGTACAAGTGGTATTCTAAAAACACTCTTGACAATGGAGTGTTATTCTTCTTTAATTTACACTTGTGTTTTAGTATCCTGTTGAACTGCAATTAAATGCACTAACACACACTGCTGTTTTCATTACTACCTTGTGCTGGATAGATGTGTTTATGTTTTCCTATTAGATCTAATTAAAATATATAAATAGAATTATGTTTTATAGTTACTTGTCAAAGGAGATTTCTTACAATGCATCTCTTTAGTAATATTTTGTTTAATGTTGTTATTAAGTAATCACAGAATATCCATTATGCTCTAAGAAATTTTTTTTTCAAATATTCTCCTCTGGAGTTGTTACATGTCTTCTGCCCATAAATGCTGTGGTAAAATGGATGGGTGTGGGAGAGGCATGTGTAGGAAACAGTCCTGTGAGACAATTCCAACCACAACCTTTTTTTTGTGTTTGGTACTCAGTATTCCAGAATGAAATCATTTCATAATGCCTGTCCTATTTTCAGTCATGCATAGATGAATTGCTAGCCACATCTTAATGGCACTGATAGTCTACCTCTTACTCTGCCTTGCTCCCTTTTTTTCAAGGGCTACTTAGGAGCTTTATTTTTTATTCAACATCATTAGAATGAGAAGACATCAAACTGTGTGCAGTAGATTTGTATAGACATGGACTGTCACAGAGAGAATAATCTGAAATATATTTACATACCTAGAATCAAGGTCACTGACTGCTGACAACCACTTTAATATGCTTGCAGCCCTAACAGATACACACAACCTTGGAAACACTATGACATCCAGGGAAAATCTCCAGACCAGGCACACAAAGGATGAGCACTAAAACTACCCATCTGTGGACTGTAGAATACATCTTTATTTTAGAGGGTTTGGGGAATGCTCACCACCTTCCAGAACTTCACAAAAGCATGTACACAGGAGTGGCTTTTACCTCAGATATGATGGGTTTGATGACCCACGAAATCATAACACTCACTAAAGTTTTTTTTAAGTCTTATTTGCCTCTTGTGCTAAGCATGGACACAGCACAAAATTCAGCACCAAAACACAATAGCAAAAGAAGTGTGCACCTGAACAGGAAGCACCATGTGCCTGCACAGTCTTTCTTCACAGTGATTTTTCTGGCTATTCTCTGCCTGGATGAGCATGTTGTAAGTGGAGCTAAGCACAGAAAGCAGCCCACAGGAGAAAGCAGGTCCTTGTACCCCTGCTGTCCTGTGATCTCATTCAGAGAGTGGAGAGAATTTATTGCATAACAGCGTTCTCCAGCCCTCCTTTTTATGATAAAATTAACAAAACAGATTTTGTGTGTGTGTGTTGCAAAACAAGTTCAGGAGATGAAACACAGAGTTCTCATGGTGTTGTACACTGGTGCAACAGCCTGCAGCAGGGATTTCACTAAGCTGCCAGAGACAGGGATGTGCCAACTCAAGCCAGCTGTGACAAGGCATGCATTTCATTTGTGAGCACTAAGGAAACCGCAGCAGGGTGATGGCATAGGGGAGGAACCAGGCAGAAACAGTTTCATTGTTTCAACATGGGGAAATAATGACACTAATCCACTTGAAAATCCTGTTTATGGAACCATTAGTTCTGAAAATTTATTTTCTGGAACTGTGATTTTCCAGAGTTTCCTCTAAGATGATTTTTGCTTGTTTGTGTTCAAAGTAATTCCTGCACCTATCTGCAAAAAGAATTATAAATAATTTCATTGAATGTAAATTATCATCACTTTTTAAGTCAACTAGGGAGGCTCTGGAGCACACATCTCCTACAGCTGCTCTGTCCATTCATGTCCAGGCTGACACAGGGTCAAAAAACTGTGATTTTGCAGGATGAAGCTGAGTCACTGCCCATTCTGGGTCAGAGCTCTGGGCTGTCCCCGGGACGAGCTCCGTCCTGCATCATCATCACTCATGAGTCACGCGAAAGACGAGCTGTTGGCTCATCGGAGCCGCATTCCCCAGCAGCCGAGCTGGAACTCGAGTCCTTATTCCTGAATTCAGCTTGGAAATAATGACAGTGCCATAGTAGCTTTGGCTTTCGGTGGTGCTGCTAATAACTGAGTGCTAAATGTGGAGCAGCTCTGGAGGAGTGTCCCAGAGTCAGGTTACGGGGAGCAGGCGTCAAAACAAAGGTGCTGCAAACTCGAGGTAACTCATGGAATTGCGCGCTGGGGTTGGGCGTAGGGAGGAGAAGCAGCAAAACTCCTTGCTGGGGTTTTTTTAGATGTGACATTTCAGTGATGTACCAACAGAGGAAATTTTGCTTGCAGAATCCTGTGAGCAAAACACTTCTGAGAATGTATGTATACAATTGTTTAAAAAAACACAGGGTTACTGACACAGATGCCAATTTCGTAGGGCATATGGAACATTTACACTTGCCTTTTTCATTCTTTCTTGCTACAGCTGGTACTGATTTAGTATGTGAAATTTTACTAGCAGGAGTGCTAATCAAGACAGAGATTTCTGTGAGGATTTAGTCATTTATGTGGAGGAAAACTATGGGTATCATTAAAAAGTACAAGATCATCTATGAGAGGAGCATTATCATTAGCAACCTAATTTTTAAAGCAAACAGAGGGAAAAAACCTACTGTATGTCTTCAACAGCAGCAGCAGCAGAAAATGATGTTCTTGTAATATTCAGTCATGTCACCTCTCTCTAAGTTTGGGCAAAGAAAACTTGAAATTCACTTGAAAAAAAAGGCAATAGATGCTCCAAGTGTTTTTTCAACCAGTGTGATAGCCTGTTCTGTTACATCAAATGGATATGGCTGGGAATGGGATTAAATCCAAAAGCCACATCCAAATCCTGGATCTGTGTTTGAATCTGAGGCCTCCATTTAAACCTAACTCTGTGATGGGGCTGCCTTTCACCATCTTGGCATTTGAGAAAGGGCCAACAGTATCCCACATCTAAAATCCAGAGTTTGTAAAAGCTCCCTTTTTTTTTTTTTCAGGAATTGCAATCTGGGCCTGGAATGGAGACATTCAGATATTAAATACCAATTCTGGCCAATTTCTGATGGGACAAGAAACACTGTATTCCACCAAGAAGGCAACGAGAGTGTATTACTCATCCACAGAGGTGATTTTTGCATTGCACACGGCGTAAAAAATTATGCCCGGGTTTAACTGCTGCTTCCTGCCAAAATTATTTCAGCACAAACAGCAACAGAATAGCTGCTGTATGTTAAATATGCTGTACAGGTGGCCCAGTGATACGGGAGACCTGAGCAGTAACAGCCGACATCTGCGGCCGGAGGTGGCTGCGCGCGGTGGAGCCGTGTGCGGGTCCCCGTGGGGGGCGGCCAGCTGCCCGTGCTCACGGCTCTGCCCTCATGGAGAGATGTGTGAGCAGCTCTGCAGTGTGCTCCCTGCCCTTCTCCTGCTGCTTTCCCAACGAATTTGGGGGCTGTGAGGGAAGGCAGAGTGAGGAGGATAACACAGAATGTCATGGTCCCTGTCTTTCCCTATGCCTAGATGAACCACAGATATACAGGTTTGATGGGCATACTGTGCATGCAAAAATAGTTGTACACCTGGTAGCCCAAACAAGTGGGATAGGTCTATCCAAGGCTACGCATGTCCTGCAGGATTCTGTTAGAACTTGTAGAAAAATGAGACAATTGCTTTTGTCCACTAATGTTTAAACTATTAGCTGCTATTATACTGATAGATGTCCTAGCCAGATGAATGAGGAGCCATAGATCGAATTGAATTTTGTTTACAGAGATTAGAAAAAGATAAATGGGGAAAAATATTATTCCTGTAAAGATAGCACATCTATATTGATAAGAAAAAAAAGATATTATGATGAATAGATTATTGCAGATCTTAGCAATAAAACCAGAAGGAACAAGATTATGAAATTTCATCATGTCAGAAACACTGAAGTTCTTTGTTCCTTTGTCCTCCTACCAGAAACCCTCCTTATAGCATTGAAACAACACTTTTAGGAAATTGGGTTGTTCACATAAAATAGGGAAAATACTAATTCATTATAGATAAAATCAAAGTCCCTTTTAAATAATCTACATTTAGACATCAAAAGCTGTACCTACAGTAAGATATTTAAAACATATCTTAAAAAGACAAGAAGACAACATGCAAATGCTGCACTACATTTAATAAATAAATTTAAAGGTAAAAAGTCAGAATTCATTTTTATGAGAATTGGCCCAAGACCCACCAGTAAATAACACTGGCAAAAGAAATAGTCTCATAGAAAAAAAGGTGCTCTTTCTCCCTGAATGGATATAGATTATTTGTTCAGATGAAGATGAACAAATAAATAAGGAGAAGCTTATTAAGTTGAATAACTAATAGAAAAAATACATGAAGCATCACAAGCAGTTCAGTTTTGTTCAGGCTTCATCCAAACTGAGAGCTACAGGAACTGTGATAGAACAAGCTCAATTTTACTTTCATTTTCTAAAATTACAGTCTGATAAGGTAAGTTATATTTTACTCTATGTACTAATGTAACTAAGTCAAAACTTGAAAGAGACTTATCTACTTGTTCTCCTATCCCATCTTATTTTGGATCCCATGTGCTGGTAGTATACACAGAGGCATACGTCTTCAATTTGAAAGTGCATTACTTTCTCAAAGTCTTCATTAACTAGCAATACATGAGTTAAAAACTTAGTAAGTCTCTTCTGGACAATCAGAAAAAAAAATGATCAAGCAATTCCAAGCTTGAGCTAAATTCTGTTTACTTCTTTTCTGCATATATGTAACATTTCAAAAAACCTTGTTTCTCAGAGACTGACCATGGGAAAATTTGAAAAGGAATTGCAAATAAAAGAAATTTATTTGCAAAATACTAGATCACAGGTACAAGCCTAAGGTGCACAGAAAAAAGAGCACACAGGTCCTTGAGGTACTGTTAAGTATGCCAGCCTCAGGACTGAAGGTGGTAGAAGTGGGTGGCATTGTGACACTGAACTTAATACTGCTTCTGAGAGCTCAGTCAGTATCTCTCCAGGGTATTGCACGGTGCCAGGAAGATGCAACATTTACATTAAAATGGGCTTCAGCTTTAGGAATAGCACACTGAATTGAATGGTTGAGATATATCCAAAGAGAGTTTGAAATAGATCCCAGAGAACAAAGGGATCTCATAAGGGATGAGTGGTAGGGTGTAGTGGTTTCAGTTCGCTTATTTAGGTTTGTGGTTAAATGTTAGCACACTTACTTAAATTTATTTGATTGCTTGTTGTGAGATAAGGATTAGGAGTAGGTAAAGCAGGTTTAAACTTTATAAAGTACAAAGAAGTTTTATTAATATATCTAAGACAAAGGGAAAAAAGAAAAAAAACTCAAGAAAAAAAAAACCAGAACAAACTCTCCAGACCACCCTTCCTTCCCCACATCTCCATTTCATTCTCTCTGACAACATACAAAAGACAACACTTTGACTTCTAGTCAGTTTACTACCTCAGAAACAGCTCTTGTTCTAGTTTATTTAGGGAGAGAAGTTTTTTTTGTTTACACTATGGATCTTTTGTAAGAAAAATACAGTTTTTATGGGTCTTCTGCTTCACTATTAACCGCCGCCCGGAGTAAAGTCTAGCTTAATGGTGGATCTCTCTTACACTAGTAGCTTTTTCACAGCCACTATGGTGGGTTATGAACAGTCTACAGGGTACCTGTTTTAAGGATGCTTAGTTCAATTGCAGCAACAAAGAAAATCTTTTTTTCTGTGCTCAGCAACACAGGTTCTCTTGACAACTCAGGTTCTCTAGCATTCTCCCCGGGACCAGGGCTCTGGATTACAGCCTCTCCTCTCTCTTGGTTCTAGTTTTTTATTAGGCTGTACTTTTTCAACACTTACTTGTCTGTATTTAGGTATTTCAGTTTATTGGCTGCAATAAGAACTTCACATCTCCTTTTGGACTATATCTTCATATATTACAGAGAATTTATTAGCTCAGTCTCTAACTATGGTTCTCTAAAAGAGTTTTCAGCTTCACTCTTGAAGCAACTTCTTATGCACTCTCTTTTTAGTATCAGTTCTGCTTTCTTCACTGACTGTAAAGTCTCTGCGCTGTACTATGTAGATGTCTTCACTCGTTCCTCTCTCTGCGAGGAAGGATGGGTGTCTGTGAGTTTAGTCTAGGCATGGAGAGAGTTAATTTCTGTCTCTCTCTCTCCGGCAGTGTGAGGATCACGTGCTCTTTGCCGGGCTGCTTGAACAGGTCTGAGCTGAATGCTAGACGCTCTCAGAGTCTCTGCTTGGTTCGGCCAAGCTGGCTCGGCCTGCTGGGGCCATCTAGGCCTGGTGTGACAGGGCAGGGCTTGGCCCGAGCTGGATGGAGTCTGGCCCGGTCCTTGCCTGGCCCGGAGCAGGGGCCTGGCTCTCTTTCTCGTGTAGCTGGCACACCGGCTGAGCTGTATCTGCTGAAGATTCCAGCCGTTCCTCCCCCATGCCTGCCCGGCTGCAGCGGCACGGCTGCCGTAAAACCTCCCTTCCCCCCCCCCCATCCCTCCTTCGGAAGGAGGTGGGGGGGGGCCTTACCAGTGAGAGAAGCAGGAGCTGCTCCTCTCTACACAGCAGCAGCAGGTCCAAAGAGGAAGAGCGTCAGAGGGTCTCTGCTTATATATGGTTTTTTCCTCGAAGGCGGATCAACTTTTTAATTGGTTTACCTACCTATCAACCCTTAAAACTACCTGATTATTGGCTCTCTCTCGCAGGAAGGAAGTTGTATGCCTTCCTGCAGCACAGATCACTTCCTAGATTTTGACCCCTCTGGCCTAAACCAGGACATTCCACCTCTCGCCTTCGGGGAAAAACCATATATAAGTCTTATTATCAAAATTACATTAATCATACAATCTTTACTTAGAAAAAGTACTAAACTAAACAGAAAGCTTCTTACACAAACTTCTACCTCTAGACTTTATATGACTACTACAATACACAGTTTCTACTACTATTTACTTTATCTTGTATTTTAATACATGCTTTGCCTATTATCTCTCTTAATCAATCTTTATCTCAAACTCTTATCAATTTGCTCATTATTTGGTTTGAAAAACCGGGCAGAAACACCATTGAATGTAGTGGTTTCAGTTCGCTTATTTAGGTTTGTGGTTAAATGTTAGCACACTTACTTAAATTTACTTGATTGCTTGTTGTGAGATAAGGATTAGGAGTAGGCAAAGCAGGTTCAAACTTTATAAAGTACAAAGAAGTTTTATTAATATATCTAAGACAAAGGGAAAAAAGAAAAAAAACTCAAGAAAAAAAAAACCAGAACAAACTCTCCAGACCACCCTTCCTTCCCCACATCTCCATTTCATTCTCTCTGACAACATACAAAAGACAACACTTTGACTTCTAGTCAGTTTACCACCTCAGAAACAGCTCTTGTTCTAGTTCATTCAGGGAGAGAAGTTTTTTTTGTTTACACTATGGATCTTCTGTAAGAAAAATACAGTTTTTATGGGTCTTCTGCTTCACTATTAACCGCCGCCCGGAGTAAAGTCTAGCTTAATGGTGGATCTCTCCCACACTAGTAGCTTTCCCACAGCCACTATGGTGGGTTATGAACAGTCTACAGGGTACCTGTTTTAAGGATGCCTAGTTCAATTGCAGCAACAAAGAAAATCTTTTTTTCTGTGCTCAGCAACACAGGTTCTCTTGACAACTCAGGTTCTCTAGCATTCTCCCTGGGACCAGGGCTCTGGATTACAGCCTCTCCTCTCTCTTGGTTCTAGTTTCTTATTAGGCTGTACTTTTTCAACACTTACTTGTCTGTATTTAGGTATTTCAGTTCATTGGCTGCAATAAGAACTTCACATCTCCTTTTGGACTATATCTTCATATATTACAGAGAATTTATTAGCTCAGTCCCCAACTATGGTTCTCTAAAAGAGTTTTCAGCTTCACTCTTGAAGCAACTTCCTATGCACTCTCTTTTTAGTATCAGTTCTGCTTTCTTCACTGACTGTAAAGTCTCTGCGCTGCACTATGTAGATGTCTTCACTCGTTCCTCTCTCTGCGAGGAAGGATGGGTGTCTGTGAGTTTAGTCTAGGCATGGAGAGAGTTAATTTCTGTCTCTCTCTCTCCGGCAGTGTGAGGATCACGTGCTCTTTGCCGGGCTGCTTGAACAGGTCCGAGCTGAATGCTAGACGCTCTCAGAGTCTCTGCTTGGTTCGGCCAAGCTGGCTCGGCCTGCTGGGGCCATCTAGGCCTGGTGTGACAGGGCAGGGCCTGGCCTGAGCTGGATAGAGTCTGGCCTGGTCCTTGCCTGGCCCGGAGCAGGGGCCTGGCTCTCCCTCTCGTGTAGCTGGCACACCGGCTGAGCTGTATCTGCTGAAGATTCCAGCCGTTCCTCCCCCATGCCTGCCCGGCTGCAGCGGCACGGCTGCCGTAAAACCTCCCTTCCCCCCCCCATCCCTCCTTCGGAAGGAGGTGGGGGGGGGCCTTACCAGTGAGAGAAGCAGGAGCTGCTCCTCTCTACACAGCAGCAGCAGGTCTAAAGAGGAAGAGCGTCAGAGGGTCTCTGCTTATATATGGTTTTTTCCTCGAAGGCGGATCAACTTTTTAATTGGTTTACCTACCTATCAACCCTTAAAACTACCTGATTATTGGCTCTCTCTCGCAGGAAGGAAGTTGTATGCCTTCCTGCAGCACAGATCACTTCCTAGATTTTGACCCCTCTGGCCTAAACCAAGACATAGGGTCACAACAAACTGCAGGTTTCTCATCTCAAAATTAATCATAATTAATTGGAGAAAGGACAAATTTTCACAAACATGAGTGAAAGACCGGGAGAAAATAGAAATTCCCAGCCAGGTTTTGGGAAAGCATGTTTTTTTCATATAAGAAGAGGAATAATTAGGGCCAGGTTAAGAGTGATCTAGAATGAAAAATATAAAACAAGTTTTGAGTCTCTGAGAAATCCCTTAGCTGACCATGCTCCAGGCCCACCAGGATTCACCCTTTGTACATGAAATTGTCTCTGCCTCCCACTTCCCATCTGTGCTACATTCATCCTGTGAGCTGACAGTGCAGTATCACAGCCTCCCTCCTCTTCAGGGACCCCATTAAGCAGCTTTTGGGATCCCCCAAAAGACGCAGTTGGTCTGTGAGGAGAAACCACTGCACTGTGCTAAACCCTGCATTTATACCAACATCTTCAAAATCTATCATGTGCTAAAGCCTGTATATACACACTGCCATAATGTGAGCTGGCACACATGCTTAGGAAAGGCCAAAGAAAACAGGAGGCAAAATGACCCTCACCTCTGCCTTCAAACTTCAGGATTCTCTTTTCCCCCTCTCTGCCATTTCCTGTCCTCACCAGGCTGGTGGGAGGAAGGAATATTTGGTCCTCTCAGCTGCTGTTTCACAGAATTAATTAAGTCAGAAAAGACCTCCAAGATGATCAAGTCCAACCTCTGACTGAACACCATGATGTAAACTAGCCCATGGCACTAAGTGCCATATCCAATCTTTTCTCAAACACCTCCAGGGATGATCATTCCACCAGGTGTGATCCATTCCAATGTCTAATCACCCTTTCTGTGAAGAAATTCCCCCCTATGTCTAGCGTAAACTTCCCCGATGCACCTTAAGATTGTGTCCCCTCGTCCTGGTTGCACAGAAACACAGTGTTTCTCCTCACTGCTGGTAAAACCTACAGGATGTACAACCCTACAGGAAAGGTAAATAAGGCTATAAATTAAAATAACTTTATGTGTTGAAAGTACCGACTTCCCTGGCAGTTCCATCCAAGCTGCCGAAGCCTGCCTCATGCAAAGCTGGCTGCTGAAGAGTTTCCCATTCTGCCTTTACTGGCACTTTCCCCTGCTAGATGCACAAGATATGAAAACAGGAAAGAAGTGACAGCTGTTTTGGAAATCTATATGATCCCTGGTTTAGATCTCTTGGAAATCAATTTAATTTGCTAGAAAAATGCAAAGAGGCACTGGCAGCCAACAGAAAATTAATTATTTTGCATACATTGTGTAACAGTATTCATTAGTTTTACATGAGTGGTGAGAGGTCAGTCAGGAATAGAATCCCACTGTGCTACCCGTCAAAGAGCTTGTCATGTAATTGAATGGAATAAAGCAATTAAATATGCAGGCAGAATTAACACTAATGGCTAGCAAACAGCACATTGCAAATATCTACAACTTCTTTGTCTAAATTCTTGAGCTGAGGTCTTAGGGGAAGGTGATTAGATAAAAAACAAAAACAAAGAAAAAAAGGAATACTAGGGGGTGTGCATAAAACACATGGAAAAAGGAGAAGCATAATAGGATCTGAATGCTACAGCACGTCCAACTTCTCATGCATTAGCACATACACTTACGACATACATTATGCCTGTCTGCTGTTGTTTTCTGTACGGGGAGCATGTCATGTGTAGGGCCATGTGAGAGACATTTTAGGAAATGTGGTAAAGTTCTGACCATATATATCACAGAGCTAGCTTTTGTTCTGCAGAACGATGAGAACACTGTGTGTAACTAAATGGAATGATTTAAATTTGGAAATAGCTCCCCAGAATCTGCAGAATCCATTCAGAGTTAACTAGCAGGAGAACATCACCATTCAGTGTTCTGGGTCCATCTGTTGGCAGTATCATGATGGAAACAGCTTTTTAAATGCTATTTTCAATAAGCTATCACACAACAGCTTGTTTCAACAATATTTCATTACCTTTCTGTTTGTTTGCCGCCTACTATAAAAAACAGAGAGAAGGAGGCATTTCAGTAGTATAGACTGATGTGGGGTGGAAGGGATAGAAACACTACAGAAACAAGCCAAATGAGAAACAACTATAAAAAGAAAAAAGAAGAGACTATAATTTTAGATCCCCTGCAATCTAGATTTAAACCAGCGTGTGGAACCTGAACTATGGTGGTGTCAGAAGGGGATGGTCTGCACCAGCCTGTCACTCGAATTATTGTGCAGTGACAGTGTCAGCCATGGGAAGCCAGTGGCTCCTAGACAGAAATGGAAAGTGCACCTGGTAATTACCTTTAATTCTGCAAGACCTTCTGAACTGTGTGCTCCAATGTCCTCCAATGAATACTGAAGGGAAGATTCACCTTCAACACTGTAACAGTCACTTATGTGATACCCAAACAACCTGGCCTGTACAACTCCTGGGAAAATATCATGTGTCCATCAGCTTACTCCTTGAGTAAAACAAATGGCAGTGACATACTGATGGTACAAAGTCTGCATCCACCAGCATCAAAGTGGCTCAGCTGCAGAGACCAGCTCAGCAATAAAGAACAGATGGCTGCACTTGAACCCTAAATTAGGAGGAGAATAAGTTCTTTTGGTTCACAATAAAAAGGTTTCATAATTAGTCAATTCAGTATGAAGTTGTCCGAGCTAGCTGTAGAATTTGCGGGTCGGTTTCGGACGGTCGGGACAGACGAGAGATCTCTGAAGTTGGGTCTTAGAGCATGAGGTTTATTGTGAAAGGGCGAGGGTGTAGGAGACCTGCTAGGGGCTGTCAGACGCAGCCCAGAGCAGGTCAGAGAAGTAAGAAAGCAAGCAAGAGAGGAAAGAAGAGAGCGAGCTTGCCATTTACAATACAATAATTCATCTTCTGTGCTGAATATTCTAATTTTCATTAACCAATCTAGAACAAGCTACAAATCTTATAACATTTGCATACAGCCTATGAGAACTATTGCATTACCATACGGCGTTATATTTTAAACCTTAAAAACTGCTTTTTGGACCCTCTGCCAAGTTGGTAGGGTCTGCTCTGACCCTTGGACCTGTCTGCAAGCAGAGGGTATTGTTTAATCAAAAGGGGATCACTTTCAGTAGGCCATGCCATTGTTTTCCAGTTGTTGAGTAACTGGGGTTTGGTATCTCAAAGCTTGTCTTCATTTCAATCTCGCTTATAGTTTCTACATTCTCAGCATCTTTTGCCAGGTAATCATATTTATAAGGCTTTCCTATTTCATCTTCCCCAACACTAGCTTTGGCACACCTAATGTCATAGTTTTTTAAACAAGGAAATAGATCATCCCAAGGTTTCTTCTGACTTATCCCATGATCCCATGATTCTAAAATAAACTCCTCTATGCTGATTAACTCTATATTACTGAATCAAGTTCTAACATGTATTTACTTTAAAGTTTTGGTTTTAAAGAGCTGCACTCCTTAAAGAATTATATGGAGCACTCAAGTTTTACACACATTATGCATCCTGTTTCCCAAACAGTATAGAAATATGGATAGTTAGGAAAGATGGAAGTTCATAAGCAATACTGTATGGGAACGTAAAATAAAAAAGGTATGAAACATTATAACTTCATGCAAATGGAGATGCAGAAAGAAGAAAGTAAACCTGAAAAAGGAATATGGAAATAATACTGATAAAATCAGAACATAACCTTGAAAGAAAACTAACAGTATGCAAAAATACAAAATACTGCATAAGGACTTCATTCATGAAATACGTACAGATAACTCTCTGTACATTTGGGCTCATTCATAAAATATTTTATCTTCTTCTGTGTAGTGGTTTCAGTTTGTTTATTTAGGTTTGTGGTTAAATGCTATTACACTTACTCAAATTTACTTGATTGTTTGTTGTGAGATGAGGATTAGGAGTAGGTAAAGCAGGCTTAAACGTCATAAAGTACAAAGAAACTTTATTAATATACCTAAGACAAAGGGAAAGAGAAAAAAAACTAAGAAAAACTAGAACAAACTCTTCAGACTACCCCTCCTTCCCCCACTTCTCCATTTCATTCTCTCTGACAACACACAAAAGACAACACTTTGACCTCCAGTCATTTATTACTTCAGAAATAGCTCTTGTTCCAGTTTATTTAGGGAGAGAAGTCTCTTTTGCTTACACTATGGATTTCCTGTAAGAAAAATACAGTTTTTATGGGTTTTCTGCTTTACCATGAGCCGCCGCCCGGAGCAAAGACCAGCTTAATGGTGGATCCCTCCCACACCAGTAGCCTTCCCACAGCCACTATGGTGGGTTATGAACAGTTCACAGGGTACCTGTTTTAAGGATGCACAGTTCAATTGCAGCAACAAAGAAAATCCCTTCTTCTGTGCTTAGCAACACAGGTTCTCCTGACAACTCAGGTTCTCTGGCATTCTCCCCAGGACCAGGGCTCTGGGTCACAGCCTCTCCTCTCTCTTGGTTCAAGTTTCTCATTAGGGTATACTTTTTCAACACTTATTTGTCTTTACCTAGGTATTTCAGTTCATTGGCTGCAATAAGAACCTCACATCTCCGTTTTGGACTATATCTTCATATATTACAGGGAATTTATTAGCTCAGTCCCCAACTATGGTTTTCTAAAAGAGTTTTCAGCTTCACTCTTGAAGCACTTCTCATGCACTTCTCTGTAGGTATCAGTTTTGCTTTTCTCACTGACTGTAAAGTCTCTATGCTGCATTTCTGTAGATGTCCTCACTCGTTCCTCTCTCTGCGAGGAAGGATGGGTGTCTGTAAGTTTAGTCCAGGCATGAACAGAGTTAATTTCTGTCTCTTTCTCTCTGGCAGTGTGACGATCACGTGCTCCCTGCCGGGCTGTTTGAACAGGTTTGAGCTGGATGGCAGAAGCTCTCAAAGTCTCTGTGCCTGGCTCTGCGGAGCTGGCTCAGCCTGGTGGGGCCATCTGGGCCTGGGGTGACAGGGCAGGGCCTGGCCCGAGCTGGATGGAGTCCGGCCTGGTCCTTGCCTGGCCCGGAGCAGGGCCCTGGCCCTGTCTCGTGTAGCTGACACACCGGCTGAGCTGGATCTGCTGAAAATTTCAGCCTGTTCCTCCCCCATTCCTGGCTGCAGCGGCACAGCTGCCATAAACCTCCCTTCCCCCCCCCCCTTTTGGAACGAGTTGGGGGGGAAGAGGGGCTCAGGTCTTACCAGCAAGAGAAGCAGGAGATGCTCCTCTCTACACAGCAGCAAGTCCAAAGAGGAAGAGCCTCAGAGGGTCTCTGCTTATATATGGTTTTTTCCCTGAAGACGGATCAACTTTTTAATTAGTTCACCTACACATCAATCTTTAAAATTACCTAATTATTGGCTCTCTCTCCCAGGAAGGAAGTTATATTCCTTCCTGCAGCATAGATCACTTCCTAGATTTTGACCCTTCCTGCCTAACCTAGGACATTCTGCTACTAAGATTGATTAAGTAGACAAAGTATTTTGTGTTCTGTTTATGTCTTTGACCTACTCAAATGTGTAAAGCCATAACATCCTCTTAGATCATGTGCATCATAGCCTGCTATTGAAAGGAGAAATACAACAAATAAGAGGATGCTTCTGGTGAGCACCTACCTGAGGACGTATGACTTTCACTATGTTTTTAAGTGCAGTGTCTGGTGATGGAGGAGAGCAGTCAGGTGTTGGGTCTGTAGATCTGTTTCTATGGTTACCAGATCCTGGTGCGGTAATTGCTACCTGAGGTGCATTACCTGTGAATAAAAATAACATCTATGTGAAATGATAAATACTTCATATATTTTAAAATAAAAAAGAATTTTGAAAACAGAAGGTCACTCAGAACACTATTTAAACTTACAAAACCTAATATAATTTAAATTTTTTCAGCCCATACATTCATTCTATGTTAAGGCAAGATACAGCATTCTCTCAATACCTAGACACAATGAGGTGGAAACCAAGCATGAATATTTTACTTTCATTACCTGGAATTACTGACTGTCAATTCAAATATTATCACTGTAACAGGGGTGACTTGCAAGGGAGATTTATAGTGCCACTTCTAGCTCATCCTGGATAATCCAGAACATACGACCCAGCTGTACATGTTATACAAACACATACTAACTTAGAACATGCTAATAGCCATCATTGACAACTTTCCTTAACGTGATCAGCATAACTGACCAGCAACGACTAATTACATGAAAATATGCTCAGTTTCACAGGTAAAATTTGTATCCTCCATAGAGCTCTGCACTGCAGTAGCTTCCTTTCCAGCAGTACGTCAGCTACATAATCTACAGCTGGCTTAAACATACCTGCACATCTGCATGTACCTGGGAAACTGCTCTTTGGACATATTTTGCTCTTACCATTTTATGGCACTGTGAAGGACAATTAAGAGGACTTAAAATATCATTCTTACCTTCTCTGAATGTTCTTAATGCTGTTTGATCAATGTAAAGTTAGTGAAAATCAGATCAGAGCATAGAGAGTACTATGAAATAGCTTCTCAGCTGCGAGAGTAACCAGTCACTGGAATGTCTTAGCAGAAGACCAAAAACTCCACATGACTTCATGCCTTTAGAACTGTATCAGTAAAGAAATGCTTTAGTTCAGATTCTGGGGAAAGTGCCATTGCCTGTGCATGGTTATGGTGTTATTACAGTGTCTGTGAATTTACTGAGCACCTTTCTTTGACTTACAAAGTCGTGCTCCATGCTCCTGAATGTGCTGTTACACCTGAAGCTCTGCATCAAGAAAATGATGTTAAATCTCATGTCTGTGGGCCTCAACTGACAGCCTGCAGGGTTCACAGAAGAAAGTTTATTTGTGATTGTGATGGTTCTTCAATATGCGCTTCCACTCTGTGGATGAATCCACTCCAGAAAAACCCAAATATCAATAAGCAGAAACAGTTCTCTTAAGCTGGAGAATTTTTGCCTGACCAACTTCTACAGGTACACACACAAGCACCTCCCTCTGCACAAGTCACAAATGCCTCTGTGAAAGCCATGACAGAAGCTTCTCTCTCTCAGTCCTACTAACCTGAAAGGATTCTTGGAAGGGTAACAGAGATATTGAAGGGAAGGAAATACCCTGTTACATTAACAGAGATAATACAGGATAAAGGGGAATAGTTTCAGGAATGTAAACTTTATGGCCTTTCCAACTTACAGATACTTTCACAACATGGGTGATTCTAGGATATAATTCCTGCAGAAACACTATGTACCTGGATGAGGTCTTAAAGTTTCTAATCAAATACAGACTGACAAATTATTCTTCTAAAACAAATATCAGGCTTGAATGTTTCAGCAATACTGATATAGCACTTAATGAAAGTATAAACAAAAGTTCAGATGGCAGATTGGCAGACATCCAAAATGGAGACATCCTGTAGATAACCTCAGGGGTTACCTGACAGAGTGAACCCTCCCTGATACAGAAACAGAAAAGTCCAACTTTTTCAAAAAGTATCTCATTCAAATTGCCAGTCCCTTAGGTGTGCAGTCTTACCACACATATGAGGTCTTCCTGAATCATTGCAAGTGTGCACAGAAAGCTTGGATCTGAAGTAATTTATTTCATAAATGCATGTTAATACAACATATCAAAACAATTTTTACACAGCCTTAGAAAGGAACTGAAAATGAATTCTCACAATAACATAACTGACATGGAGGAATTTTGATAGTATTTCAGAAAGTCTTAAGTCTCTCATTCTTTCCTGCCTGACATGGTGTCTAACTTTAAAATGTTGTTCACGTGCACCATGTAAATGATTAGTCTGTGATTTAAAAGCCCAGCTCATCAAAGGAGGGATAGGGATTTGACAAGAAGAGACACCTCTAAAGCCTTGCCATACTCTGAAAATCTCATAGTGAGGACAAAGGCTAGATATGAGTAACACCTTAGGTGAGCTGAAAGCCTCAGCCTCTTTGGCTCCAGACTATGAAATAGCATCTTTCAGTCTATGGACAGATAGAAAATCAGCAATGAACCTCACTTACTGAGGAATCAGAGTTGCTTTAAGAGATCCCTGCCCTCTGTTTGGGGAGACACCGAACAAGGGACTATACTATTGTCAAGAAATGTGGGAATACAGGCATCATATAGGAAGGTAAAAAAGAAATTCTAGAGAGAGAAATGCTCCACATGAATCCAGCTAAGTGCACTTAGTGCACTTATTTACTCACTGTTGTGAGAAACAAACAGAATGATTGTCTCTGACAAACAGCTAAAGCTATAAAGAACACAAACTCCTCCATACTTCAGCAGTCCCTGCCTTTCTGTCACTATTTCCCTGTGAGCCTGTGTGGTTGTGCATAGCACAACTGCCCTTGAGCTACTTAGTACATGAAAGCCTTGCAAGTGAAATCAGGGAATCTTGCAGATGCAGAAGTATCTCAAGGATGGATCACTCAAAGGACAGATCATAAGAAATGCAGGTTGGTGCTGATGGTAACAAACGCTGTTGCCTGCCCAACAGTTTATTCTGTTTCAAAGCCTTGTCCATAGTCACCTCAACTCAGTTTAACCACATTTTAAATATGCAGAAGAGGGTAACAGAGGAGTCAAGTTATATGAGCAAGATTTTGGTCTTTGCATAGGAAAGACTCGACCCTGTTCAATAGAAGCTCACTGAAGGCCCCTTCATACAGTCCCATATGACTGGCATTGAACTGACTGGGAGTGACATTCTTGGAAGGAAAATTTATTGGAAGGCATACAGGAGGGGGAACAGGGCTATTAAATGCCCCACTAGACAGAGCTGAGAAAAAATTCTCCAGCTACAATGTATGAATACAACCATAGCCAATTCAGCAACATATATGATATACAGCAATCTCAGAAAATAGTAGTTACAGTCTTTCCAAGCAAAACCAAGTGGCAATACAAAAGAAAAAAAAAAAGATCATGTTAATAGAATCTGAAAACAAAACTTGGCAAAAAGAAGCCATACAATTTTTTTTTAAATAAACAGCCCAGAAAAAATATCCAACTGCTCAGTATTTCACACCTTCCCTTCTTTCTCAAGGGACTAAGTGTCTAACATGTAATGGTTTCTTGTAAACAATTTCTTTATTGTGGACAGCTGTTTATTTTCACAGTAGGATGTTCCCATTAGGCAACCAATAATGATTTACTACCTGGGTCTGCTCCATCAGAGAGACAACACCATCAAATTAGTTCCTGAAACCAATTTGGAGGACCTGTCTGTTTATGCAGACAGTCCTTATAGTTTCATAGTATCTTTGAATATATTTTCTTTGGAATTGAATTATATAATAATCATGTTATAATTTTCTCTGGTGACAAAACTAAAGCAATTTTTTCTCCCTACAGGTAACTATAATGGCAACACTGCAAGTTTCAAAAAAACATTTCATGGCAAATAGAACTTGGAAATTTAAGAAACTACCAAATTTACCTAGGAAAGATTAGCTCACATCCTGAATTTCAAATAGGTGCTACAGATGGGGCCAACAGGGAGGTATTTACAACTGTCATTCTTTTCTAGTTCTGGGTTCACGCTGCAATAATCTAGATGTTTCTGTATAAGTCGGATAACATCAGGCTCCAGGGATCATTAGCAGCTAAAAACTAATGAACTGCAGCATGCTCTAACAATATTCCTTCCTTCCTCCATCACACATGAGAAGCTGTCACAAGGTCTATGTAATTGGAGCTTATTCTCATTTTTGGAAATGCTTTCTGAGGACTTGACATTCTCCATTTTCTTTATTTCAGGGCAAAGGAAATAGAATAGAACAAGGAAAATACACGAATGTGGTCTTTTAGTATATTGTAAGAGAAAAGTAAGGTTTTATTCTAGGGCTGTCTTCTAAGATGTCAGACAAAAACAAAAATGTTAACTGTTTAACTGAGATGATAAAAAAAAAGTCATGCACAGGGAATTTTGCCTTTTCCTGTGCTGTGTGCCATCAGTAGTTGGTTTCATATGACTTTTTTCTTAGGGAACACTTCACAGAGAAAAATGCCCTCATGGATAATAATAGACAGTAACACCAGAGTTCAACAAGTGCTTCATTGTCATTTTCATCCCACTATCTATGTCCTGTGAGGACAAACTGCTCACTGAAAGTTTTCTAAGAGATATTTTTTTCACATAATGTACTCAAAGAAAAGGCACTATATGTATATAAAGCCACAATATTAACTATCAGGCAATACCAAGTATACCAACCAGAACACTTACTGCATCCTGTCAAGCAAAATATCAAAAAGCCAGACACAGCCCTTATTCCAGAAATATAGTTATAATTAGATTTCACCTCAGAAATAAATCTTTAAAATGGAACACACAGTTAATCTAGTTTTCTACCTTCATTGCAGAAACATGCTAGCATCCTTATCAAAATTTACAGTTATGTCTGTATTAGCTATTACATCAGTTATTTCTACAACTTAGTGTAACGACAATGGATCAGCAGATCAAAAGCAGTTCATATGCATGACACTCCATTTAGAACATATGTGGGTTTGAACTTTAAGCACTATATCGCTACTTATTTATTCTACTAAACACCCCCACCATACATGCTCTTTACAACTTTCAGCTTCCAGAAGGAACCTATGCTTTTGGTGCCCACCTAAAATGGAGCTTCAGATCCAGAAGAAATCTGGTTTATGTGCTCCAAAGCCAGCTTGTGACTGAAGCAATGAATAGTAACTGCAAATGACGATTTATTTCATATTCACATCCAGTGCTCTGAGCCAAAATGCATATGTATACTCTACCTATTTCATTTCCATATTTCAACTCTTTGTGGAGTCACTTAAACACTATATTCTCAGATTTGCAATTTGCTATAAAAATGGAAGAAATGTGTATTTAACTTTAGAGGTATGGACCAATAATAACCTAGAACTAGATTATACACTAAGCACCTAATGCTGTGTTTAAATACATATACTATATTCTAAAACATCTGAAAAGACAATATGAGGCATGAACAAAATACTTAAAGCACAAAACCTAATCATTATGACCTTGTAGAGATTTATACTATAGACTGGATAGGTTGGTACTCTGCAAATCTGGGAGATAAAAAAGACAAGGGTGGAAAACAAACTGCATGAACATACATATACATATATAGACCTGCACACATAAATGGACCACAGATCCAAAGGCACCCTATTATTAGTAATAGTGTCCTCAAGCTCTGCTCAGTGTGGAATATTTCATGCAATGCTTCCAACTACTTGAAGGTAGTTCAAAATCCTGCGTCTGTTTTGGACATCCCAGCATCAGGGATAATGCAAAAATGTGGATAAAGGTCCAGACAGCTCAGTGCCACCTGGGTTCAAATACTTTTAAGTGTGGTAACAAGACAGACCTAAGTTTGATCAATTATAGCAAACTTAATTTGCTAGACAACTAAAAACTCTTATCTAGTTTGGCAATTTCTATGGGTTTGGATCTGTCTTTAGAAAAAAATCTTGGAATGCCTTTGTCTGTACATGTTACATGCCCTCTTAACATCAAATATGTTACATGAAGGCAAAAAGCTCTGAAAAGAACATGGCAATGCTAACCAACTGTCTTGGGCAGAAATCAGTCATAATCACAATTGAAATCTTGGAAGAGTGCAAAAGGAGACATAATGGAAATAGTCTTATTTCTGGAAGATCAGTCCACGGTGACTGAACTTACATACATCTCCTTGCAGAGAATAGAGCCATCAGAATGGCTAGTTTAATTGCTTGGTTAAGAAATTAACACATTAAGGTAGGTCCCATCATGTGTGGCACCATTAGGAGCAGATTTTAATGCTCTTATATAATGGGAGAATGGCCATCTAGTCCTTTTAAAATCTTCATAACTGGAATGAAAAAAAGAATTACCACTTAAAATTCCACTGGAGTGATAGAGAAAACAGTAATTTCTGATTCCTGAGGTAATCAAAGATATGGAAGCTTTATCAGGGATATGCTTGTACCCTCATGCTGAGGAGACCAAGAAACTTGCCCTGATTCTGCTTCAGGGAATCTTTGAGCTTGATCTACAAGCAAGAGGGAGACACAGGCCCACATGAAGAGTCATTTAAATCTGATTCTCCATGGTAAAGAGATTTTGGACCCAGTGATAGCCTGAATCTTGTAAAGGGTTCATTAACAACCCTTTCTAACGCAGAGCAAGGAGAATCAAACCATTATTCTAAAACAAACCCAAAGACTTCAGTAAAAGTACATGTGTTTGTATGAGGACAGCACTTGGGCTCAGTCCATTCATTGTGGATCAATCTCAGCTGCTGGATTCCAGCAGCAGCAAATTTACAAGGCAGGAGCCCAAGCCATCAAGTAGGAAAGAACTAAGATAGACCCAAAACTGAGCAGAGTAGGTCACAAAATAGCAGGAATCCCACTGATTTTACTTAGAGATGCCATGTGTAAGCTTCTTGGATAGCATGTGTGATAAAAATGTGTTGTCCCCTGTAAGTGGAAGACCCACAGCAAAGATTAACAGCAATTGCATATAGTAAACTAAGCAGTTGATATAGAAATCCAGAAAAAAATTAGAAAATCTCCTACTTTGTCAAGCAGATAACAAAAACATTCCTGTTACACAGTAGCCTCAAACAGGGCTAAGTAATTTCCCTTAGCATAGGATTCAGCTTTAAAATTGTCTTAACTTGACTAAACCCCCACAGCAGATATTCTCTCCTACATGACTATTCAACATGGAATAAATCTACAAACTGCAGATAAGGACAATCATGTATTTCAGGATTTCAAGGAACAAACATTACCAGAGACATTTCAAAAGAACAGATGGAATAGTGAATAACAGAATCAGTAGGTAGCTACACTGGATGCATAGGGAGAATGGTTGGACTCAACTGTTCGAATTTGCTCTTTTGAATTTGCTTGATTCCCACACACTTAAACCTGAATAGCCATTTGCCGTGGGGTAACCTTAGTCAAAACTCCCAGTACAGAAGAAAGGAGGTGGAGCTGGAAATGAGGTACCCAAAAGAAGGTATTACAGTTTCTGCCTCCAGAACTCATAAAACCAGAAGAGAAGCTGAAGAAGGTCTCTTTGAGACTTCCGGTGTCATGCCATTTAGTTTCTGCCTTTTTTTTCTTTTATATGTTCTCTGTACTCTTTGCACATATATTTGTAGCTCTGTAGCCTATTCTATTAATAGCTAGTTTTCCCAGTACTTTTCCATGGCCTTTCCCTAAGCAGAAAGACAAAACAAATTCCAGAGCTCCAAGCCCCAGGGGGTACAAGGACCTGTCCTATCTCAGTTCTTCCCAGGAACCAAGTCCGAGAACAACTCTGAGGTGCATTTTCATAAACAAAGTAGAGCCAGTGCTGAGAGGGGGGCTCCAAAGAAGGGGCTGGACCTGGGGGGGAATTGAATCACCACTTGTTCTCCTAATTGGTGCTTTTAATCAATTATGCTAATTTCCTAAAAGCTATAAATATGTCCTCACCCCTAGAGGGGGTGGGCTTTTATGGACACCTTTCCATAACTGTTCCTGAAGACCTTCAAAATAAAGATCCCCTTTTATATTACCTCCTTGCTAAAATGATCTTGAGTTTCTTTTCCAGGCTGGGGGAAAAGGCAAAAGGTGGACTGAGAGAAAACATTGCTTCCCCCCCCCTCCCCCCCGCGCTGTCTGGTGAAGTCCGGCCAAGCGACGTGGCCAGGGCTGCCGGCCGAGATGGCGCGGAGGGGGAGGGGGGCGGGGAAGCCCATGCTGGCTTTTGAGTCCCTCACAGCAGCTGCGGACCAGGAAAGCCAGATGAACTTCGCTCAGCTCCGCCTGAGCCGAGAGGGGCTTTGCCTTCTTGCCCCAGGCTGAGGTAACTGAGCTCGGTCGGCCCAGGTCGGCTCCCTGTGGTGCAGTCCAACGCGAGAGAAAGCTCGGGCCGGCCCTCCTATAGCTCAGACGCGGCCTTGCCAGCTCCCTGCAGCCCAGCACAGGAGAGAGAGAGAGCTCGGGCTAGGCCTCTCCCACCGCCCCCCCCCGGCTCCCTGCAGCTCGGACGCGGCCCCGCCGGGGCCCCTGCAACCCAGACATGACTTGGATGGAGAATGCTGCAGACGAACTCCCTCAGCTCAAATGCCGAGCATACTACACTTGAACAACGCGGGCAGAGGTCATGTGACCATCGCCTGGCCGAAAAACAAATTAACTGTTTTCTTTCAATATCAGGATGGGACTTGAAAACATCCATTTTCCTCCATACAGAAAGAAAAGGAATGAAGACACAAAAGGTACAACATAAAGACTCCAAGTTAATGAATGCAGCCAAGCCTATGTTCAGAGAAAGAGGAGATGAGGAGTGCCTTGAGGCTGAAAATTCTCTTGTAAAGACATGTTGATAAACTCGACTATAATATACCCTGTAATATATGAACAATGGTCTAAAAGAGTGAAAAAGGGGGGATGTAATGTTCTAGGTACAAGCAGTGGACTAAGACTCTTGTGTAAAAATTCCTTGCCCCGGGAATAATAGAAGAAGACTTGAGTTGCCAATACGGAGAAAAGGGGATTTTGTTGCTGCTGTAATAGAAATGTTCATCCTCAAAAAAGTATTTCCACGACCATCATATGTCCATTTGTAGTAGCCCTGGGAAAGCTACTGAAGTGGGAAGGGTTTCCAAAACAAGCAAATCTTTTCCTCCGGGCGGTTGCTTGCTGTAAGGCTGACAACCATAGGAACTGTATTTCCTATGAAGAATCAACATAATAGAGCAAGAGAAAACTTCTCTCCCTACATGAACTGAGAAAAGAACTGTTCCAGAGGTGGTAATTTAGCTACAAGTTGGAGTGTTGCCTTTTGTATGGTCAATGGGAAAGAAATGAAGAGGTGGGGGGGGGAAGGTGTTCTAAAGGTTTTGTTCTGATTTCCTGATTATTATTACTCCTGTTTTAAGTCTGTTAATAAATTCTTTTTTATATTCCTTAAAGTCTAAACCTACTTTGCCTACTATTAATCCTTATCTCACAACAAAAATCAAGTAATTTTGGTAAGTGTGCTGGCATTTAGCCAAAACCTCAAATAGGCAAATTAAAGCCACTACACCATTGTTCTGTGTAGAATTGTAAATATATATCTGCAACTGTCTTGCTGAAAGCGCCTGAAGCTATAACTGGCCCAGTCGTGGATGTGGCAGCTATTTCAGGATTGTATTTGGAATTAATTACCAGTGAAGTGCATTCCAGCGGCAGCAGGGGGTCTGTTTAGTTGTTTCTGCATCATCCAAGAGAGTTGGGTATGACTATTATCAAGTTTTTATTTCCCCTAATCACCCACCTGCACAAATAGACTGGAACTGCTTCAAGCTTGCATAACCCTTGTAATACCAGGTAACTGTCTGGAAAAACATCTCTCATTAAGTACTAATGAGAGATGATGGGTGATTTCCACCATTTCCTGAGTAACCTTTTGAGACTGCTTCTGCAAGCTGCTGTCTAATTGTGCATTCAAAAACAATACTGCACAGTTGCCATCTATCTTTTTTGTGTGTGTCCTGGGTTAGGCCAGAGGGGTCAAAATCTAGGAAGTGATCTGTGCTGCAGGAATGCAGGAAGGAATACAACTTCCTTCCTGCGAGAGAGAGAGCCAATAATCAGGTAGTTTTAAGAATTGATAGGTAGGTAAACCAATTAAAAAGTTGGTCCGCCTTCAAGGAAAAAAACCATATATAAGCAAGGACTCTCTGACGCTCTTCCTCTTTGGACCTGCTTCTGCTGTGTAGAGAGGAGCAGCTCCTGCTTCTCTCACTGGTAAGGCCCAAGCGCTTCTCCCTCCCCACCCCCCCCCCTTCCAAAGGAGGGATGGGGGGGGGGGGAAGGGAGGTTTTACGGCAGCTGTGCCGCTGCAGCCGGGCAGGCATGGGAGAGGAAACAATTGGAATTTTCAGCAGATCCAGCTCAGCCGGTTTGTCAGCTACACAAGAGAGTGAGCCGGGCCAGGCAAAGACCGGGCCAGACTCCATCCAGCTCGGGCCAGGCCCTGCCCTGTCACCCCGGGCCCAAATGGCCCCACCAGGCCGAGCCAGCTTGGCAGAGCCAGGCAGAGACTCTTAAGAGCGTCTGGCATCCAGCTCGGACCTGTTCAAGCAGCCCGGCAAAGAGCACGTGATCTTCACACTGCCGGAGAGAGAGAGACAGAGATTAACTCTCTCCATGCCTGGACTAAACTCACAGACATCCATGTCTTCCTCGGCAGAGAGAGGAACGAGTGAAGACATTACTAGTGGGGCAGCGGCAGAGACTTTACAGGTCGTGGGAAAGCAGAACTGATACTAGAGGGAGGTGCATGAGAAGTTGCTTCAAAAGTGAAGCTGAAAACTCTTTTGGAGAACCATGGTTGGGGACTGAGCTAATAAATTCTCTGTAATATATGAGGATATAGTCCAAAGGGGGATGTGAGGTTCTTATTGCAGCCAATGAACTGAATTACCTAAGTACAGACAAGTAAGTGTTGAAAAAGTACAGCCTGATGAGAAACTAGAACCAAAAGAGAGGAGAGGCTGAGACTCAGAGCCCTGGTCCCGGGGAGAATGCTAGAGAACCTGAGTTGTCAAGAGAACCTGTGCTGCTAAGCACAGAAGAAAAGATTTTTCTTTGTTGCTGCAATTGAACTAAGCATCCTTAAAACAAGTACCCTGTGGACTGTTCATAACCCACCATAGTGGCTGTGGGAAGGCTACTGGTGTGGGAGAGATCCACCATTAAGTTAGACTTTGCTCCGGGCGGCGGCTAATGGTGAGGCAGAAGACCCATAAAAACCGTATTTTTCTTACAGAAGATCCATGGTGTAAGCAAAAGAAACTTCTCTCCCTAAATGAACTGGAACAAGAGCTGTTTCTGAGGTGGTAAACTGACTAGAGGTCAAAGTGTTGTCTTTTGTATGTTGTCAGGGAGAATGAAATGGAGAGTAGAGAAAGAGGGGTAGTCTGGGGAGTTTGTTCTAGTTTTTTCTTGAGTTTTTTTTTTCTTTTTTCCCTTTGTCTTAGATATATTAATAAAACTTCTTTGTACTTTATAAAGTTTGAGCCTGCTTTGCCTACTCCTAATCCTTGTCTCACAACAAGCAATCTAGTAAATTTAAGTAAGTGTGCTGGCATTTAGCCACAAACCTGAATAGGCGAACTAAAACCACGACAGTGTGTAATGGCTTTTTTGTTGTCTTTTCCATATTTAAAAGGTTTGTAGTGAAATGATTGAACTAGTCGATGACAGATATTTCATAGATTTCTATATTTGCATTGTTGCAAAATATAGGCATCATGTTTTTGGAAGTTCAGTGAAGAGCATAGGGTATAGATACAGGTGCCAAAATATTTTTTGTTATTTTAGCCATTAACTAAAAGCTGGAATGCCTAATAGTCTTGTAAAAAAAAAAAAATTACCCCAAAAAAGAATGGTAGATATTGTGGATATCTGTGCGAGGTCACTGAATGTGATCATGTGCATGCCTTAGTATTTCATAAGGCTTCTCCAAAAAACCAAAGAAAATAACCAAAGTGTGCTGTGCAGAAAAAGTATTCTACTATTACAAAGGTAACAGATGATTACTGAATTAGGCTACATTGTCAAATTATTTCAGAAAATAAACCACAAAAGGTGGTGTCCTGGGTTAGTCAGGAGGGGTCAAAATCTAGGAAGTGACCCATGCAGCATGAAGTGATACAACTTCCTTCCTGAGAGAGAGAGCCAATAAGCAGGTAGTTTTAAGGATTGATATGTAGATAAACCAATTAAAAGTTGATCCACCTTTGAGGAAAAAATCATTTATAAGCAGAGAACCTCTGAGCCTCTTCTTCTTTTGGCCTGCTGCTGTGTGAAGTGAAGCAGCTCCTCTGCTCCTCTCCCCAGTAAGGCTAAGCCTTCTGGGCCTTCTTTTCCCTCCCCCCCTCCCCCAGAGGGGGGAGGAGGGGGGGGAAAGGGAGGTTTAGAGTGGCTGTGCCGCTGCAGCTAGGTATGGGGGAGGAAATGGACGGAGTTTGCGGCAGATACAGTTCAGCCGACATTTCAGCTACACTACACAGGGCCAAGCCCCCTGCTACGGGCCAGGCAAGGACTGGGCCAGACTCCATGCAGTTCAGGTCGGGCCCTGCCCTGTCACCCTGGGCCCAGCCGGCCCTACTACCAGGCCGAGCCAGCTTCGCAGAGCCAGGCCACAGAGACTCTGAGAGCTTCTGCCATCCAGCTCAGAGTTTTCAAACAGCCTGGCAAAGACCACGTGATCGTCACAATGCTGGAGAGAGAGAGCAAGAGAGATTAACTCTATCCATGCCTGGACTAAACTTAGAGACAACCATCCTTCCTTGCACAGAGAGAGGAACGAGTGAGGACATCTACGTAAATGCAGCCTAGAGACTTTACAGTCAGTGAGGAAAGCAGAACCAATGCCTAGAGGGAGGTGCATGAGAAGTGCTTCGAGAGTGAAGCTGAAAATTCTTTTGGAGAACCATGGTTGGGGACTGAGCTAATAAATTCCCTGTAATATGTGAAGGAATAGCCCAAAGGGGGGAATGTGAGGTTCTAATTGCAGCCAGTGAACCAAAGCACTTGGATGGAGATGAGTAGGTGTTGAAATAAGTGCAGTCTGATGAGAAACTTGAGCCAAGACACAGAAGATGCTGTGAGATGTCCCTTGCCCCAGGGAATTGCAGAGAACTTGTGTTGTCAGGAGAACCTGTGTTGCTAATAACAGAAGAAAGGGATTTTCTTTGCTGCTGCAATAGAATTTCTCATCCTTGAAAGGGTACCCCATGGACTGTCATGACCCACCATAGTGGCTGTGGGAAGGCTACTGGTGTGGGGGGAGGGATCCACCACAAGCAGATTTTCCTCCTGGGCGGCGACTGGTGGTGAGGCTGAAGACCCATAAAAAAACTGTATTTTCTTACAGAGAATCCATGGAATAAACAAAAAAGACTTCTCTCCCTAAATGAACTGAGAAAAGACTATTCTAGAGGTGGTAAACTGACTGAAAGTCAAAGTGTTGTCTTTTTGTGTGTTGTCAGTGGGAAAGAAATGGAGAGGTGGGGGGAGGAGGGGTGGTCTGAGGAGTTTGTTCTGGTTTTTCTTGGGTTTTTTTCCTTTTCCTCTTTGTCTTAGGTGTATTAATAAACTTTCTTTATATTCTATAAATTTGAGCCTGCTTTGCCTACTCCTAATCCTCATCTCACAGCAAACATCAGGTAAATTTTGGTAAGTGTGCTGGCATTTGGCCAGAACCTTGAATAGGCAAACTGAAAACCACTGCAGGTGGTGAGAGTAAATGCTCTCAAATCACTCAATACCAATGATAACCATACACCCCAGGGATGAAGCTCAGTTCATAGATAATTTAAGCAGTCTTGAAGATAAACCTCCCAATATACATCTACCTACAGCTGCAGTGACAATCAATTAATGGAAAAACTATATTTTCATGAGTTTCAGCCCTTCTAAGTATCAATTAATTAAGAAAGCTCTTTATCTGAACACTGAAGTCAAAGTGCTAACCAAAAATTTTTAAAACCAGAGATAGAAATTGTGTTTTTAAATGTTTCAGGATCCAGTTATTCTTATTTAAAGTATCTAAATTTTTGAGCAGCTTCATAGAGATTTAGAAAGCTCAACTCTCACCCTGAAAATGTACATTTTTGTATTTAATATATATTTACACTGAAAGAAGTATCTTGTTAATATGTATTGCATATTGTATCCAGTGTAACAATTATATTCATTAGGTGTAAAGAACTTGTCCAGGAGACAGAATACACTAGTAATACACAGGCAGAATTCAGGGTATCTTTATGGGCTTTCCTGTTCAATTTCAAAGTGATACCAAAACATCTGTACCAGAGTGGACCAGTTATATAGACCAAAATGTTGCTCTGATAGTGTCCAAATGACTTGAGAAAGATAAAGGAAATACTGTGGATCATTTTGGAATAATGTAATCCAGTTTTCAAACATTAATAGCTAATTTTTGGCACTACAGCATTAAAGTTTCTAATAACTCAAAACCCCCAAAAAACTTGATTACATTTTTTAATTTCCAAATTTTCCATTTTATAATCAATGTGCCAAAACATTTTTGCCATATTTTATATATTTTAATTGTACATAGCATTTTCATCTGCAAAATATTAAAATTCTACTCTTTTTACTAATATTCCTGCATTTTTTTCTATCTCCTGCAATTCAGATAAAATTGTATAATACAGAGCAGGATTTACATAACTTCCCTGAGTGTTTAGAATCTTCTCGATGCTTCAGCATATTTAATTTTGCTACTGTCACAGGTTTCTTCTTATTTTGGTTTTAGGTTCTCTAAGATCCACATGCAAGCTTTGTAGATATCTTAAAATTCTTCCCATTATGTTTTCCCACTAATACAACCTACTACACTGATTATACAGACCACAGATATCTAGTTTGGATAGACTCTTGGAATTTTTGAGGGCTGAAGTTAACTACATAAAGGAATGATAAAGTTAGCACAAAACTTTGTGTATATTGAAGAGGTATGCCATTTGTGTTTGCTATTGACAGCAAATGAATAAATCTCAATTTCTAGACTATGCAGCTTGGGCCTGTTTTTTTGATATAGAGCCAAATTAGTATACTTAGACAAGGAGTATTCCAGCACAGTGGAGCAGAAACAAAGAGGGATTATAATCAAGTGAAACTATGGGGGGGTTGCCAAGTTTTATGGAGAAAAATACGGCTTAATATTTTTCAAGTTTGTTTGACCTAAAGTTCTTAAAATATAACAAAGAATTGCAATTAAATCACACTGGAATACAGGTAAGAATTTAACTAAAAGAAAAGACACAAGTCCTATCACTCTTGATGGCAGAACTTCTAACCACTAACAACTTCCTACTGCAAATGCCACTATTCCATTAGAACACACTTTTGTTAAATTGCTCAATAGCAAATCCTTCTTGCAGTTATAACAGGTTGGATGAGAAAAACTCTGAAAGACAACTTACGTAAATGATTAGAAAAAAGTATTCTTTTCACAATTTACTTACACAATATTCACAGAAAGTTCTGATATCTTTTCACCATAATGTAAGACATAAATAGATGTAAAAGTAATGGAAATGATCTTGGATAAAAATTTAGTGTCAATCCCAGTACTACAGGTAAGAAAATGGTTTTATTGTGCTGCACTATTTATTATGTATCTTCCATCATGGAGAGAATGATTCCTGAAATAAAAAGGACATGGGGTGAACTAGAGCTGGAGCTAGAATGGAAAGAGTATTCTAACTAACAGCTGGTTTTAATGTCATCATCCAGAACAGTTAGGACTCCATACAGTGATATACTGTGTTACAGAAAGAATACACCCTGCTCTGGAGCCACAAAATATGAAATGGTATTTTTGAAGACTTTCTGTTTTCCAATAAAGCAGCTGGGTGTGAAAATATTCTTTCAAATGGGTTCTTCCAAATCTGAGGTATTTTAATGTGTATCAGTAAAAAAAAGGAAAAGACTAGTTTGATATCCTATTGCAGTAGCAAATTATTCTATTATTAGATACTATTAAATATATGCTGCATCTATATGCTTGTGGATTGACAATAGAAACCCTTTCCCACCCTATTTTGATATATAGTGAAATCCTACATCTCTTGCACACTTCAAGTTTTCTTTTGAGGTGGCACAAATAGAAAATGGTATAAAAAGATCAAAAATAAAATTTCTGTAAAGTAAGAAAAGAAAACATTTTGGCAGCAAGCTACATGTTGCCATCAGGGCTAGCAGATGAGAAAGGGAGACAGAAGCAGAGAAAATGGAAGTTAATGAGTGGGTTTTATTAAGCTTCAAATAGAACAGGAGGGAATTTTATTTTCTTTTTTTTTATAAAATGCAACACTGATTACCTTCACTAAGAATCAATGTTTTTCTATTTTTTAATCATTTATTACACTGAATAAAGCAAATAAATCTGTTCATTATGTACAAAATTGGTTTATTTTAGAAATTGCTTAATATTTTCACAAATATTTTGACTTTAACAAAATTTAGCAAGCTATGCCAAGATTTCTGCTTTCCAAATGTACCAAAGTTAATACAGAAGTTTATTAAAAATGCATAAAACATCATTCTCATTAAAAATAGTTCCCAGCGGAACACAGTTAAACACATTGTTATTAAATAAAATCTCTTAATTCTTCTCACAATACTACCACATTTAAGTTGGTTTTTACTGGAAAAGTAAAGACAGTAGAAATAGAAGAATTTTTTTTAATAATCAAATCTAGTATTTAAGAACTGATTCAGGCCAATGTTGAACTAAAATTATTAGCATGGCTATTCAGTTGATTGCATGATATATTGCATGATATATTGCATGATTGCAAGCTAAACTTTGATGCCTGAAGGATTTTTTCTGCTTTTTCTCCTGAATATTTCTTACACTGTTCCCTATATTCACAAGTATTAGCATGCATACTTGTGATGCTTTAGGTGATAGTTTAGCCTGGTTTCATGGTGTTTAGGAGGCCAGTAGACTAAACACCCCTGAAGCCACGTAGAGCTAGAGACCAAACACCCTGTTTTCGTGAGCCCTCAAGGTCTCCTAGTAGGATAGATTTTGTAAACTAGAAGTTAGCCAACTCAGGCCCCTTATTGGGCCTTTCTGGTAGATATGCTAATGTGTAGAGTCTTTAATTGTATACTGAATTGGGGGGAAGGGGCTTTTGCGGCGTGTTCTACCTGGACGGCAGAAGCCATCGAACGGGATCCTATTAAAATACCGAGGTAAACAACCCCCAACCCTTTCACTGTGTCTGAGCCTTTATTTCCTAAGACCAGAAAAAGGCATCAGTCATTGGCGACTCCGCCGGGACCCTGGAGACCCCGAAGAGTTGCAGTTTTGGGCTGAGAATATCTCGCCTAGCCCCTTCGCCGGCACCCACGGGGTTAAGCGGCAGTCCAAGGCTGTGACCGGGCTCTAGGACCCAGCGCCTGAAAGCACGAAAAAGGTGAGTGAAAGCGGGGGAGACGTGTTTCGGTATTGTGCTAGCACCAGGAGGGAGGTTTGGGAGGTTGGGTAGGGGGGGTCTGAGAGGCCCCTAAAAGGGGGGGAAACTAACCCCTTCCTGCAAAATCGTGGTAAGGAGAGGACGCTCTCCAGTTAAACCATGGGAGGTTGGTGGGTGGTCCACAATTTGAAGTTGGTTCAGTGGCTTAAGGCGCTGAACTGAAAACCCCAAGCCGGGGATCGCAGGTTCGAGTCCCAGTTGAGAAAACTTTAACAAGTTTTCTCGTACGTGCAGTTTTGCTATTTATAGCTCGCTTCTAAGCAGTTACCACTAGAGAGAGAGACGTTTTTTTCCTGGCCGATTTCTTTTTATAAGTAAAATGGGGTGTAACTTTTCAGAGAATGTACAAGTCCCTGGGGAATCTCCATTAGATCTGGTACTGAAAAACTGGCGATATTTAACAGGAAGGAGAACCCCCCTGGACACACAGGAGCTGATAAGACTCTGTACACGGGTCTGGCCGACTTTAAAATTAGGAGGACAGAGAGTGTGGCCATGCTTTGGGAGTCTAGAAAATGAAATAGTCACAGAGCTGATGGTAGAACTGCGAGCTCTGCGCAGGTTTGATGAGTTAAAATACACAGAACTTTTTACCATATTACTGAATAGAGAGGAGGCGTATGAGGTGCAGAAAGGCTGTTTGGAGATGGTTGTAAAAGGGAGAGGAAACGTGAAGAGGAGGAGAAGGCAGCTAGTGACTAACGAAACGGAAGAGACAGATGTTATGGACATGGTAGCCCCAGCTCTGCGTACGGGCGGGGGGGGATCGCCCCCCGTGCCACCACCGCCATTACAGCCGGTGCAGTTGGGGGCAGGCGATGGAGGCGCGCAACCAGTGCCCCCGCCCCCGCCCCCACCCCCACCGGCTCCACAACCGGCACCCCCACCGGCTCCGCAACCAGCGTCCCCACCCCCACGGGCTCCGCCGGCGCCAGCGCCACCGCCCCCTCTCCCTCCCCCTCCTCCTCCTCCTCCTGCGCCCGCTCCGAACGTGGGGGCGGGGGCGGAGACCAACCGGCCCCCGGACCATCCGGGGGCTGGGCGTGGGGCGGGGGGGGAGGCGAGCAGGCCCTCGCCCCCTGACCACTCTGGGGGCGGGGAAAGCGTGGGGAGGGGGCGGAGGCCGGCTGGCCCTTGCCTCCTGACCGCCCACGGGGCGGGCACGGGGCAGGGGCAGAGGCCGGGTGGCCCTCGCCCCCTGACCGCCCACGGGGCAGGCACAGACCGAAAGCGGAGGCCGATTGGCCCCTTGACCACACAGGGGGCGGGCGAAGGCGCGGAGAGGGCGGAGAGGAGGCTGGCTTGTCGCCGGCTCCTGATCGCCCCTGGTGGGGGGGCATGGACCGGGAGCAGAGCCTAACTGGCCACTGCCACCCGACCTGGCCCGAGCCTGGGATGAGTACCCTCCATCGAGGTACCCTCGATCTCGGCTTCGCCGCTCCTCCAGCGTTGGGGAGAGGGGCAAAGCTACCCTGACCAGAGGCAGGTGGGACGTGCTTGATCCAAGTTACTTTTCCAAAAGGGGGGACAGAGACGACCATGCCGGATTCCCCCTCCGCCGCTCTGCCAGTGCTAGGATTAAAACGGAATGAGATGATGTGGATACAGATGGTTCCCAAGAGGAGGGTGGCAGGAGGAGGGGGAAAATAGCCCAAGAAGCTATAAGTGCTGCTAGTCCAATTGCAAGGCGCACGAGATCAAAATGAGATGAAAGGGGAAGGGAAGGGCCTGCTCTAGAAGTGCCTCTGAGACAGGCTGTGGGAAATCAGAGAGTGATTTATATAAAGACACCATTCTCTCTTGCAGAGCTGCAGACGTGGAAAGACTCTGTTGGAAAGTATAGTGACAACCCAGAGAAAGTAGCCATATGGGTAGAGAGGGCTATAAGGGCTCAAAACCCTGATTGGGGAGACTTGAATGTGATGCTGGATGAATTACTAGATAGCACAGAAAGGGAGATGGTTAATAAAGCTGCCATAGATGCTATACAGGCCCAAATTGCAGCTGGAACTCTCCAGGGGATGCCTAATAACATATACCCACTCGCTGACCCTGGCTGGGATCCCAATGTCCCTGAGCAAATGGCAAAATTAAAGCAGTTTCAGAAATGGGTGGTTTATGGGTTGAGATGTGGCCTTCCTAAAGTAGTGAATTTTTCTAAATTATTTGAGATCAAACAAAATCCAAATGAGACTCCTACAGAGTTTCTGAATAGACTGAAAGAGGCTGCACGGAAATACACAACTCTGAACTTCGAAGCACCTGATCAGAAGTACCAGCTGGCTTACATTTTTATGGGCCAATCAACAGATGATATAAGGAAAAAACTGCAAAAAAGGAGAGTAATGGATATAAGTGAGATGCTGAAAATAGCCTGGCAAGTATATCAGAACAGGGATTCAGTATACAAGAACAAACAGAATAAGCCCCACCATAAGAAAAACCACAATGAGGGAAAGTCATCCAACTCACCAAAGAGAGGACCCCGTTTTCCTCTAGCTGAGGACCAATGTGCCATTTGCAAGCAGAAGGGACACTGGAAAAATGAGTGTCCAGCACAAACAAAAAAGACACCCCCAGCTCCAGAACTAGCTGTGGATTATAATAGACAGCAATCAAGGGCATCACCCCCAGCAGAGCCTTCAGTTATAGTTAGACTGGGAAATGAGGATGTTGAATTTCTGGTGGACACTGGGGCGACCTAATCTGTATTAAATACTTTAAAAGGTAAACTGAGCCAAGAGACTGTGAATGTGGTAAGAGCCACCGAGGTAAGTGAAACACGGCCTTTTTTCCAACCTTTAAAATTTAAATTGGGAAAACACTGGGTGACACACCAGTTCCTGTATATGCCAAATTCACCAATGCCATTATTGGGCAGAGATTTATTAGAGAAATTAGAGGCAGAAATTAAATTCTCCAGAGATGGGGGGTAAAAGTCATAATTCCTGAATCTAAATTCATAGAAGCAGCAGCTATTCTTATACAGGAATGCCATGGAAAAATTCCCAAAGAAATAGAAGATGCTGTCAGTCCTATAGTATGGGCCAATGATATCCCTGGGAGATCCAAAAGAGCTGAACCTGTAAGTATTACACTCAAAGCAGGAGCTACACCAGTAAGGCAAAAACAATACCCTCTGAAATTAGCAGGTCGCAGAGGACTAGCACCCATAATTGAGAAGTTTCTCAAATTTGGGTTGCTAGTGGAATGTGAATCCAAATATAACACCCCAATTATACCAGTGAAAAAAGCAGATAGTAAGAGTTATCGATTAGTGCAGGATCTAAGGGAGATTAACAAAATAACAGAGGACATACATCCAGTTGTAGCCAATCCCTACACACTTTTGACTACACTAACAGACGAATTGGGGTGGTTCACTGTTTTAGATCTTAAAGATGCCTTTTTCTGCATTCCTGTGCATAAGGGCAGCCAAGAAATTTTTGCCTTTGAGTGGGAAAACCCTGATACAGGAAGGAAGACCCAGCTCACCTGGACAGTCTTGGTTCAAGGCTACAAAAATAGTCCCACGCTATTTGGAAACCAGCTGGCAAAGGAACTGGAGGACTGGAGGAAACAGGAGCCAGGAGGAGTTGTTCTTCAGTATGTTGATGACATCCTAGTAGCAACCAGAACGCGAGATGAGTGTATCCAGCTAACCGTAAGTCTGTTGAACTTTTTGAGCGAGAGTGGTTATCGGGTCTCGAGAGAGAAGGCCCAGATTGCCAGGGAAACAGTAGTTTACCTGAGGCTGGAAATTTTCCGTAGACACCGACAACTCAGCAAAGAACGGAAAGAAGCTATCTGTCGCCTTCCAGAGCCCCACACTGTGAGAGAAATGCAAGCCTTCCTGAGAATGGTAGGTTGGTGTCGCCTATGGATATCAAACTATGGACTGCTGGTAAAACCTCTGTATGAGGTCTTGAAGGCAGCCGAAAAGGGAACAATCATGTGGACAGAAAGTGCAAGGGCTGCCTTCAAACAGTTGAAACATTCCCTAATGTCTGCCCCAGCCTTGGGGCTGCCGGATTTGACTAAGCCTTTTGAACTCTTTACATATGAGCGACTGAATGCTGCTCTGGGAGTACTAGCACAGCACCTTGGGGACCAGCAAAGAGCTGTAGCCTACTTTTCAAAACAGCTGGACAATGTTAGTCAAGGGTGGCCTGGATGCCTGAAAGCTGTGGCAGCAACTGTCCTCCTAATACAGGAGGCCCGTAAATTCACCCTTGGACAGCACATTGTCGTGCATGTACCCCATGCAGTAATAACTGTGCTAGAACAGAAGGGGAATCACTGGCTATCCCCTAGCAGAATGCTGAAGTATCAGTCTGTGTTGCTGGAACAGGATGATGTTACTCTAAAAACAACATCTGTGGTAAACCCTGCAATGTTTTTGTCATCCACATTACTTGACAGCATGCCTGAACATCATTGTCTACAGACAATAGAGGAGACTTATTCCAGCAGACCAGACCTGAAGGACACTCCCCTGAAGAGCCCAGACTGGGAGCTATATACCGATGGAAGCAGCTTCATGAGAAATGGTAAGAGAATGACGGGATATGCTGTAACCACCACAGATAAAGTCATAGAGGCAAAAGCTTTGCCTCCAGATGTATCATCACAGAAAACTGAACTCATTGCACTAACAAGGGCTCTAGAGCTGAGTGAGGGGAAGAAGGTAAACATCTGGACTGATTCCAAATATGCCTTCAGTGTTGTTCATGCCCACGGAGCTATCTGGAAGGAACGTGGCCTGCTGACTGCACAAGGTAATGAGATTAAGCATGCTGAACAGATTCTTGCACTTCTGCAGAGTATTTGGAAGCCAACAGAAGTAGCCATCATGCATTGCAAAGGCCATCAAAAAGGGAAGAAAGCCCCTGAACTGGGAAATCGCTTCGCTGATGAAGCAGCAAGAGAGGTTGCAGAAAAAGGCATTTTTGCAGTGATACCACAGAAAGAAATAGATTTGTCAGAGTTTACCCCAAAATATGATCAGGGGGATCACAAATTAATTAAGCACCTTAAGGTGGAGATCAAAGAAGAGAAGTAAACCGTTACCTCAACAGGACAGGTTATAGTTCCACCCTTCCTCCTTCGAGAAATAGCCCAGCGAGAACATGAAAGTACTCACTGGAGAACAGAAAATCTTTTAAAACATCTTAAAGAGGTGGTAATAAGGAGAGGGATGACAGATATCGTGCAGTCTATAACCAGCAAGTGCAATACCTGTCGTAAAAACAATCCTGACACGAGCAAATGGGTTGTGTTAGGGGTGACAAAAACAGGAGATCTCCCGGAAGATTATTGGCAGATCGATTTTGCTGAGATGCCACGCAAAGAGGGATGTAAGTATATACTGGTACTGGTTGACACCTTCAGTGGATAGCCTGAAGCTTACCCCTGTCGCTCAAACACAGCAAGAGAAGTAGTGAAAGCCTTGCTGAACCATATAATTCCAAGATTCGGGGTTCCTCTAGGAATGTCATCTGACAGGGGAACTCACTTTGTTGCAACGGTAGTTGGGGAAGTCAGCAGGGTTCTGGGAATTGCCTGGGACCTGCACACACCATACAGGCCCCAGGCAAGTGGCAAGGTTGAACGAATGAATGGAACCCTCAAAACCCAGATTTGTAAAATTTGTCAAGAGACATCCATGACCTGGGTTCAAGCCCTGCCAATAGCCTTGCTGAGAACCCGCATACAGCCAAGGTGAAGGGACAATATAAGTCCCTATGAAATATTATATGGCAGGCCTTATCAGGCTCCACATATCCTGGGAGAGATTCATGTGAAGGGTAAAGCTGATTTGCAGAAATACTTAATGGCTTTGAGTTCCACTTTACAGAAGCTCCAGAGATTTGTCATGTTGTCCAGGCCAATAGGACTGGACACACCTGCTCATCAGTTCCAGCCGGGAGATTGGGTCTACATCAAGTGGTGGGACGGTGACCCCTTGCAAGCCAAGTGGAAGGGACCGTTCCAAGTTTTGCTGACCACCCTCACTGCAGTCAAAGTTGCTGGCAAGGGACCATGGATGCACTATTCCAGAATGAAGAAGGCTTCGGCTCCTGAGACCATCAAGAAAGCAAAGACTGATGCAGATCAGGAGGATGGGGTTTAAACTGTTCTTTACGTGTCTGTTATCTGCCCAAATGGTAACTATGACTCAGGGTTTGTCCCATGATTTACACAAGGCTGTAATCCAAAATGTGTCCAAAGTTCTTAATAAGAACAATTGCTGGTTCTGTATCCAGTTACCACCTCTAGATGGGGGTGGTCACTGATCGTGGATTGGCATTTTAAGCTTCCAAAATTGACACCTTGAAATTTGACCAGATCTTTGACACCCTTACCTCATGGTTACCAAACTGGGCCTGGATAAGAGAAACATTTATAGTAGTTGTAATTGTAGTTATCATCTGTATAGTAGCCTGCATGTCGGCCGGTTGTGTAAACCGATACTGTGAGTAATGTAGAACAGAGTAAGGTAAAGTAGAGACTAGACAAAGTAGAATCATGTTAGTCTCTAAAAGGGGGGAAATGATGCCTGAAGGATTTTTTCTGCTTTTTCTCCTGAATATTTCTTACACTGTTCCCTATATTCACAAGTATTAGCATGCATACTTGTGATGCTTTAGGTGATAGTTTAGCCTGGTTTCATGGTGTTTAGGAGGCCAGTAGACTAAACACCCCTGAAGCCACGTAGAGCTAGAGACCAAACACCCTGTTTTCGTGAGCCCTCAAGGTCTCCTAGTAGGATAGATTTTGTAAACTAGAAGTTAGCCAACCCAGGCCCCTTATTGGGCCCTTCTGGTAGATATGCTAATGTGTAGAGTCTTTAATTGTATACTGAATTGGGGGGAAGGGGCTTTTGCGGCGTGTTCTACCTGGACGGCAGAAGCCATCGAACGGGATCCTATTAAAATACCGAGGTAAACAACCCCCAACCCTTTCACTGTGTCTGAGCCTTTATTTCCTAAGACCAGAAAAAGGCATCAACTTATATTCCAATTTTGATACAGTCAGTCACCAAAATAAATTCTCCTTAAGACTGCCAGTCAGAAGAACCAGAAAAACTTTTTTAGTTTGTTTGGTGGTGAGTAAAGGGAAGAGTTACTGCATGGGGTGTCTGGCATGGAGCTGGGATGCACACAGGATGCACTCAGCATTGAATAGAATTCTCATGTTCTGTGATACAGATATAGTCACTCATATTATAGCCTGGTACTTGGGGTTCTCAGTGTGACCTTCCACATCCCTGATATGGGACATAGAAATACAAGGGATCGCCCAAATCATCAAATCTAATAGCTAAATCAAAGGTAATCACATAATAAAAAAATCTGTTACACATCTGCTCGCCATCTACACAAACCATTCCCTAATAAACTGTGTTAAACTTGCAACCTTCAATACAAAAATATCAGAAATGCTGGAAAAACTACACAAGGAGCAAGAGCAGGAGAGATCAGGAACATTCTTAATGCTGAGAATGTCAAGAGTAACCTAACACATGTATATTGCAGTGCCTATGGTTTAATCATTCAGAGCTGAGCAGCTTTATCATCTGAAAATGAGAGACCACACAGTGGAGAAATTAATCTTCCACAAAAGACAGAGTTCTTTGTGTGATTCAACACATATCTATATTGCATTTCTAGTGTTTCTGAAAACCACTTTACCTTTTTTTACAGTACTTGAACTGCATTGCATTATAGACATAACTCAAGTGAAGCACTAACTCTTGAGCACTGGATCTCTCAAACTATAGGACTCAGTTCCATCTTCATGCAAAATAGTACAATATGAAAAGTGTTGAATATAACAGGATAAAAAGTATGAACTTGAGATAGCTGGTTCTTCCCAGCTTCTAAAAAGGAGTAAGATTCAAACTGAAAAGCTTTGTAGAAAATTCAGTGTAAGGTTTGCAGAAAATTCACACGTGCATCAGGAGACACATAATATTAGCTAAATGCCTATTAAGATCTCCATGCAGTGCTATACCCATTCCAAGCTTATATTCCTCTAGGATGTACCAGATGCATGTAAACTGTAAACAAATAAATAGTCAGATGAAGTTTTACTATTACTCCTAATATTAGCAATTTGATGAGCTTTACAGAAGTATTATTTCCCATTTATCTATTAAACTATTGCCACTTACGAAAGGCACTACCATTTACATCTGCTCAATTATCAGCGCTGAGGTGTAGTATTACTTACTAGAATGGAATATGTTCTATGTGGTCTACATATATTCCAGTCCTAACTCAAAAATACTTATGGAGCATGCTGCAACTAATAGTCATTTAACAAAGAAAAACTCAAATACTGATAAATAATATTTGCATGTGAGCTTTAAAATGCAAAACAGCCGAAAATAATTATGTTTCTTTGAATTATTGTTTTGATTTGAAAAAGGGTTTTTGTCTGACAGCATGCAGTCAAGTGTATAATGAGATCATTCTAGACAGTAATCACACCAGGATGGATGAAACTGAATGTTGGTCAGAATGCACACACTTTGATGAGCACTCATTTGCAAAAATTGCCAAAAACTCCTGTGAGGGCTGATTTTTTCAACTGCATTTTAATGAATAATAATAAAACCCAATGAAACATCAGAAAATGTATAACATATGTCGAGCAGAGGCCTTTTTCTCTCAGTTTGTAGAGAAAATGGAAACTAGTCCTTTGGAAAATGGAATTACTTTAACAACGTAGAGATATTTACTGGAACATAGTGGATGGGTGGACAGTGCACGTATTTTGATAATGAGCTTGTCACGTGGTATCAGTCATCCCCATGTGTTTTAACTTCAAATATGACAGAATGTTTTTAAGAATAACATTTCATTCTTCAGGATATTATCAGAGATGTTATCCAGGGGAGCATATGATGGGGAGCAATTATCCTAATTATATACTAAAAACCTTTTAGAGCGATTATAAGGTTTTAAAGGAAAGTACATTAGAGCTGCAATATGTAAGAATTGACACGACTTGTGCAACCTCAATTCAGTCTTCTGTGCATATGCATTCTGAAGAAGCCTTTATGATTATAATGTTGTTTCTCCACATGACCTCTGCTGCATCAAAGTCATAGAAATGTGGGGGAAATGGACAATGGAACAAACTAAATTACAGCACATTACTCCAGAAATGTGGCAGGAGCAATGATATTATAAACCGAGAGATGCAAAATATTTTCCCTAAATATCAAATGGAAACTCACACGAAAACATCCAAAGAGAATGTTAAATGAGAGTTATTAAAGCTAAAAATTTTTAATCAATATATCTATCTAATTTGTATACAAGAATTTAAAAAGATCTGGCAAGAAGTCATCTCAACAAGTGGTGCTGTTTCTTAATAGCACTTGGCACATTGATAAGATTTAAGAAGACTACAAGGAAGTTAATGGAGTAACCTTGGTCATTATAGGCTTTCCACCTGAGATCAGGAATAATGGAATAGCTGATATGAATCACCATTAATAATAAATGAAAGGGACATAGGTCATGAAAATTAGCATTGCTTCAGAAAAACTGGATCTTATTATTTAACCTGAGTTTTTTTAATAAAATGTTAAGTTTGTTGAATATAGGTAAACACTACAAGTACATTTGGATTTATAAACTTTATTCAAGTGGTCTATGTTTGCAGTGGAGGAAATTAAAAAATTTTTATATTGAATTGTTCCAGATACATGTGCACAAGAAGTGTGCACTACCCAAATGGAAAAAGGGTAACAGTTTTGCCATCTTTATCCTGCAAATCCATTATGGGTAAAAGGAGTGTCAGAAAGCCTACATAAACCTCATTCCTTTAATGCTCTTTGTCAGGATTCTGAAAGCTGCCAGTTAAATGGGCAAGAGTCAGCCAAGAAAGCACTCTAGAAACAGCAACCACTGAATACTTCTGTGTGTTCCACTGTCTACTTCTCAGTTTGTGACACTGAAATTTTACTTTAGCCCTGCAGGATAAATTCTGATTTTGTCAAAAGACAAGAAGTGAAAGTAAAAAAAAAAAAAAAAGGCAAGACTTTTTTTATAGCCAACACAGCAAAGAATTAATTTTTAACATAGTGCTTCAGAGTTAGAGTCTGCCACTCATGTGATGACAAAATTGGAGGATTTCAATTTTCCAGTTATTAATTTGAGAATTTTATGATAACAGAGGTTTGTCCAAATACAAAATTTCTCTGTTTAAAATAGAATAACTAAGGGAACAGCTGTGTTAGGGAAACCTATGGCTTTATCTCATGCTGCCCAGGACTGCTTAGAGGGGAAGCCAGTGGATGAACTGCTACTGAAACTTCTCATCATTTATTTTCCCTCATCTCTCAATTTGTTCTGTTAATACATTTATAATTAGAGTCAAATCCTAATGAAAATGGTGCTTATTTTGCACAACAAAAGTTGGGGTTTTTTTCTCTCCCTTTGTAACATCTAACAAAAAACCCAATTCCCACGTTGTACAGGAAAATGAAACAATAAAGGAGAGATGTTTTCTTCTTGAAACATTAGAGAGGGGATATGTGCACTGTGGGTATATCTATTGACAGCAGGCTACAGACAAGTCAAGAAAGAATATGGGACAGTAGCTTTCTACATAAAGTGAATACAGATCACCAGGGCCTGTTTCTTGGGTAATACCAGAAACCTGCCATACCTAGACAACCTAGGAACAAACTTCACTGTAGAAAGAACTTTCAGGCTGTCTCGTTCACCTCCTAAGCACTACCCAAATATAGCTAGAGCAGACCACAGCTTTAACGTGTTGACATAACATGATTAGAGGGAGGTAGTTAACAGGGCAGAAATCAGAACTGCACACCTCACTGACCCATCTACAGCCACTTCCAACTACAACAGTGTAGCAGATAATTTCAGAGGCATCTTCTCCTGATTTCAGACAAAATCAGAAGGGAAATATTCTCACAGATAGTACCTCATTTTTCATCTCATAATACAAGAGATATTTTTCCCAGTCTCATATCAATACTTAATTGACTACTTCCTAATTCTAATGAAGACCCTTCTTTTGGAAGATGATGTACACAGTGAAAATCTAACCCAACTGAAATCAGTGGCAAAACATGTGCTAACATAAATGACATTAGGAATACATGTCAGCCTCTGAGACTCAGATCACTCATTGAGACCAGCAGGTCAATAAAACCTGTCTACAAAATAGTGACCAATACAGGACCAGTGGTGAACTGCGCTCATCTAGGAGATACAGTTCAATAGAAAGCATCCTAATTAAATAATATCAGAAATAAAAAAAATAGGTATGAAAACATCATTATGATGAGACAAAACTACCAAGCTTCTCATATTTTGGGGATGTGTACTTTGAGAAAATAAAAGGAACTATAAAATGCCAGAAAATACTTTAAAAATTAAAAGAAATTATAAAATTGCAATTTCTGTTATAGAAACAGCTGCAGGAGCAAATACTCAAGGCATAAATTTCAGGAATCTTTTCTGGGTCTGAAGGGTGCTTTAAAAAGTACTAGCTGTACTGAAGAAAAAAGCCAGCAAAATGCAAGATAGAAGAGCTATTGTTTATTTCACTCTTCCATCAGCACTCTCTTGACTTTTATTAAAATATCACATGAAATCAAAAATCTTAACTGCAAACATACATTAATGTATTAGATAAAATAGCTTCTGATAAATGTGCACTGTCTATTGTGGCAGTCAGAATGACAAATACAAAATGTGTCATCACTGAAAGTCAGGAGAATGTTAGTTCGGTTTCTGGTATAGGGTTCTGGAAAAGATGTGTATTTTGAAACTCTGAATGTGAACCTTACAACACTGTAACTTAACCTGTTAAAACAAGTACATTGATAAATTGATACATTCTGTACCATAGCCAAATTATCTCCATTTGGCTCAAACATGGGTTCAAGGAAGAAAAAGAATAGGAGAGAAAAAATATGTATAGGTCTCGACACTAAATTTCACTGTTAATAAGTTATTGACTAAAAGTTCAGCTGAAAAATTTTGACAATTTTAAATTTTTACTTTGAAGCAAATTTTACTAAAAAGCACATAAACAGCAAACTCAGACTATTTTCATTTGGACTAAATATAACATTTAATTCAAAAAAAGGTATATGTTTTCCAAGTCAACCACTTCAGTTGGTATAAACATTATAACCCAGATTTGCTTTCTGAAGAGTTGCTGGAGAGCTCCAACTTAGCCAAAGACAGAATGTTAGGATATCTCTGTCATGACTGGAGTTGGCTATGAATACACTGAAGTTCAAAAAGAGAAGCTTCTTAATCACTAGTACAGGAATCAATGATCCTAACACAGACTTCTATGCAGAGTAACAGGCACAAAACCCAGATATTTTTAAGATCTATCTTGAAAGGAACTACACAAATGCTAGAACCTAACTTTTCTCCCCTTAAAGGGAGTACTGTCATCGTGTCAAGGCACTGTGAGACTCTCATTCTTTCCTTGGCCTGTGACACTCTGTCTGTGCTAAATGTAAAGGGGGATTATATTGGGCAAAACTTCCTGAGTTAACAATGGGAGCATTTCTCTAAGGCAAAAAATTACTTAGAGAAGAAAATGCTTGCCACCTAAGAAATTGTTCAGCTATTAGGTTGTTATGGAAACACAATCCTCTTTTGTCAGTGAGCTACTCCACCAAACGGAGGCACAGCTCACATTACAATACACACATATGCCCTGTGTTCTGTAATGACAAGCTCTGAGTGGCTCTTCACTTCTCCCTCAACATACAGACCAATTATAATCTTTGGAGATAATTTCCCCTTGAGTAAGAGACAGAACAATAAGGAACATTTGATTGTCACTCATATATCATCACAGAATCACAGAATATTCTGATAATTCCTTGGAAGAGATCCACAAGATCATCAAAGTCCAACTCCAGATCAGGACACCCCAAGAATCACATCATGTGCCTGAGTGTTGTCCAAACACTTCCTGAACTCTGGCAGGCCTGGTGCTGTGATGTCATGTCAGGTCCTGAAGCACTAGTAAGCTTTAATGGCCCTGACAAGCATTCCGAGGTTCTCCATTCACATCCCTGCTGCTTAGAAAATTCAGCACTGATGGCAGGTAGGTAGTAATGATTTTGAATATGCACCACAATATCAAAAACCTTCATGGACAATCAGTTGTTCCAGAAAAATTTGTGTTAAATTAGGCTGAATGTCATAGAGTATTTTCAGCTGGTTCTAGACCAACTGTTACACTGCCTTTATGATGTTCTTCCCTCTACACAACTAAGATGATTTTTCTTGATCATTAAATACCTTTTCTTGAAAGTATTTAATCCTGGGGAGTTAGACTGTAGGTCATGTGTTTAAGTGCTGTATCCTGCTATCTCTGGTTTAAAAAGCATACTTAAATGAAATACAGCTCTATTATCAGTCCTGCTTGAAGCAATTCGTGTGAGTGGCTTTCAGAAAGGTTTGTGTGTGACCCTTCAGATCAATTAGGGTTTCAAAGTGATGAAGCATCGATAACTAAAGCTACACTCTTGAATTTCCATTCATACAGAAAATTTTTTATATCTGGCAGTGTGATGGTTCCTTCTTGTGGCCACTTTTCACTGCTTTGCTTATAACTAGAAAATAACTGCGCAAAAGTGAGTGTATAAATTCATCAAGCTAGAAAATATGTATTTGGGATCTTAGTCTCAATCTGGAAAATTGAAGTGTGCAAGTATTAAGGATTACTGAAGTCAAACAGAAACTGATGAGCCAACAAATAGGACCTTATTTACCAAGCCAAGTATTTGATGATTTTGGAAACTAAGTAAAAGACATATGTTAATGTTGATAAAAATGTTAACAGCTAGGCTCTTTTTTCAGTTCAGGTTTCTGGAGAATTTTCTCCTAGATATCTGTGCGAGACTGCTGACACAGTGTTATACAGCTGAGGTGATCTGACACACTGACTACAAGTTTTCAGGTTCATTTTCACTGTAGTGACAGGAGAGGGATGCCAGGCTGAGAAAGCAAAAATAAACCCCTAATATTGCAGAGAGTTGGCCTGCTTGGGGACAGTTTGATATATTGTATTAATTCAATGTCAGCTATTTTTTTATTAATTTCCCTGCTGTGATTATGAGGCTATAAGAAGAAGGTATGATTAATTACAGATTTATTAACTGCCTGGTCCTCCTTACAAGTTACTAGCATTTAAGCACAAATCAAGTAATTTTTTTAAATAACAAAAACATCCTGATTGACAACAGAAAGATTGCTTCAAAGTACACTTAGCTGGGTGAAGAACAGCTGCTCTCTCTTTCTTTATGTTTCAGCTCCTTGCCTTGTGTTTGCCTGCTACAGGCTAGTGGCAGCACATCACATTTCTAATGACAGTTTTTATCCCTGATAGAATCCATATCTCTGATATAAGTGGGTAGAGTAGTTGTACAAGAGCTATCTTTAAAATTGCTGATTTGGGAATTGCTGACTGTGCAGTGGCTGAGAGCTCAGCACAAGTGACGCCCCATAGTAGTTACCTTATTTCTCAGCTGGATTTTACAGCCCACAGAGTTCTGCTTTGCCACAGCTCAGCTGTTTTCAGAGTTGAAGATGGCTCACTAAGGTGTCCCTGACCTGCAGCCACAGTGAAGTAACATAACGAAACATAATAGGTTCTTGAACTAGAATTCTCTTATCCCATGGTGATTCTCATGCAGTTTACATACAGAAATGTCTCTTCTTGTTATTGAGATGCTTTATTAAAACCTTTGTTAATCTGCATAGACAGATCAAATTTCCCAAGGAAGGTGGTTGTTTTTTTCTTCCACAAGTTGTTCAGGAGAAACAGAGTTTGAAAAGTTCTCTCTAATTCTTGATGATACTCAAGGAGAACTAAAAATAGTTTAATTACAGGTCATCACTCACTATTATTGAAAATTTAGCATGTAAACTGCCACCTGGTCTCACTTATAGGGAGTTTCTGCAGTAGAAATGATAAAAGCAGTCTCAAAGAGATATAATCTCTGTGCTGGGTAGGGACATGCACTTAACTACAATTAAAAAAAAACCCAAAACATTTATTCTGTACTGTAGTTCGTATTTAATTCAATATTTCTCCTAAATAAAATGGATGACACTATGAGGTGCAAGAATGGACTTGGGTACAGAATGTCTAAGCTACCAAGGGTACAACTTCAGTCTATAATGGTCTTTAACATCAGAGCCTCAAAAGCAGCCCGGTGGTGCTGGTGCACCCAAATCAGCATTCTGGACTCTATATAAGTGATCAAAACAACACTAACTTCATGAACACCTTTTGAACTTCATTTACACCTTTCCCAAGATGATTTGTTGCTATAGTTCACAAAATTTCATTACATCCCTTAAAGCAAAAGGACAATACTAATGCATGGCTTATGAACTAATAAAATTTCATTACTATTTTTCAAGATTAAATATGTCATGTGGCTTCTTTTTCAAACAGAAGAGCAGTGTAAAAATTGAGTAGCAGAAATGTCTAGTTTAAGGAATAAGGATACTGCCCTGGAGTAGGACAGTACAATATCCAACAGGACAATATCCAACAGAAGACTGGTTCATTAATCAATTATTTTATATTAATCTCATGAGATTGATCTCAGAAATTTTTAACCCTAATTTATATTTTACTTAACAGGGAAAAAAAATGGTCTCAAAGAGTGCAATATTTCAGAATATTCCTATCATGTCTTAACTATTAGTTTAAAGGTAGAAATGCTGAGACATGCCTACACACTCTGTCAAACTTGTCCTATCAATCTATCACAGAAACAAAGAATAGTTTAACTTGGACTGAGACAGACATGCAGTCTTTTTTACTCTTAAATCTGTCCTAATTAGAAGCAACTGATTTAACTGTGAGCATAAACCAATAAATGTAACTGTTCCTCTTCCTATATAAACCTAATTTCTTGCAAACAGACATAAAACTCACACAACATAAGATTTCAGAAGTAGAGGTAACCAACTTTGACTGCTTTTATTTGCTTTCTATTCTGTTTTTCTCCCTGAAAACTAAAAAGCTTTTACCATTTGTTGCATGGAGTTGTCATCCTCTGTGATTCCTTACCACTTCAACAATAAAATTCAGGAGAACTACAGAGCAATCTGGTTTTTCTCACCAGAGTCCTACATATCACATAATACAGTAATTTGAAACATTATTCCTAAAGCCAGCATGTCTCAGTGACACAAACACTGAGGGGAATTCAGGAAAAAAAGCATGCATAATTAGATATTTCTTTAAAATAAATGATCTATAATCATATGTAACTTATTCAAGAAATAAATCTATACTACCTAAAGTGGCAGGGTGACATCCACATACAATTAGACATAGTGCTAAATACCTTATAACTGAGCGTGACATGATTTATTTCATTTGGTCCATTTGTATTATAAAATAAGAGCCAACGCGATTCCAGATATGGCTTGCAAGCCAGGCCAGTTAACTTCTACATTTATAGCTTAAAATAAAACCACATTTTGCTATACAGTCAAATGTTCTTCCCAATAAAATGCCAAGGGGAAAATATCATAGTGGCATATGAAAAACTAAGACAGAAAGAATTACAGTACATTTATATTGTCAATTCATTGATCTTGTTAGATCTTATATGCATCATGGATACCCTCATGAATGTCCTACAGCTTCCTTGGTTATACTCCAGGCTTCTGATACACACTATTATAAAATTTACACAAAACATAATTCCAGATTAAGACATAAAAGTGTCCTTTTTAGGATCTGTGTTTCACACTGATCTTAATGGACTTACTATGCCTAAGAAAAATGCTTGTGTACAGCAGACAGCACAATTCCAAAGCCTGGTATTTTAACTAGTGAAAACTCCATCATTTTAAAAAACCACTAATTACAATGGAAAGCTTTGTTGTTGAGCCTCATTACTAAGAAGGCAGGTAATGAACTCCCCCTACCAATTTACTGGGTATGTGTATGGCAGTCTTTCCACTGCAGTGCATATGTTTATGGTTATTATTCAAGTAGAAGTTTGAAAAACAAAGATAATTTGTTCTTTTCTTCCTTTACTGAAAAACAACCCACAATATTGTTCTGCAATGACTAATTTTTTTAGATTATCAGAGCCAAAATCATCAAAGAAACACAAGTACTCATGCTGATGTTCAAGTCAGATGTTCAAGTCAGATTCTGGTCCATTCTGTGCAACTATGCTATAAAGATGCGGTCCTATTTTGTGCCACCTTTTAGACTGCTGCTCATAATGCAGGTTCCACCAAGTCTTCTTTAGCCCAAATTTAATAGTCGGGTGGGAATTACAATCCACTCCACCTTACTGTGCAAACTCCAAAGGTGTATCTTGCTATCTGGCCCTCATATACTTGCCTGATATAGCTCTAGCACTCTTTCAACACTAGTTCAGCTGTGAAATCAGGAAGGTGCTTCCCCTTACACAGACCAGATCAGTAACATGATGTTAGTCAACAATCATCTGTCATTCTTGTACATTACCCAAATCATGATTCCTAATCAAAATCGCACAGGTCGGAAAGTCAATTGCCTGTTTCAAAATAGGTCTCTGCTGCTGTGAACTGTCATTTGTCAAAGCAGACTCTCAGTCCAATTACTTACAGCAAAATGACTATATTCTGAAATTTCTGTGCCAAGTGGTGACTAATGAAGAGCTCAAACAAGGGTAACGGAAGAGATCATAAAATTTTGGAGAACATAAACAGAGTTCTTACAGATAATATCATACTTACAGATAATATCTGACTTAGCATAATTTTATTAGTTTTTAACTATTTTAACTCATTGCTGTTCAAATGTGTATATAACACAAACAGCAGTCTGTAAAACTGTCATTTAATATTTCTCTTAATTCTTATTCACTATTTAATTTTCAAAAATGGATCAGATAGTCCTTCACGTAACATGAAAATGCAGAGTACTTTAAATTTGGAACTAGTTCCATAATGTTCTTGCTAAGCAGTACTTAGGAAAAAAAAAACAGGTTGGTTAAAGGATTACTGCAAAAGGCTTGACTACAAGAAGCTCTGTTTCTAATTTGGCTTTTTGCAACCTTGTATTTATCTAGGAAAGTATTTAAATATCTTCTTTGTTTTCACTTCCACAACATTTTGCTATTAATCTTCATTCTGATGTGAAGTTCTTATGGTAGCTAATGGAAGATTATAATCATACTCTGATAAATAAACTGCATGCTTAAAAATATAAACCTATATATTTTATAAATTAACATTTACACCATTGACCATGTAAAAGATTATTTGGTGATTTACCTGGTCTTGAGGAAGGAACTCTTGCTATCTCTAGGGAACAAGGCTTTTTGGTGACTGCTATGTCTATTGAATCACAAAGACTGCTGTCATTTTCTGAAGGAACTGCATCCAGAGGTACAGAGGGTATTGCTTCCAATGCATAACCTCTCTTCTTTGAATGAGATTCCTGAAATGAAAATGTAAATGGGTAAGTGTCTTGGTTTGAAGGACAGGTGTCTGTTAAGGAAGGCAGGAGCCTCCCTTAGAATGGGAAACTGTAACCCCTCTCCCTCCGAACTATTATAAATTTGAAATTAAGAGGCTCTCAGGCGAAGATATGGAAATAGGAATAACAGTTCTTTACTAATATCTAAAACAAAGATGACAAATAACAACAACTATAACGTTAACTAACAAACAGAATCAGAAACTCAGTGGCAGCCTGCTCGGCTTCCAGGCACCTTTCCCTTTTGGTGCAGTTCCAGTCACAGCCTGCAGGGGCGCTCTGGGTGTGATGATTCTCCGGTGCCTGCAGGGGGCGCTCCGGCGTGAGCTCAGGTAGCACACGGCAAATGGCGGCTGCCCGAGGCAGGGAAGGATGGAGGAGAGCCCTTGCTCCACAGACCCTCGGGGGGCAGCTGGTGTCGGTGCCACAGCAGGATTCCCGGACACAGGGAGCTGGGACGGCAAGAGGTCTCGACGTGCAGCTCCCGATGGGCAGAGAGGAAAAAAGACTCACAGCAGACAGACCGGCAGCTCCGCGCTGGCTTCTCAGGGGGCCGTGGGTTCCGCAGACAGCAGCTCCGACCGTCCAGCTCCGAGGGTCCCGAGCAAGAGGGCGTGACCTCCTCCCTGCCCTTGCTTTTCAGTTTCTCCAAATCTCGCGTTGTCAAACCCTGTTTCTATGAGGGGCAACTCTACCCCACCCTGCCAAGGAGAAAGGCTCTAGCCTTGTGCTTTGTTTCTCTTAAGTACCCAGTCATTTGCGTCTTAGCAACCCATGGGAGAAAAATTCCTGAGGAAAAGAACTAAATCCAACCTTCAACAGTAAGAGAGATATTTCTCAGATGACACAGGAAAAGATCCAGGCTCAATAATTCTGGCTAGCAGGGTTTAGAATTCAGCAAATGAAATATCATATTCTGCTGAAATCCAAACTGTAACAGACCAGAAGAATTACTTGCATGCTAGAAGATAACATTTCTTATTTCTTTAAATTTTTTTATAATACAATTATTGTTCATTTGACAGAAGAACTTTATTCATCAGACTTTGTATCTAATGAAAGCTGGATTACTGCTTTTGCCATACCTGTTTTGGTAGGTTGCAGTTCTGGGGATGTCTCATTTTCTTTTTTAACTGTATCTCATGAGAGCAACAATTGCATTAACCACTACAGTTACCTTCTCTTCAGGGATGGTTTTTAAAAATGTTTATATTACATATAAGAAAACTAAAAAATATGCCTTCTACATATGGATGGTAGAATCCCAGGCTGTGAATGAAGGTGAATTACTGCTCTACATTTGAGCAAAATAATGACAAAAGGTCCCATAACAGCGATACATACAGCAAATGCTACTGAGTAGCAAATGTTGAGGGAGGGGGGAAAAAAAGGAATTAGAAGTTTTGCTGGTACAGTAATCCAATCAAGCAGACTGTTTCTAGTTTCAAACATGAATAATAAGGTAACATCCAGTTTCAGCGGAGTTTCACCAGAGATTTTTTTTTTTAATCCCAGCAGAAAGCAGTTGCATAGGCAAAGACATATTTCCACATCTTTCTTACATTGGATACATGGATGTCTCAGAAAGTCAAGCATCAGACACAAATCAAATATGATATAATAAAAGGCAAAGGGCAAGAAAGCACTCTGACAGTTAGATATTATCATAGCCCTACTCAGAAAATGATTGAAGAATGTGACGTCTAAAACAAAATGTGGAATAACAATTTCTTCACCAAGAAATTATATTACCTAAGGTAAGTTATGGCTGTAGGTAACAGTGCCTTTTTAGATAAATTATTTATACTGTTAGCAGTTAATTACATGACTCAACTTTTTGTTGGTTTTTTTTTTTTTTCTGGTCAATGTGCTCATTTGATCTTTATGAGAGTTTATAGTTTGGCAATAATTCAAGGTGTCTTGAAGGGTAGGGTTAAGATGGCACCAAGAGCAGCTTCACTTCAAAATTCTTCTTGATGACTTCAGTAGAGACAGATTTAAATCCCAGGTTAAACTAACAAAGAACTTGAAAATGAACACTGGAAACACTGATCAGGAGAAAAATCATACAAATAAAATAAATAGAATGCTAAGATATATTAGTAATTTAAAAAATTTGTATACACTAGCAAACAATATAAAATTGGTGGTCAGCATTCAAAAAAGATGTATAAAAGAGGAATGTGATTGCATCTCTACTTGTTTCACACTTTCCAGTTTATACCTAGTCAGATTATGAGCTCTCAGTTTTAGTAATCTCACAGATATAAACTAATTGTAACTAGTTTCAGCTAGTAGACGTAATAAGGATTAAAAAATTTTGCAAGTAGGCTTCCTGCAGCTCCAAATGTAACTCCATTAATTTAAGCCATTTCATTCCTTAAATGAAGTTAATAGAAAACTATACAGAGGCATCATAGCAGACGAAGTGCAACTGCAGGACAAGAGAAGAAATCCTTCCAACCTTGAAAAAAAGGAATTTCTACCCTGTCCATTTAAGTCTGCTGTAAAAAGGCAGAAGCAAAACTTTATTTACCAAAGCAATGACTAAAACAGGAGACTTCAATTTAATCCTTGTCCTCTTCTAGAAACATGCATTTAAGTCAGAATGCCAAAACTCTATTTATAGTAAATCTGCCTAGAGAAGCCCATGAAGAAATACTGCAGCCTTAAAATTGTCACCAAACACCAAAGTGAAATTCTGTTCAGTGCCTGAATTCAGCTACATTAAAAAACATTAAAAATTGATACATGAAATATTAGAATAGACATTGGATCATTCTTGGTGTCACCCAATATTCTGTCTGAAAAGGCATCCAACAGTGCTGACCTAGAGAACAGTGAAACCAACATGAGACCAGGTCAAGTATGTGGCAACTGCTTCCCCTGCAACACTTCGTGGGTCTCACACTTCATAGTCAAAAGGTGCTGACTTTGTTTTGCATGTCTACCAATCCAACTTTCTAGAATTACCTTCTTAAGTTTCCTTTAGAGCACGTCCCCTTTTACAGTTTGCATGCCCCCCATTTTGTTTTTAGCTATCTCACCAAGTATGACATTGCTGTTTTATACTTTAGATGGCAATGAAAGGTTGTTTTTTACTTATCCTCTACTTGTGATTTCACAGACATATGCACTTCCCACGTCCTCTCCTTTAGGGAATGAGAAACACTAACCTACTGTAGTGGTTTCAGTTCGCCTATTCAGGTTTGTGGCAAAATGCTAGCACACTTACTTAAATTTACTTGATTGCTTGTTGTGAGATAAGGATTAGGAGTAGGTAAAGCAGGCTCAAACTTTATAAAGTACAAAGAAGTTTTATTAATATATTTAAGACAAAGGGAAAAAGAAAAAAAAAACTTAAGAAAAACCAGAACAAACTCCCCAGACCACTCCTCCTTCCCCACCTCTCTATTTCATTCTCTCTGACAACATACAAAAGACAACACTTCGACTTCTAGTCAGTTTACCACTTCAGAAACAGCTTTTGTTCCAGTTCATTTAGGGAGAGAAGTTTCTTTTGCTTACACTATGGATCTTCTGTAAGAAAAATACAGTTTTTATGGGTCTTCTGCCTCATCATTAACCGCCGCCCAGAGCAAAGTCCAGCTTAATGGTGGATCTCTCCCACACCAGTAGCCTTCTCACAGCCACTATGGTGGGTTATGAACAGTTCACAGGGTACCTGTTTTAAGGATGCACAGTTCAATTGCAGCAACAAAGAAAATCTCTTCTTCTGTGCTTAGCAACATAGGTTCTCCTGACAACTCAGGTTCTCTAGCATTCTCCCTGGGACCAGGGCTCTGGGTCACAGCCTCTCCTCTCTCTTGGTTCTAGTTTCTCATTAGGCTGTACTTTTTCAACACTTACTTGTCTGTACTTAGGTATTTTAGTTCATTGGCTGCAATAAGAACCTCACATCTCCCTTTGGACTATATCTTCATATATTACAGAGAATTTATTAGCTCAGTCCCCAACCATGGTTCTCCAAAAGAGTTTTCAGCTTCAGTCTTGAAGCAACTTCCCATACACTTCTTTGTAAGTATCAGTTCTGCTTTCTTCACTGACTGTAAAGTCTCTGTGATGCACTATGTAGATGTCCTCACTCGTTCCTCTCTCTGCGAGGAAGGATGGGTGTCTGTGAGTTTAGTCCAGGCATGGAGATAGTTAATCTCTGTCTCTCTCTCTCTCTGGCAGTGTGAGGATCACGTGTTCTTTGCCGGGCTGTTTGAACAGGTCCGAGCTGGATGCCACACGCTCTCAAGAGTCTCTCTGCTTGGCTCTGCCAAGCTGGCTCGGCCTGGTAGGGCCATCTGGGCCCGGGGTGACAGGGCAGGGCCTGGCCCGAGCTGGATGGAGTCCGGCCTGGTCCTTGCCTGGCCCGGCTCTCTCTCTCGTGTAGCTGACACACCGGCTGAGCTGGATCTGCTGAAAATTCCAATCGTTTCCTCCCCCATTCCCAGCTGCAGCGGCACGGCTGCCATAAAACCTCCCTTCCCCCCCCCATCCCTCCTTTGGAAGGAGGTGGGGGGGGCCTTACCAGCGAGAGAAGCAGGAGCTGCTCCTCTCTACACAGCAGCAGCAGGTCCAAAGAGGAAGAGCGTCAGAGGGTCTATGCTTATATATTTTTTTTTCCTCGAAGGCGGATCAACTTTTTAATTGGTTTACCTACCTATCAACCTTTAAAACTACCTGATTATTGGCTCTCTCTCGCAGGAAGGAAGTTGTATTCCTTCCTGCAGCACAGATCACTTCTTAGATTTTGACCCCTCTAGCCTAACCCAGGACACCTACTCACCCAGCTGTTCCAGGATTTTGACCATCCCTGTCACCCTTCATCCTCTCAGTCTTCAGTGATGTGACAGGGATCACATTTTAACAGATTTCCTCCTTCAAGATGAGGGCTCACCAAGTTGTCATACTGACATAATGATGTTCCTTTTTTGTACTCTACTCCTTTCCTAATTGCTCTTAAAATTCAATTTGGTTTTCTGAATGTTATTCAACATTCTTTAATTAACATTGCATTAATATAAATGTCAGAGAAGAATAAATAAAAATGATGAGGTTACTCAGAAAATTATTAGAATGTAAACTACTGACAAGTAAATTCTTCCTAAATATCTCTCTAATAAATAAAATATAATAATAGTATCTCTAGCAAAAGTAAAAAAAGAATTGTTAATACTTTAGAGATCCCAGAATTCTATCAACCCATTAAGTGAAGATGATAAACCTTAATTAAAAAGTGCATATGTCTAAAAAAGAAAAACTAACATTTCTCATTGTTGGAGAAAAGCATTGTAAAGTCTTCTGGTTGCTGCAAAATGTTCTCCATGTTGCTGGGACTGAGCATATCTAGAAATTTCTAAGATCTAAACTAATTCACCAACTTCAAGTTAGACGTTAGTAGATGTTGTAAGATTGTCCATAAGTATCAGGTGTGAAGCAATGTGATTCTGGTTTTTTTCTAAGATTGAAAGCTCTTCACCAATTGAAATAACAAGTAACTCTACAGTAATTCTACATTCCCAAGCTATTATCAACTGCATAATAAAACCTTCTAAAAATACTTTATTTTTAGTCCTGAAATCAAAATTATGAGACTAATTTTTGTTTTAAAAAGAGATTATTCAATCTCACATTTCTATTAACCATTCCAAATTGCTGAACATGACACATATAACTGACCACCATCATCACAAGACAGAATTTGTCCTCATTTGAAATTATAACTTCATAAAAATAATGTGTTGGGCTGCTAGTACATTAAAATAAGTATTTTTTGTGGAAAGGATAAAAATACATACACAATAGAAGTAAAAAAAAAAAAACAACATTTAGAGCGAGTGAGTCACTCTAGTGGGAAATCACTAGAGAACAGCCACCCATACTGATAAATATAAATGAGATTTTTTTGTCTTGTAGAAAGAAACAGTAAGGTGACATTAAAGTCACAGAGCACATGCCAGGGACACACTGTGGCCCTAATTCATGGGCCTACAGCCAGCTGGGTCTCTTCTGAGCATATGTTTGGTGATATAATACCTATGATACACAATCTGAAACCTGCACAGGGCTAAGACATTGTTAATCAGTGGGAATGAAATTCCTTCTAAAATATTGTCATGGAGTAATTGCTGTTAAAAATTCCTGGTGTAGAAAGAGGAGGTGGAGTCGGAAATGAGGTAACCGGCATAAAACTCCGCCTACATAAAAACTCATAAAACCAGGAGAACACCTGAAGAAGTTCTCTTTGAAGCTTCTGGTTCGCTGAGGAAAGAAGTCACTCTCCCTCTCCGCACCGGAGCTGGGTAAGGTCTCCCCAGGCCACATGGCCTGGGACTGCCAAACCCGCATGGCGTGGGGAGGGGGAGGGGAGAGAAAGAACCCAAGCTGCTTCATCCTGCTGCTCCTGGACAAGGAACTTCGCCGGCTCTGTTCGCCTAGCCTGGGCTAGGCCGGTCCCCTCTCCGCGGCACAGCCCGCTGGGAAGAGGTTTTGAAGTCGGGCCCTGTGGACCTCGGGCGCCCCGCCTGGGTAGCTTCTCAGTGAACTTGGCACGAGAGAGAGAGAGGAGCTTGGACCGGGCTCCAGCTGGGCGGCCCTGGGCGGCCCGGCACAGAAAAGAAGCCTGGACTAACTCCTTGCAGCACGGGCGCAGTCCCGCCAGGCCCCTACAACTAAAACACAGCTTGGATGGGGGGGCAGCGCAGATGGGATCTTTTCCTCTGGTTCAGGCACGAACTTAGAACATTCAAATCACGCAGGCGAAAGCCACGTGACCATCGCCCAGCCGAAAAGACAAATTAACTGTTCTGTTCTAATATCAAAATGGGACTTTGGGGGCATTCATTTTTTCCTCCCACACAGAAAGAGCACAGGAATAAAGGCACCTACGAAAGGTACAGCATAGAGACTTCAAGTTAATGGATATAACCAAGCTTATTTTCAAAGAAGGAAGAGATGAGGAGTGCTTCAATGCTGAAAATTCTTTTGTAAAAAAACATGTTGATAAAGTTGGCTGTAATATACCCTGTAATATATGAATAATGGTCTAAAAGAGGTGAGAAAAAGGGAATGTAATGTTCTAGGTTGTAAGCAGTGGACTGAGACTTTCATGTATAAGATTTTTTTTCCTCGCCCCAGGAAACAGTAGAAGAAGACTTGTGTTGCCGATGATGAAGTAAGGGGATGTCGTTGCCACTGTAATAGAAACATTTGCTCTCAAAAAGAACACCTCAATGACCATCATATGTCCATTGGTAGTAGCCCTGGGAAAGCTACTGAAATGGGAAGGGGTCTGGAGAAGCAAATTTCTCCCTTCAAGGGGAGGGTTGCTTGCTGGAAAGCTAATAACCATAGAAACTATATTTCCTATGGGGGTCAACATGATAAAACAAAAGAAAGCTTCTCTCTCTACATTAATTAAGAAATCTGTTTTGTTCCAGAAGTGGTGGATTAACTACAAGTGTTACCTTTTGTATAGTCAGTAGGAAAGAAAATGGAAAAGGTGGGGAGGGGAAAAGAGTGTTCTAAAAGGTTTGGTGTTGATGCCTGATATTATTCCTCTTTTAAGTCTGTTAATAAAATTCTTTTTTTGTATTCCTTAAAGTATAAGCCTGCTTTACCAACTATTAATCCTTACCTCACAACAAAATCAAATAATCTTGACTACAAAATTAATGGTTTGATCCCATAACCTCATAAACCGCAACAAATATCTATATGGCCATTGCAAAGGGTTATACACAATTGTAAAGCAACGTGCCATAACATGACTAAATCTTCAAAAACTACATGATGTTGAGTTAACATTGAGTTCCCACATTTTTGCCAGGTTTCTAGCTGCTCTTGCTTCTGCCTTCTATATACTCTTGCCTTCCTTTTAAGAATCAAACTGAATGATGTCTGCTTAAGGGCTGGAGATATAAACAGTATATGCAAATTTGTGTTAGTATGAGCTATGAATAGAATGATAGAGGCTCAGAAGGCACTTAATCTGAGCTGACACAGACAAGAAGATAGAATTTGTACTTAACAGAAAATTTTTCATTCTGTCAATATCCTTTCCTATAAAAATCGGGTCACTCGAAGCTTTATTACTTCCCTGGAACATTGGACAACACACCAGGGTCACACATGACTCTCCTCTTAAAGGAGAAATAATCTGGGAAACATAGAAAAGAAGAATGCAATAAATCTGCCACCTTTAGAAATATTTTTTTCACTTATATAGATAGTGAAGAACAGATATTAAATTCTGACATACCCCTGGAGATCCACCAGGGTATTGTGCTGTCTCCCCTGGCTTGCTGCAGGCCAGAGGACCAGCATGTAGAACCCAGGTGGCTTCCCTTCCATCATAGCACAATAAATTCTGCCCAGCTATTCCTTAGAAGAGTACTATGATACTTTATCGATGGAACTTTGGAGAGTTATTGATCTTACACCCTCCATCAAGCCAAAGCTCCTGGTTATCCTGAGAGTGAGCAATGAATATTGCATTTATCCCATTTATGTCATAGAACCATAGAATTATGGAATGGCTTGTGTTGGAAGGCACCTTTAAAGGTCATCTAGTCCAACCCGCTGCTATGGGGAGGAGTATCTTAAACTAGACCAGGTTGCTCAGAGCCCCTGACCTTGAATGTTTCCAGGGATGGGGCATCTACCTCCTCCCTGGGCAAACCATTCCAGTGCTTCACCATCCTCACTATAAAAAATTTTTTTGCTTACATCTAGTCTGAGTGTATTTGCATCAAACATACATCTTGACATTTGTAAACAGACTGGTGTATAACCTTGTTGGATTGGGACACTTCACACTGAAATATTAATGATAAGTAACTGATGGTTGCTGAGAGGAATCAAGAATTCAATCAAGAAAGAAGTCCTAACCAGTGACTGAAGATAATTAGAACAGTTTTCTGACATGCAGCAAGGTGGAAAGGGAAATGCTTGAACCTGAAGGGTGTTGTGCAAATTTGCCACAATAATGTACTAAGCAAAAACAACTGAAAATATTTCCTATGTCACAGTAACCCAAAACCCCAAGTAGATGGTGAAATATTTATTTTGACTGCCTTTCCAGTCAAAGATATCAGGAATATTACTATAATTTATGGCTAGTAAAAATGCCCTTATCTATTACTAATAATTTAACCGAAGAAAGTTTCATAGTATTGTGCAATTAGGATGATTTTTCATGAGTCAAACTATCATAAATGTTCATTGTTATGACAGCTAGAAACACCTGAATGTGTAATTTGTCATAGAACATATAATAAGGTTCGTGATATATTACAGAATCTAGAAAATCACCAATAACCTCATTTAAGGGTAATGACACTGGAGGATCTACTCTGGCCCTCACAAAGTATTTCCAGCATGGATTTTAAAAGAGCATGATCTTTTACCCTTTCACCAAACATCTGAAATTGTGGGTTTGCCATTGCAGGAATAATGCATGTACAGAGTTAACTGAAATAATTATTTCCCTTCAGCACCTGAAACAACCTTTGTAAGTTTCAGTAAACCTTCCACAGAGCTGAGAAAAACATCAATTTTTAAAAGCATGCTAGAGTTGTGTCGTGGGTTGACCCTGGCTAGGTGCCAGGTGCCCACTCAGTCATTCTGTCACTCCCTCTCCCACTGGGAGAGGGGAGAGAATAATATAGAAAAACTACCAGGGTAAGAAAAGGCAGTTTTATTACAGCAAGAAAAAAAAAAATAAAAAATAGAACAAGCAAGCTGAGGGTTGCGCGCACAAGAGCAGAGGGGAAAACAATCAATCTCTACTTCCCATCAGTAGCGATGTCCGGACACTTTCTGGGAAGCAGGGCTTCAGCACACATGATGGTTGCTCAAGAAGGCAAACATGGATGAGTCCTGAGTGCCTCCTCCTCCTCCTCTCTTCCTTCCCTTATATATCTGAGCTGATGTCATATGGTATGGAATATCCCTTTGGCTGACTGGGGTCAGCTGGCCTGCTTGTGTCCCCTCCCAGGATCTTGCCCACCCCCATCCCCTTCAGGGGGGGAAGGAATGTCAGAGGGACAGCACTGCTTGGCAGTAGCCAAAACACTGGTCTGTTATCAACGCCAGCTACCAAAGCAAAGCACAGCACTGTAAGGGCTGTGAGCTTTACCCCAGTCAGACCCAATACAAGTTGTTTATTTAGTTAGAAATGTAAATATGATGCTTAATTTTTCAGAAACCATTCAAAATTTAGATTTGCTTTTTCAAACTTTATGTATAAAAAAATGAGCATTATTCATATAAGACCCCAAATGTAGGTTTATTTTCTCCTTTCCCAATGCATATTTTCAGATATCCATGTTTAGAATTTACAAGTTCATACAAAAACTCTACAGACATAAATCCCTGAAAACTAAAGGTTCCTACAATGCCTTACAACACAAAACTCACTAATATAGCCTAAACTATAAATGTCTGAAGACACAGGTAAATTGTGAGCATAATGAATGCAGTGCTAACCTCAGCAGCAGCAGAAACATGTCACTATATTTTATACAGCGTTTTCATAATTCTAACTGGCAGATATTCAGCATTTCAAAATAAGTTAGATTGTTGTAGTCATGTTACATGCTTTCCCATGCATTCAACACTCAGGCCATAAAAAGGAGCAGATGCTTCCTCTAATAAATAACTCACTGTGACAAAGAATATACTAAAAGTGTACATAATTGGGTTTATCCAAATGCTAATGGTTGTGCATGGCAATGTAGCATAATATAATAACTGTTTTAATAAATTATTCTTAGTTTAGCTGAAAAACATACAATTATAAACTAGTAAGAAATTTCCAGTTTAAATATCCTCCCTTTTTTCCTATTGTTTTCATGAAAGATGTTAAAAAATCATGTCTTGTTTGAATACCAAGCTATGGGGAAACACCTCTTTAAAATAAAGGCTATTATATGAAAAAAAGATAAAATGAGCTGAAACCTAAGCTCCATGGAAACAATACTTCTCTGCAAGATGCTTTTGCTCTAATGCCTAGGTTTTAAACATACACAGATCCAATTGAAGCAGCAAACACAAAGACTAATTCCTCACATTATAAGGGCAGAAACCATGGAAAATGTTAGATATTGAGAAACCTTATACTGAAGTCAACATTTGACAGCAAATGTAGAAAACAATTAACACACTATTCTATGTTAAGCAGACTCACGTTTCTCACGTTTTATAGCTTAATTTCTATCAGTTACTGTGTCAGTAAATGAAAAATCTATGTGTTGCTGTGAGGGGGAGAGAGGAACTGAATGCTCATAAGTAAATCTTGAAGCAAAACACAACAGCTCTGTGAATAGTAACCCTAGAGCTGTAAACTGACTTGATTGGAGGGCAGATGTCATCACGAAAATGAGACATTATAGGAGAAATTTTCTTTGAAAAGAGAGATTTAACACCAGAATGTGTTAATCCATTATCTATTACAAATAACCTATGCCTTTTTTGAAAATATTCTATATCTGCCCATTCATTTTGTTCTGAAGTCAGGTAAATACTCTGACAAATTTGCACAATAGAAACCAATTCATTGATACAACATACAATAGATTTGATAGAAGCAACAAATAAACATTTGCTATTCCAGAAAAGACAGTCTCCCATGTTTAAAAGTTTTTGACACTGAAGAAATAAAAATTTAAGTATGTTTGGTATAAAAGTTATTATTGCAATAGCATAAACCAAGACTCTGTTAGAAGAAATCTCTCCTACACATGTTCCCACAGTAAAACAGAAAGAACAATAAAATGTTTTTCAAAATACTAGTTATGAAGTCGTATTATCAAAATGAAAAACTTTGTTGTGAATCATACCTTTATTTGTTACACAACTGAAGAGAAAAGAGAAATACAAAATTAACAGAAAGAGAGTTTGAAATTGTTCTTTAAAGATCCCAGCAGCATGCAAAATTTGTATAAGTTAATACTTCCTAATTAAATAGTACCAAATAAACTTTGTCTGCAGGTATTTCAGCAATGTGAAAACTAAGCCTAACAGTAAGAGACAGTTGGAAGGAAAGTAAATTCATACTGTAAGTTAGAAGTGGCGCTTTAAAACAGTAAAACAATTATTCCATGACAACAAGGGAAATATGCACATTAGCAGTAAACACAAGTTAAGGGAATACTGCCTGTATCTCCGATGTTCTTACAGAACACAGTAATTTTCTATTTCATACCATATTTCAGAAAAGTAGTTCTGCATGGGAACCTATGAACTCTGCTGTTTCCTAGCCAAAACTGTGCCAAAGCCCACCAACATTCATAACCTGGGTATTTAGTTTTATGGATACAAAAAGCTCCATTGTTCAGTGCTATCTCATCATACTGCCTATATTCTCAGCAATTTTATGAGGGCTGATGTGGCTGTATTGAACTTCAGTAGCTAAGATGGAAATATAAGGACAATACATTAACATAATTACTTAATTCACTACTCATCAGTGAAGGAAAACCATTCTGCTAATAAACATGCTACTTCCATATGGCTCTTTAAACAAGAAATCCCACCGTTTTATGTCAAAGCTCTACTGCTTTAATTGTTACTATGATGATATCTGTGGTATGATAATCTACTTATTCATTGCAAATTCTCAGCCCTAGCTATTGTAAAATGGAAACAGAATGTGAAGATTACATGAAATAAATAAGGATTATAAGGGAAGCTGAATCACATTTTCAATAAAATTTGAACTTAAAAAAAATTTCTATAGGTTTATTTCAAGATTCCAGTTCTGGAAGAGCTACCACAGAATCATCTATCTATTTAACAAGAATTAAGGGGTCTTGCTCCAGGTTTGCAGTCACACTAGCTCTAAGGAACACTTTTGCTACAGGTATTCTCTGTTAATGCTGTTAATTCCTTCATATGCAAACAAACTACTACGTTGGTGTTTCCCAAAACCATGATGGTAAAAAGTTTCCACACAAAACTCTTTCCCTAATGATTCTATTGCTCTAGGTTCTGATCCAATTATTTTCTTATGTTCCATCAAATTAATAACTCATCTTCAAAATAGCAATGTAAATGCTAAAAGTTAACAAACACTCAAGTAATTTGCAAACTCAGGATCCTTTCATAATATCATGATGAGAAAACAGTGTTGGTAAGTAAAAGAAATTTGCTGCTCAGAATGCCTGGATGTCACATGAAACCATCTAAAGCTAGACAACAGGAAACCCTTGGCAGTGCATCTTACTTTCTGGGTCAAAAAATTAGATTCTAGCCACTAAAAATCCAAACTGTGGAGTGTGTGCAGTTCTTCTTTGATCCTACAGTCCTGATGAGAAATAACTGTCTGTGGGAGAAAGATGTTAAGATTGCTGTCCTTAAGAGGCAGCTCAAAAATTGCTCATGAACCTTACAATAGAACATCATTGCATTCAAAATAGATTTTAAAAAAATACATTCAGTCTGTCCACTTTGGAAGTGGGTAGAAAGGAGTGAAGGAAAATGTTCTGCTTTGTCAGCTGTGTACCCTTTCTAAGCACCCTGGTGTTTAATTTGCACACAAATTCAGCCCAAAAACTAGGGATGCTGTCAAACACATCCCTCTGCTTCATGTCTCACACTGGCTGGCTCACAGTGGCTTTCTCTTCAACAGAAAAGATCATTCAGTCAAACATCTTCAGAGATGTGGACACTTTCTTAATGGTACAAGGAGAAAAAGCATCCAGATGTGTTTCTGAAGGAGCTTTCTGCTGTCAATATTTATTTTTCACAATGCAAAAACACTAACTCTGTAAAACCAATCTGAATAAGGCAGAATTCAATCACCTGTCCATATACAAACATATTACAACAGTTTACTAAAAAAAAGCTTTGTGTGTATATAGAACTGCTATTTTTATATACTACCTGCTAATCATAAAAGCTAATTAGGGACAAACCTAAAGGTTTGTAAGTACTTATACCATTAGGCTAAAAACATTGTCTGAGAGTTATAGACTCAATTTTGCTAAATTCAAAATTAGGTAGATATAAATAGGACTGAACATTGCCTAAAGATTTTATTTTCTCTCTACTTTCAACAGTATAAAATATTGTGAAACAAAAAGTAAGATGCTATAAAATTATAGCACCTCCAAAAATAATACAGTTGGCTTGATACTGTCAATTTATTAATTTATCTCAACATCTTCACACTTTCACCTTTTATCTTGAAAAACTGCAAAATGCCTGGTGGACTGTTCGTGTTATACAGAGACATATTTATAACATTTTTTTTTTAAAAAGCTATATCCCCCTTTCACCAAAGGAACACAACTATTCTCCATGCTATTAGGAGCATTAATGTGTCTTCTTTTTATTGTAGTATATTTTATGAAACAAAACTGCTTATTGCTTCTGGAAAATGAATAGAGCATCCGCATTCTACAGCAATATATATGATCAACACCATTCTAGATAGAAAAACATGAAGCATGAGATTCCCTTTTTCTAGCTGAATTGCCTTTCTGAGAGACTTTAAAGTAAAAAGAAGTATTTCACCATAATTGGTAGATCAAATTTTCTATCAAAAGCAAATCCAAAATACCTTTTCATGAAAACATGAGACAATTAAGTCTCATATATTTCCCTCTGATATCTCAAATACAGACTCCTTAAACTTCAGTTTTCATTTTATTTTACATCCAATTAAAGAGGAGTTCTTAATTACATGTTGCTAGTAGTGAAAAAAATCATAACAACCAGTTTGGGATTTTAAGAAACTGTAAGTCAGACTAGTTTTGAATTTTGGTGAAAATATATGGTATCTCTTTATAAAAAGTTCCATTTGTATGGAAACCCAAGTGGTATTGAGCACATTAGTGCTTATACTTAAGAAATTTGTTAATTCAGGTTCTATTTCATTTTCAGACTCAGTATAATGTATACCAGCATGAAAAGTTTTCAGTAAAATAGAATTCAAGGCATGCAATTCCTTTGGCACAACAAGAGAGGATTCACAGTTAGATACTACAGAGTTGTTCTTTTTAAAAGTCCAGCTGTCAGTCAGGTCTTTTCTTCAGAAAGAAATCAGATCTATAAATTTTACAGACTTCTCATGAACTTACTCTATGAAGCCATGATTTTCCGTACTATAAAAATTGAAGTAAAAAAAAATATCCCTCACAGTTCCAGTATTAGCTATATTTTTAACATCATTAAAAATGAACAAAACAGAAACAGAAAATAGGTTTTTGTGCTCAAAAATAGTCCCAAAATGTCAAGTGCCTTTAAATAGCCCTTCACAGAAATACAACCTGACACAAAGCTTGACTGCATAGTTAATCAGTGTAGCAAATCCGTGTAGTAATCACCATGTCCAGATACCACCACTCAACCGATATCTTAACTCCAGATACCTCAACATCAGCACTTCTGTCCATAAACTTCCTCCTGTCCCTACAGTAGGAACAGCAAATACAATGTATCTATGATGGTTTTTTTCCCCAGGAAATGTAATACTGAACAATAGCCCAATTTGGTCAAAATAACCAGGAAGTTCTACATAAATTTTCAAGTTTCAATATACTGCTTTAATATTTCTGTTATGAAGCACTTGAAGTTCAAACATGAAGTTTTTTAACACAAAGTTGAACTTCCATCATGTACAAAACTAATTTCTATGTGTTATTGCTATCTATTCACTGTGCAATTCAAATTGATTTTTTTCCATTTTCCTATAATTTGAGAGGCAACACTGAAAGCGAAAACATTCCATGAAAGTGTGTCTTCTGGTTACCACTTAATTGCAAACCACAAAACAACAAAATGTAATATACTATTTAAGATCCCAGATTATCATTGTGACATTGATAGCATAGGGGTCAAAATGATTTTGGGTTTGTAGTAGTTTTAGGTTGTGGGAACTATTGGCCTCATAGGCCTTAAGGTAGGCCTTAGGTGTTGTCTTTGTTAGGTTAAAGTGTAGTTATGGGAGCCGTACTTGTGTGCTTTTTCTGTAACGATTGCTTATGACAAGATTAATGAGATGATTGCTTAGTAAATATAAGTAAGAATAATAAATCAGTTGCAATAATCCTGAGAAACGTTACAGGGTAGTAGGAAAGGGGGGCTGAAACTTATGTTTGGGTAAAAGCAATATATGCAATAGCAACGGTATCGAAGCTGAAACTCATGCTTGAGTGAAAACAATGTATCCAATAGAGTAGTGTTGAACTAATGATCATAGGCTGGTTTAGTATAAATGTAAGCATTTTTCGAACCCAAGGCAGAGCCTGATTTGAGGTCTGACGACCCCTGGCTCCCAGGGCCCTTCAATAAAGCACCGCATATAATCATTCTGTGATTATGTGTTTTCCTACGCTAACAACATGTTTCAGTTAGGTATGTGACAGTGTTCAATTCAACATTAATTTCTATGTGAATTTGAATATCATTAAAAGGAATTAAATTTCATCTTGTAAACCAATATGTGGTGGTGCTTGAGGCCCCGAAGGGCTCGGTCCCCCCTGAGAAGCTGTGGAATAAAGGTGCCCAAATTTAAAGTCTCCCCTGGGGAGAAGACACAGGTGGTTTGCCCCCCAAGTGGGCTGAGTTTCTCAGAGGTGGTTCCCTTTTCCCCCATTAGTTTAAGCACCTGCAACTCTCCCGCCAATCATTCTTGTGTTCTAGAAAGTTCTGTTTCATTCGGTAGTTGATTGAATCCCCCGGTTGTCTGTCATCCCCTCTCCTCCCTCTCTCCTTCCCAGTTAGTCCTGGTCCCCTGGTCCCTCCCTGGTTCCTCCCTCCTGGTGTTTGATGATTGGATAATGCCCTCACAATAAAAGTCTGTGCACTGAGCTGTTCGGGGTCTTCTGATCCTAGACGCCCAGAGCGCAGTTAGACCCCACGCCTCTGCATCTCTATTACTCTAGACAGAAGATCCCTCCCTATCCCTCCGGCCTCTATAGAGATAGCTTGCTCTCTAAGAGCTACCTACGGCTGGGAACGCACCGATTCCCGCGGCAGCGAACTGGCGCTCCGGCAGTCAGGGACGCTGGCTGCAGCCGCCGACGGGTCGCTAGCCAAAGACCCTGGGGGCTAGCTGTCCAGCCAGGACACCGGCGACCGCGGCACCAATACAGTCGTCATTATTTCAGATTATTTCTGGCACATATCAACAATTCCAGTACAATTTGACCTCTCCTTTCTCTCTCATGCCATCTAATTTTGCTGTTTCTTGATCCCACCAAGAGACAACACATCCCAACAGTGACCAGATTTACACAGTGATGGACAGGGATACTTTCACCTACAGTCATTTACAAACTGAAGAGGCAGTCCTAAATTTTTAAAGAAATAAGCTCATCTGAGGTCACACAGCCTTACAGAGAATTACAGAACAGAGATGTTAACAGTGACATGAAAGAGGTCTCTAGAAGTTATCTCATCCAAACTTGCACTTGAGGCAGAGCTAATTTAACCATGATGTTACCCTGGAGCTTGACCAGTCCATTCTGAAAATACCCAAGGATAAACAGATTACAGCTTCTCTGGTCATATTATGTACCTGTGTAGTGGTATCTAGATTACACAACTAGCACAGTAAAAATGCATTTGCAACAAGACACTTGCAGTCCATGGGCAACTGCAAATTTACACTGGAAATTAAGAAGCTACATGTGCAGTACAGACCATATGCAAGAATAAAACGTTCAGTTTCATTCCTTAAAACACAATCAGAAAATGTAGCATAGCACTACAATAAGCCACAATTTTTTCAATATACTTATTTTCTATCACTGTTCAGCAGAGTATAATCATCACCTGCCGATTCTTTCTAGGCAAAATACATATTGCACTTTTCAGTAGCTGCTTCAGTGTGTGGGTGGTGTGTTCCTGAAATTACTAATAAGACTTAAGCTTACTGCAAAAGAGACAACACTGCAAATCAAGAGTTTAATATTTTTTATGAGTAGTAGAGCTTTCCATGTTACTCCCATGTTGAAAGTTAGATCTAGTTCTTTTCCTCAGGAATTTTTCTCCCATGGGTTGCTAAGACACAAATGACTGGGTACTTAAGAGAAACAAAACACAAAGGTAGAGCCTTTCTCCTTGGCAGGGTGGGGTAGAATTGCCCCTCATAGAAGCAGAGCCTGACAACGCGAGATTTGGAGAGACTGAAAAGCAAGGGCAGGGGGGAGGTCACGCTCTCTTGCTCGGGACCCTTGGAGCGGGACGGTCGGAGCTGCTGTCTGCTGAACCCACGGCCCCTGAGAAGCCAGCGCGGAGCTGCCGGTCTGTCTGCTGTGAGTCTCTGCCCTCTGCCCCATCCGGAGCCGACCTGCCTGCCACCAGCCCGCTCTGAGTTTTCTCCACTACATTGTAGCGAGGTTCTTCCCTGCACGTAAAAACCCCTTACCGTCCCAGCTCCCTGTGTCCGGAGATCCTGCTGTGGCACCAACACCAGCTGCCCCTCCCGAGGGTCTGTAGAGCAAGAGCTCTCCTCCATCCCTCCGTGCTTCGGGCAGTTGCCATTGCCGTGTACTACCTGAGCTCACGCCGGAGCGCCCCCTGCAGCCACCGGGGAATCACCACACCCAGAGCGCCCCCTGCAGCCACCGGGGAATCATCACACCCAGAGCACCCCTGCAAGCTGTGACTAGAACTGCACCAAAGAGAAAAGGTGCCTGAAGCCGAGCAGGCTGCCACTGAGTTTCTAGTTCTGTTTGTTAGTCAACGTTATAGTTGTTGTTATTTGTTATCCTTGTTTTAGATAGTAGTAAAGAACTGTTATTCCTATTCCCATATCTTTGCCTAAGAGCCTCTTGATTTCAAATTTATAATAACTTGGAAAGAGAGGAGTTACAATTTCCCATTCCAAAAGAAGCTCCTGCCTTCCTTAACAAACACCTGTTCTTCAAACCAAGACATCCCATTTAAGTAAACTCATCATTTAATACACTAAATTAGGAAGAAAAAAAATGTCACTGACGGTTAGAAACTATAGGAAAATATTATAGATACTATAACAATCTTACTCTGGCTATCTGTACTCAGGTATATTTTAGGCCAAAGCTTTCTCTACTATGTCTATATCCTCACTAAACAAGATGACAGGTTTCCTCCCCTGTAACACAGAAAATAGATAATGCCACAAGACTTTCTAATTTTGGAGAACTTCAACACCAAGTAAGATCAGTCAAATATGCTTCTTTACCAGTCTAGTTTGAAATGTGCTTCCACTAAATGCACTGAAAGGTAAAGGTATTAATGGATTGAAAAAACAAGCTGAAACACTTCAGCCGTTATTTTTTAATTAAAAACACGTCCTTTGCTTTTCTCTGTTTTTATTAAACAAAGACAATTTTTGAGGCAACTGAAAATATAAGGAGGTCAAACTAAAAGAATACATTAAAATGAAAACAACGCCAAATAAAATTCCCAATATTAAAATTCTTCAGAAAGAGACAACAAAGAGCCATGCTGCCTCTCTCCAGAGAGTGTCAGTACAGAGGGTTTTTTAGGAATAAATTTAATCTCTATGTGAAAATTGAGTTAGCTCATTACCTTATTAACCCATTCATCTCTCATGTATCCTGAACTGATTTTGAAAATGTAAAAATAATTGCAACATAATAATTTTCAATGTCAGGCTTTCTGCAGAACAACCTTAACTAGCTTCTACAATACAGAGTATACAAAATTTCTTCCCATCAAAAATTATGTTTTAAAATTTACAAAAAGAAGTACAGACAGACAAAACGATCTTCTGGAAGGCAGACATGAAATACATAACTCTATTAAGTGATGCATCAAACTCCAAATTTTAAATATTCCTACTATAGCCTGTATTGATAAAGAAACTATTACATACAGATCTCATCTCCTAAAAACATAGTTAGGAGTCTACTTTTTCTTCCCTCCCTCTAAATAAAAAGGCATTTTGGAGGGAAAGTCTCTCTTCCACAGGAGAACCCGTGATAAAGTTGCTGGAGTTCCTACCGCTAGGAATCTTAGAGTTATATAAGCAGAATGTTGATCAGTCTTAAAGAAAAATGTCAAGGTCTCCCAGAAGTTCATTTCCTCTTAAAAGATGAAAATCTGACACTAAGCTAGAAACATAACATTTAAATATTTAACTAAATTTTCCATATATTTTTGTGAAGAGTTATGCTTCCCAGCAACTGGCAACATGAAGATTTATACTTATGGCTTTTGAATCAAAGTTCAATTTTTCCATAGCAACTGCACTGTTCTCTTTACAGATATTATTTGCATTTTGTAACAGTTAGACAAATGAAGTGCTCCTGGCTCTCATCATGTCAAACACAGGGAATAACTGTCAGGATTTTTAAGTTATACATATAACACAATTCAAGACACAGTCCAGTCAAGCTGACCCAGCAGCATCCTAAATGGGACAGAGCTAAACCTGCCTTATCTCACCATTATTTTATATCATAATTAGAAAAATGTGTTGGCATGGCTGTCAAGATTAAGGTGTGTGAACAGCTTGCTTTAAACTGATAATACTGGAGGGATCATACAGAATTCTGCAGCACTCATCACTCTGACATTGCAGACTGCCCTCTATTTATCTCTGTACATCAGGCCCTGTTTTCTCCTTAGCAGAGAAATATTCAAGGTATGTTATCCATGAAAAAGAAAATTGAATGATATACATACATTCAGAGTATGCTGCTTTATTCTCAAGAAAATGTGAATATGTATGTGGGTACTGATAAACTTGGTAAAATAAATATATTAGGAGCTAAACAGTAAATTAACCTGCACTGCTGAATTGATTATTAAGAACAAGAAACAATTTTATTGCTGGCAAACAAGAGTGTTCTGATTTTGTTTACCACATTCCTTCTCCTTCCTTACCTTGTGCCCCTTAACCAATTGATAAAGCAACCAAACATCCTCAACCAAAATGATGTTTGTTCAAACTGCCTTCCACTACTTTACCAAAACATATGTTCAGGCAAAGTAGGAGAGAAAGGAGCTCTCTCTTATTTTATCTTCATCATTTCTTCCATAAGGAGACTTAATTGAGAGAAATGGCTGAAGTATTCCAGTCCCTTCGCATCCAGGCTGAAGATGCTTAATGCCTTAACATTTCACATTGAAGGATAATGAGATTCCAGAAGTTATGGTTCTGTCTTCCCCATAAGGAATGAGAGAAGGAATGATGGACTGACATGCACACCCCTCTTCATCATTCATGTTCCTCAATGACTTGGCTGAAGGGGCAGATGCCTCCTCGGCACGTTCACTGATGACACAAGGAAGGGAGGAGTGGCTGATAGCCCAGAGGGCTGTGCAGCCCTGTGGAAGGACCTCGAGTGGTTGGAGAGATGGGCAAAGAACCCTCTGAAGTTCCCAAAAACATGCACCAGTTTTAGCAAGGATGGAATTTCTGTCCTAAACCAAAAATTAACTCCAGAACAACTCCCAAATTAACATTAAATCATAACCTACAAATGGAATACACTCTTGCTAAAATAAGAAGACATGTCTAAATTTCAGTCTCCAAAAATCTAGCTGCGTATTCTAAACCCCTGAAATTTTTACAAGGCACAAAGATTTTTCCATAAAGCTCTTCCAGCACTTCTGCAATTTTGAGACTGTAAAAGAGAGTTGCTTGTTCTGAGAATACCTATATTACTGATATGCTAGGTTTTAAATGATATAACAATTTACACAGAACTTTCTATAATAGCCCTTTCTAAAATGACACTTCCCAGCACAGTAGAGACAGCAATGACATACTGCATGCCAGAAGTACCTCCAGACAAGCTTTTTTTCCCTAACTGCAAAAAAGAAACCAAGTTTGTAAAGGAGATTACTGCCCTGTCCTTTGGCACTGTTAGCTCACCAGGTCACAGACGGACATTTTCATAATCTCACCTAAAACTCAATTTCATGTTATCATTGTGCCTCTGACTGTGTATATAAAGCAAGAATCAATCTTTGTTTGTTCATCTTTGATGTGCAAACACAATATATTTATATGATTGTAAAATCTATTTTTAAATAAAGTAGAAGTGTAAAAATGAACTTGTTGTTTGTGTTCAAGAGTAATTGATAGACCCTGTTCTCTTATTTTTGGACCTTTAGGAGAATATGGGTTTTAAGACACCATGTCAAATACCCTTATCTCACTGTTTCTTCATGATGAAGTCTGCATTTTCTGATATCTTAGTGCACTGACATGAGTATCAGAAACACATTTTTATACATGAACCTAAAACATGCCATTGCACATAATATATAATTTGTTAGACCAATTCCAGATACTGTTATTAATCAAAAAATTTACATACATAGTTTGTGTTTTCAATCCCTTAGAACAAGATGTTCTCTGCTGCATTCTGAAGTAAATGTGAAAGATCCAACAGATTAGCTAACAGCTTGAAAGACTGCATACAGTGATGGCAATGATTTATAAAAACCAAAGTCACTGGTTTTTGGTTTGGAGATTTTTCAGTCCCTAACTTCTTTCCTTTCTCCCATAAAAAGAAATCAACAAAAGACCAAAACTATCTCTGTCATCAGTTTTTATGGATAGAAACAATCTAGAAAGGCAATCTGTCACATCATGAATGAAAGCATAACAAATATACACTTTTTCATATTCATAATTAAAAATCTTATTGTTCTCAGAGCAAGAAGGATGCGATATCATAAGGCTGAGCCTAAAATTCAAGTACAATGAATAAAACTATTTCAGGAATCCCTATCTTAAAACTTACATTGTCGTCGAAATGAATCTCTATAAATAGGAAAGATATACCAACCAACCAAACTTGATTCCACTTTTCAAAGGCATCCCTCAATTTTATAACACCCTTTATGTATGCCTTGCATAAAAAAAGAAAACAGGAAAGCAAAAACATTTTCTAAAATTAGGAAATAAAAATGGCGTGTATGTTCATCATAGGAAAGTTTAACAATAAGTGAACCATAGGTGATATTTAAATAAGAAAAGGTCCATTTAAGAAATATGCTTTGAAACAAATGCTTAAAAATGAGGAATTAGTAACTACAGTACTCCTATTCTAAATCAGAATAATTCCAACAACTCCGCACTTTGCCAAATGTCTAAAATGATGGATAGTATGAAGTAGGAAACAGTTACTGAAAGGGGTAAGGAATAAAAAGGCTCCTTATCAAGAGACAGGGCAGTGCTCATTGTTATTCAAGCACATGAGCTGCCATATCCTGTTTCCATTGACTGCAGGGAAGGCTTCAGCATTGACTCCAAACAGGTGCAAGTCCCATGAGACTTAAAGGGAATAAAACGTACAGTCACGGTATGAAATCAACAGTGTATGAAGTGTGGTGAGACAGGATATGTAACTCTAATGTGGTACACAAGAATGTGACAAAACTATTTAAATGCAGTGCCAAGTAAGGATGCAACTGAAAAAAACAGACATTTCTAAACAGAAATTTGGCAGGTTTTCATTCAATGCTACAGAAAAAAAAAAAAGGGGGGGGGGCAGGAAAAATGTTACAGAAATGAGAGTGCTAATTTATAGTGGGGGGAGAGAACAAGGGAGACCCAGAAGCATCAATAAGCATCATCATGTTCTGTAGCAACACAGTATCACTTGTTCAAGGCACAGCTGCTGGAATGCTTTGGTAGAAACTGCAGACTACTCTGCTCTGGGAGTTGCTGGGACTTAGACCCAAATATATTACCCACTTCTATTTATTCTCTTCTGTATTATGATGAGCATTTGAAAATGTTTGGGGATTTTTTTCTTTGACTTACATAATCTTCAAAGAGAAGTCTTAGGCTATAGTCTGACATCAGCTGAGTTATGCATGATGTCCTCAATTAAGTCTATAAAGAAAGTAGCAGAGATGTCATTATATTAATTAGAAGTTGGTAAAAATAGAGTACTTATCCCAAAGGAAACTATGTGACTTCAAAATTTCTTTCCAGATGGAAAAGAACGCTATCCAACACAGCAGCTATCTATCTAAAACAGGAGTAGTAAACATCAGTCTCCATATTAAACTCATAAGAATAAATATTACAGCAGGATGATTGAACCTCATTTAATTTTAGAACCAGATTTTGACATCAAAATGAAGAGTCAGTGGCAATTTTGAAGGGAATCAGGCAAGACTATAAATAACTCTAAGGGTTAAGGCAGAGATTAAACAGCTCTTCCATAGCTACTAAGTTTTATGATGAAAAGGGAATCACACACCTGTGCAAGCATGGGAAATCCAAGGTTCCTGCATCCATTACAAGGTGTCAGTGCCTCCCATAAACCTGAAGGTCCACAAGTATTTTCAGCTGCATCATCATCTTCTTCCTCCCTTGGTGATAAACGCATTGAAGAAGGCCTCTGTGCATAAAGAAACAATACTTTCAAATTAAACACAGTGATATCTAGTAAAGAAACTTTTTACAAATTCCAAAAGATAAACTGCTATTTTAATACAAAGTACCTACTCAACTGTCAAACTGCTGTATGAAAATAATACTTTGTAAGGAAGGTGTATATTGAGCTATCTGCAATTATACTTTGAAATTGAGTGAACATATTAATATACATTGAAAATATTTATTGTCTTTATTATCAAGAAATTGGCAATTTCTACTTCATTTTACTTTAAAATTTGCTGTAATATCATTAAGTTTAGGATATTCCACAAAGAATATAAACTAACATTTGCCTGGATGGGTCCAAGGTTTTTGCAGACAAAAAGTACAAAATCAATCAAAATATGAGGTTTCAGTTTTTGCATTATATTTATCAATATTAAATGTGTTATTTTGTAGGCAAAAGATGCATTTAAAAATGACCTGCATTATTTTGCTTCATAGTCTGGAAGGGATGAAAAGTATCAGGAATAGTCATTCACTTATGAACACTGTGGCTTATATATTGATCTGAGTGATGAGGGAAAAATGCTGATTTTTGCTTAAACCAGTATCCTATTTTTCTATGACAGAAATAGGAAGAGTGGTCAGTTCCCATATATTTATGTTACTTTGCTACACAGGATAGTCCACCCCAACTGAATAGCAGTGGCAACTTTTATTGATTTCAGGAGGACGAAAGTTAACCCAGTAATGAATGATTTTTAAAATCTCATGTCAACAAAAATTCTTACAAGTAAAAAAAAAAAAAGAAAAAAAAAAAAGTAATTTTTACATCTTAATTCTTTGTCCATATTTAAATTGGTATACTTAATAGCTGTTCTAGCTTGCTTCAGATTTGCTTGGGCAGCCTGTCTGATACTCAGATAGTAAATTCTGTCTTTAGGAATGCTACTTTCATAAGTGGCTGAATTTTTGCTTGACCAGTATAACACTGTTTGAGACAATGGCTGACCACAACTATCAATCTGATGGTAACATTAACTCTAAAGCACTGCCATGAGGTCCATGTAAAAACCATCTTAAAAACCTCAACACTTAACTGCAGATTATTTTAGCAAATAGGATAAAGAAATGCATGGAATCTGCTGCAAGGAAGAGAATAGAGAAGTGAAAGAAAAGTAGGGGGGAAAAGTAGAGAAACAGCAGCCTGATGGAAGCTGTAAGAGTAGCAAAGGAACCGCACAGACAGGCACTAACTCAAATTGTGTAACATCTGAGGACCATTTAACTCTTGACTCTTGTGCTAACTTCTTCATACAAATATTGTTCATATACCATTAATTTAAGCAGGGAAAATATTTCTAAATTCTATCTCAACTCATGCATCAAAGATGAGAAACACAATATATCCCACTCTGTGAGTCTGATTCCCCTCGATTAGAAAATGGTTGTTCCCTTGTTGCAGACTTCATTAATCTAGCCATATCTTGTAAAGTTAGGTGGATTTATTTACTTTTTGTTTTAGAAGTCAATTTCTAAAACATTCTTAGCATGGTATTTCATTAGGTTATTTTGACACTCTAGTAGTACCACAGAATATGTTGCCATAGCAACCAATATTCTCACACTGATTATTAAAAGGATTGGGTTAATTCTGCAGAGCGTAGGTCGTGAAAGACTATTATTGCTAGGTATTTGCATAGACAAAGGAAGCAGACTAGAGGTCTTTCCCCTCTATTTATGATGCCATCTTCCATGGTGGCTGCCCTAAGTTTATATTTTAAATCTCAGAATTGCTGTACCAGAGAATAAAGCACTTCTTGCCCCCTGGAGAAAAAAGCAAAGAACTGCAGCAGTGCTGAGCACAGGAAAGCAGGAAACACACATTAGCTGTGACCTTACAAGCTGATGGAAGTGAATGAAGACAAAAGTCATATAAAAATGTCAGTGCACCTTGTAAAGGTAAAAAGCACACACACATAATACAAGTGAGAAATTTTCAACACAACTAAAGGAAGATGAATTACAATAGAGTCATCGAAGGGGGATCATATGAGTATTTAGGCATTACAGGAACAGAGTGAAAAAATCCCATGCCAAACAGTTATTGAACAGTAAAAACAAAATACACAGGCAGAATGAGAGTTTTATATTACTGTTAGATGTATTTTATATAAATAGCCTAAGATAGAGTGTGAATCACAGGAATTCAATGTCAATATGAATGAGAGGAAGTAGAAAGTATATAGTCAGATCTCCTGATCATTCAACAAAGGACCAGTCAATGCCAGAGTTCATTAGACGCACGACTGGAAACTGACTGGCACTCTCATGTGACTAGATAACACAGGTATGAACATGATACAGACTCATTTACAGACTACTGCAGATCAGGGTTAGCTCTTTTTATACTTGCCCAGATTTCTGCTAACAATAAGGCACTAAAAAGGAACCATTAGGAAAAATCTATTTGGAGGGTGAAGAAACAGTTATTGCCATCACCTTTCTCACCCATCCCTGCTGACAGAAGTCCAGTTCTTCCCAGAAAATGGGAAAGAGATATATGGGAATAACTACAGGGAAAGAGAGCTGCATTTGCAAAGAGGAGCGAAGGAGTCAATAGCTGCATGAGAGAAAGGAGTCACAAGTGCCCCAAATTTGATAGATGGGGGTTGCATACCCTGGGAAGAAGGATGCATCTGGAGGAGGCAAACAAGACAGAGAAAAATCTACAATCAATTCACAGAGCTCAGACTGTCACACAAACCCATAAAACTCCAAACCCAGACCACACAGTTTCCTGTTACTCTCTCACAGCCTTCATTCCTTTCCCAGAACTCCCTAATTATTCTATTCTGTTGTATAATTTAATTTTGCCTCCTTAGAGATCCTTTGAACATGAAAATCTAATTCTGTGTGTGCTACTGGGAAGCCTTGAAGTAGCACTGTAGAGAGAGTTTTAGTAAAACCAAAGTTATTTATGTCCACTTCTCAGAAAATAAATAAATAAATAGAGTAGAAGATATTTCTGTCAACTAAAGAAAAACAGGCACAATTCACAACCTCCTATTTATGCCTGTTTTAAGTTAAAATAACCCAAACACATGTAGTTTTAAAATGCCATCTAAATCACAGTTACTCAACTAGGTGAATGAGACATCATGAAATGGCAAAGTCAATATAAACTGCAATACTAAGCGTCAGTAAGGCCACTTCTACCTAAGTTAGAAGAGACACAAGCATAAGCAACGTGCATTCTCAAACAGAACAGATAGAAAACCTTACGTGATATTAGATATGATATGCAAAAGGAAAATTTGGTAGAGAAACCGCAAGATATTAAAAGAGAATTAAAGATTTATTAAAAGTTCTGTTTTTTACTGGAACACTGAATTAGTAATTAGACATTGGTTGCAGTAGTAAGAGGCTAACAAAGTAATTTCTCTGTGTAAAGAGAGAATAATAATGACACAGCAGTGAGAGAATAGTAAGATCTAGCATAAGGACATTGGACATTCCACAAATAGTGGAAATTTTCTTCAGACTCTACTGAGCCTATCACATCACCTCTCATTTTAATACTTAATGAGCATTTAAACCATGTCTTTGAAAATTTAGGTATGGAAGCCTTCCTCTTCATGTCTCCATCTACATAAAAGGCAAAATTTGCCCACTAGGATACTTTAGATTGAAGGACACTTTATAAAGAGGGTATTTATTCTCCAAAACATGTATGTACATCAGATTGTCTATCACAATAACTTGGAATATCTATCCTGATCTAAGAGAGCAAGCCAATATTTATCAACAGAGAGAATAATGAACAGAGACAGAAAAAGCAGAGAAAGTCTGTTCTACTCTTAAAAGTCAATGAGAAGGAGAGAGCAGTTTTAATCTTAACTATTACTTACAGTTACCAAGTTCACAGCTCGGCAGCCATACGCCAAGTATAAAACATACATAAATACCTTTATGTATGACCTTCTTTTTAACAGATGTCAACTATTTCCTATCTAACATATGACCTTATTACCTAGACAAGTTTTTTCAAGGAATACAGTAAATGATATGAGATATCTTATTTCCTTTCAGTCCCTCTTTTTCTCAGCTTTTAGTGAAGACTGGTCCACTTTCTGCCTTGACAATTGTAAGCAGACACTGCTAGGAAAAATATTACTCAATTCCCTTGTTTCAGAATACATAGGAGACTTTCCTGCACTAGTCCAGTGAAACCTAAAACCAAACATCAAAACCTTTTCTTCTTGTATCTGATTTTTTCATAATATCATCCATTTGCAGAAGTATTTCACATACCCTTTCAAACAGAATCTGCTAGAGCAAAACAGCATCAGCAAACTATTAAAGGTACAAAATAATAGGACATTTACTGTTTGTTATTGCATCATAGCTCTGGAGACACAAACATTAACTCATCATTTATCTTTGTAAGAAAACAATATTTTTTTAATGGAGCAGCAAAGATGAAATCCAGAAGGCAGTATCTTTCTGCTTAGGGGAGGCAGAAAGCAACCAGACATTTGATAAGCCAAATGCTGCCACTCAGTTTGAAACAATGAGGTCAGTAGGAAGTTTCTTCTGTAGAAATAATTTGTCAGACAAGTGAGTATTTTCTATCATCCTAACAGAGATGTGCCTCTAACTCTCCTTGGCCCAAAGGACATGTACCTACCCTGTGAAATAAAAGTAAAAAATTACAGTTCTTTTACCTAGTATTCTATTTTGACATTATACTAAGAACTAATAGAGCAGGAAACTGCTCCTGAATCTCTTCTAGGAATTAGGATAAGCAGGTCGATCTTTGCCATGGCAGTCCCCAGCAGCTGTGGCAGCCAAGCCAGGGACAGCAGAGCTGGGACAGTGTTCTGTGCTCTCAGTGCTCCCCCTGCTGCTGCCCAGGCTGCTCCCAGGGGAAAATGCCTGAGGGATGCCGAAGAAAAAAAGAACATTAGAGCATGACATATAACACCATAAGTTACTATTTTTTTGCAGCAGGATCCCTGCATTAAGCAAATATGCCCTTCTGAGATTCAGTAAGGATCCTGAAAAGGAGGAGCGTCAATTATGACATATATCCTATGTCTCACAGACAGCGAAAGGTTTTGGGAATCTTGGCACACCTTTCCCACATCCCCCAAGGCCTTCTCCCTACTAATGTTTTTCTGTTTCCCGTCCTCATTATCTCGTCTTTCACCTTACACTGCACATCTGCTGCCATTCTTTCATGAACGTTCCAAGTTTGCACCTCTTTCATTCATTATGAGTCTGGTTAGAGTTTGACTGCACCTCCTGTATTCTGCAAAGAAGTATCAGCAGGTCAAGGATAGTCTTGTACTTAAAGCAGAATGATGGAGAAGTGTACTCTGTACCTGCCTCTGCCTTAATCCCTGTGGGATGCTGGACATGGCATCTAAACATCCCCAAGATGGTCACTAAGTTTGTGTTCCTGATCTGCTGGCTGTACTGAAACTGAAGGCAAGTTTGCACAAATGCTGGGCTACATCAGGAATCATCTTGAGAGATTCTGTGACTGTATTCAGTGGTATATGAGCCTAAGCACCCTGCAGATCCCAGCCTAAGCACCCTGCAGATCCCAGCTCTAGCAGTCCCAGACATGGAATCTTGATCTCTACACCACTGCACATCAGCCCAGCTGCACTTGATAATGTTTTCTGACTGGGGCTCCAAAAGAAACACCACATCTGAAGTGGTCACACCCTTGAAACTCAAGATCACAGTGATGTCTGGCTCTGAGGAGAAATTCCTGTAACTTGAAGTGAGTAGAGTCAAGTTAAATGACAGCATGTAGCAAACACAAAATGTATTAACTTCTGGCAAATGTGATTAATTCACATACATGAGGAAAACTACATGATTGTGTAGTTGCTGCCCCTCAGTGGGCAAGTGCTATTGACACCTATCATGATAACCACCCCAAAATTAATCACTCTGTCTCCAGAGCAGGATCTGACACTATACAGGAAATATATCCTGGAACCAGATGGCAAGTACAATGCATACTGAATAAGGTCAAAATTTTAAGTAAAAATGAGATTATAAAATGAGTACATCTGGACATGTATTGAAAGTAGAGCAATACATTTGAAATTTTTAATTCATCCTTGCGTGCAGCATAAATAATGAATATTAAGATGATTCTGAATCTTTGCACTACTCTCATAAAGGGATGCAACCAGTCATAAAACAAAAGTTTTAGGATTTAAAAACCTAATAGGTGATCTGTTCTCTCTGGTGATCAGTTACAGGACCCAAGGGAAGGGCCTGAAGTTGTGTCAGGGGAGGTTTTGGCTGGATATTAGAAAAAGGTTCTTCACCCAGAGGGTGTTTGGGCACTGGAACAGGCTCCCCAGGGAAGTGGTCACAGCACCAGCCTGACAGAGCTCAGGGAGCATTTGGACAATGCTCTCAGGCACATGATGTGACTCTTGGGGATGGCCCTATGCAGGCCAGGAGTTGGACTTGATGATCCCTGTGGGTCCCTTCCAACTCAGCTGATTCTGTGATTTAATATATGTTATTTGTTTAATCCATGGATTAAGCTACTTCCCTATAATGTATGAAAACATAGGCACTTCCATAACTTACTCCGCTCTAATATATGTGTTTGGGACAGGATTGAACTGCCAAATTAATTTCTCTTTCTTAACATTAGCTAAAATAAAGTGAACTTGTGTTTTTAAGTGTAGTGGTTTGGGTTCACCAACTTTGTCCAACTTTGAGTATGTACCTAATACTAATAAGTCAGACTATTTGCACATTTAATTTTAAATATTTAATATCAAATCACTTCAAGTGCTTTACTTTACCATGAAAAAGAATTTAGCACATGAAGCATAAAGCCCTAAAACAGAATTCAGCCAGGAAATCATACAGACTGCAAGGACACTGCTACAGAAATGTGTTTCTAGGAATGCCTTTCCATCCCACAGGCATAGTAGATTTGACCTTTTGTCCTGGGTTAGGCCGGAGGGGTCAAAATCGAGGAAGTGATTTATGTTGCAGGAAGGAATATAACTTCCTTCCTGGGAGAGAGAGCTAATAATCAGGTAGTTTTAAGGATTGATATGTAAGTGAACCAATTAAAAAGTTGATCCGCCTTTGAGGAAAAAACCATATATAAGCAGAGACTCTCTGAAGCTCTTCCTCTTTGGACCTGCTGCTGCTGTGTAGAGAGGAGCAGCTCCTCTTCCTCTGCTAAGGCCCTATTCACATACGCCGGAGAGAGAGAGAGAGAGAGATTAACTCTCTCCATGCCTGGACTAAACTTACAGACACCCATCCTTCCTCGCAGAGAGAGGAACGAGTGAAGACATCGACATGGTGCAGCGTAGAGACTTTACAGTCAGTGAAGAAAGCAGAACTGATACTTACAAAGAGGTGCATGGGAAGTGCTTCAAGAGTGAAGCTGAAAACTCTTTTGGAGAACCATGGTTGGGGACTGAGCTAATAATTTCCTGTAATATATGAAGATGTAGTCCAACGGGGGATGTGAGGTTCTTATTGCAGCCAATGAACTGAAATACCTAAGTACAGACAAGTAAGTGTTGAAAAAGTACAGCCTGATGAGAAACTAGAACCGAGAGAGGAGAGGCTGTGACCCAGAGCCCTGGTCCCGGGGAGAATGCTAGAGAACCTGAGTTGTCAGGAGAACCTGTGTTGCTAAGCACAGAAGAAGGGATTTTCTTTGTTGCTGCAATTGAACTGTGCATCCTTAAAACAAGTACCCTGTGAACTGTTCATAACCCACCCAAGTTGCTGTGAGAAGGCTACTGGTGTGGGAGAGATCCACCATTAAGCTGGACTTTGCTCCGGGCGGCGGTTAATGGTGAGGCAGAAGACCCATAAAACCTGTATTTTTCTTACAGGAAATCCATGGTGTAAGCAAAAGAAACTTCTCTCCCTAAATGAACTGGAACAAGAGCTGTTTCTGAGGTGGTAAACTGACTGGAGGTCGAAGTGTTGTCTTTTGTATGTTGTCAGAGAGAATGAAATGGAGAGGTGGGGGAAGGAGGGGTGGTCTGAAGAGTTTGTTCTGGTTTTTCTTAGTTTTTTTTTCCTTTTCCCTTTGTCTTAAGTATATTAATAAAACTTCTTTGTACTTTATAAAGTTTGAGCCTGCTTTGCCTACTCCTAATCCTCATCTCACAACAAGCAATCAAGTAAATTTAAGTAAGTGTGCTAGCATTTTGCCACAAACCTGAATAGGCAAACTAAAACCACTACACCTTTGTTGGTATGTAGGAAGGGTATACACAAATATAGGCTGTGCAGAAAGGGAAGGAATTTGGCAACATTTTTTTTTTAGTCTTGAAATTTAACCACATGAACAGTTCCAATTAAGTTAATGGAATTTCTCATGTTAATGACAGAGTTATGCATCTCCCTGAATCAATATGCACATGACTCACTGAAATGTGACTCACTGAAAAACTCGTACCAGATGAAAAAGAAGAAACTGATAATAAAGGGCGTAGGAGCCCACAGAAAAGCCAAATCAAGTGTTAATAATTTTAAAAATATGAAATAGAATTATAAGCTACAGAATATTTGCCCTTGCATAAAGGAAGAAATCATAATTCAAAGTAATGACCACCATTTTTGGCTTTAAATGTCTCAGAGAAAATACTGCTTGGAGAGTAGCTACAGAGGCTTCTCTGTATTTAACAGCCCTATACCATTTGAATGTTATATAACATTTGAAAAACTCAGTGCAATGTAATTGCCATGAAAATCAGCTGTAAACCTTACATTTTTCCTTTTTTAAAATTGTGAAAGACAGGGTGGGTAAGTGGGTGGCAGTATGATGAAACATAGAAAATACATTATTTGTCATGAAATAGAGCAGAAGGAAGAGAAATTAAAGTAGGGGAAAAATCTGGTGGTAAGAGAGTAGGCAGAAGTCACCACTTCATTACTCCTCCAGTGTACAGTTTTTTATTTAGCACACCTATTCTCAGTAGAAATGTGTTACTGAAAATGCAGTTATTATTCCATTAAATTGCTGTTGGCTTAATAAAGGACATAAAAGAAAAACATACCTGAATAGACAAATCCAAAGAAGAACTATATACAGTATGGAGTTAGTCATCTGAAGATGAATGCTGGTTGAGAGTGGATAATCAAAAGAGCTTTAAAGAACATTTTTGCTTGATGATTTACAGATCCAGCAGTAACAAATTACTAGTGGTTTTCCATATTGGCAGCCAAGTGCTAAACACAATGTAAACACAACACAGTAGAACAGCTGACAGTTGAAATGTCTTAGCAGGCTATAGAAGTTGAAGGCCTAACTGGAAAAGATCAGGCACAGAGTAATCTACCTTTTGTTCTCAGAAGCACAAGCAATGGCTCAGATTCCTCTAGAGGTGTTAAAAAGGATCACACAGATCACGCACGTGCACACGCCCCATCAGAGATGCAGAATACTATCAACTGGACAGCAGTTCTCAATGCAGCCTGATTTACATGGCTCGTGGAAACAGCATTCAAAATCATCTTCACTAGGAAGGCAAAGTCTTTGCTATGGCTGGTAGGAAAACCTGCCAGTGTGAAGTTCACATACTGCAAGTCGCTGCTTTTCCCTGTCTTATATAATTAAACCAGTGATGTCACTGCAGTCATCTCAATAACCACTACTGCCAGAAGATGTAGGACAGAGGGTGCTTTTCCTGTGTTAGCTCATTGGTACCACTCTTTTTGCCTGTGGTAGTTTCAACACCGCACATTCAGATCCACCGCAACACAAGCACACCTTTAGGTTCTTTTCCAGACACACTCCTAAGTAGCTGAAGACTTAATATTTAAATTCTTGCTCCAGCCAGTCATAATATAATGTCTTAAAGCTTCTATAAAATACAGATAAACAAGTCAGTCAGTAACCGGCTTTTATCAATAACTCCTGTGAAACGCTATCTTTCTTAGGAAGTATCAATGACTAAATATGTGATCGTGATCTGTTAAAATTATTTAGATTTCTTAAAGGAAACACCACTGACAGAGACAAAGGCAAGGAAATAAATATTCCAATACCCATAAGTAAGCAACAATCAATAATTAAAAGACCAGCAAAAGAATAAAAAAAGTAATTATATTTTAATATTATTTTTGTCTAAGTTTGACAGGCAGTATTGAGGCTGCTTCTTTGCAGATTGTGAACAGCCCATATTTCAGAGATATTAGGCTGAGCACCAATATCAACAAAAATAAAGACTTATACCACTGAACTCAGCCAAGGATTCCAGTATATGTTAAAGTCACAGAAAAGCTAAGGGGTGCATTTCTAGCACACTCTTGATCTCCACGGGCAAGCTTTTCTAATGTATAGTAAATATCAGGCAGTTGCCCTTAACTGAATTCCTCAAGATCTTATCTTTTATAGAGGTATAGGAATATGGTCCAACATATTTTTTGATTCATTTTCTACTTGCTAAGCTGTAGTGGTTTGAGCTCGCCCATCTGAGTTTCTGGCCAAACACCAGCACACTTAGCAAAATTTACTCCATTTTTGCTATGAGATAAGGATTAGAAGTAGGCAAAGCAGGCTCAAGCTTTAAAGACTATAAAGAAAGTTTATTAATAAACCTAAAAAGGGGAAAAAACAAGGAAAACCAGAACAAAACCCTCAGACCACCTCTCCTCCCCCCACCTCTCCATTTCTTTCTCCCTGACAACACACAAAAAGACAACACTTTGACTTTCAGTCAGTTTACCACCTCTAGAATAGTCTTTTCTCAGTTAATTTAAGAAGAGAAGTTTCTCTTGCTTATACCATGGACTTCTCTATAAGAAAATACAGTTTTTATGGTTTTCAGCCTCACAACCAACAGCCGCCCAGGAGGAAAATCTGCTGGTTGTGGAAGATCCCCCCCACACCAGTAGCCTTCCCACAGCTACTATGGTGGGTCATGACAGTCCACGGGGTACCCTTTTAACGATGAGTAGTTCTATTACAGCAGCAAAGAAAATCCCCTTCTGTTATTGGCAACACAAGTTCTCCAGCATTCCCCAGGGCGAGGGACAGGTCACAGCCTCTTCTCTGTCTCTGCTCAAGCTTCTCATCAGGCTGCAATTACTTCAGCACCTACTTATCTCTACACAGGTGCCTTGGCTCACTGGCTGCAGTTAGAACATCATATCCCCCCCCCCTTTGGACTATTTCCTCATATATTACAGGGAATATTTTAGCTTAGTCCCAACCATGATTTCACAAAAGAATTTTCAGCTTCATTATTGAAGCACTTCTCATACTCCTCCCTCTAGGTATCAGCTCTGCTTCCTTTACCAACTTTAAAGTCTCTATGCTGTGTTTCTGTAGGTGTCCTCACTCTTTCCTCTCTCTGTGCAGGGAAGGATGGGTGTCTGGAAGTTTAGTCCGGGCATGGAGAGGGTTAATCTCTCTCTCTCTCTCTCTCTTCCTGGCAGTGTGATGATCACGTGGTCTCTGCCGGGCTATTTGAAAAGTCTGAGCCAGATGGCAGAAGCACTCAGAGTCTCTGTGGCCTGGCTCTGCGAAGCTGGCTTGGCCCGGTAGGACCGGCCTGACCCGAGGTGATAGAGCAGGGCCCGGCCTGAGCTGGATGGAGTTGGCCCGGCCCCTCCCTGGCCTGGAGCAAGGGCCCGGTGCTGCTGACTGTAGCTGACATGTCAGCCCGGCTGAACTGTATCTCCGGGTCCTTCCCCACGCCCAGCTGCAGCTGCACTGCCGTTCCAAACCTCCCTTCCACCTCCCCCCCCCCCCCCCCACCCCCCCGAGGCAAAGGCCCAGTCTTACCGGAGAGAGGAAGCAGGGACTGCTTCTCTCTGAAAAGCAGGAAGGCCAAGAGGAAGAGCTCAAAAAATCCTCTCTGCTTATATAGGGGTTTTTTCTCAAAGGCGGATCAACTTTTAATTGGTTGGCATACTTATCAATACCCAAAACTGGCTGGTTACAGGTTCTCTCTCCCAGGAAGGAAGGTGTATTACTTCCTGCAGCATGGGTCACTGCCTAGATTTTGACCCCTCCTGGCCAACCCAGGACATTAACGGGGGCTGGAAAAATCTGTCAACAGAATACAATGAAACTCTATGTCATGAGTTGTCAACTATTTGAAGACTTAAGGACAAAAATACTGAATCTATTTTACATGCCTATTATAAAATAAATCTGCTTGCTGCCATTAGAATAGAATAAAAATGAAATTAAACAAGGAGTCCAAACAAACTGCCCAATGCTCTAATTTCAGCTACTAAACAATTTTTAAAGAAAACATTATTTTGTATTAGCTTATCATGGGTGGTCATTTTGCCCTGTGAAATATGGCACACTATTTACCATTAGCATTATTTGTAAACCTCTTACTAAGAAGCAAAGAAAGGAAAGCAAGACGTCTGCTTCTAAGAAAGTATCTACTTATTCAACTTCAAAAGAATCATTGAATAAAATATAGTGAAACCATACATTTAATATCCACCCCTTAATGGATCCTGTAGAAGTTCACATAGCTCTGATGGATTAGCAGGCTCCATCTCCTGGTTACACCGTTAGGATAAAATGATGCTGTTCTATTCACTACAGAAAACAACTGAGACATACCCATTTGGTTCTTACTTTTCTCATGCATCTCCTGTCAGATGGTGATCATTAGGCTTTACTGCAAGTTCCAAGCTAATGATTTTATTCTTACACTAATGGAATAGACATGAAATCAGCGTTGACTTGAGGTATATACAAAAACATTTAATTTTTTTTCCTTCTACTGTTTTTAACTTGATGTGTAGGTATAACACTCATTTATTCTGGGATCACTATGCATTACAAAGCACAATCAAACCTGCATTGGTACCTGCTGACAACAGTGATAAGAGTTCTAACATATTACAGAAATTCCCATCTCTTAAAAATGCAGAAACATCAAAAGCTAAAAAGTTCTAAAACAATGTGTTTTTTGTTTAGATTGCAGGATAGATTCTCCTTCTTTCCTTATTAACTCAGTTATCTTTTCCCTCAGGTAAATATCTACATACAACTGTGAAAAACAAATCCTCCACATATCTAAGCTCTGTATTCCTATATTCTATCAAAAGCAGTTTTTCCAGAGAGCAAAAAATATATTTTCAGAAATTAAAATCTGATTGTACCTAAATGTCGGCAAAGTCTTTCATATTCATTCTAGACCTCATACATTGTTCCATACTCTATTGCTCAAATGCGATAAACCAATGCACCTTTGGAGTATCAGCATTCCTACTTGGTGATGCTCTAAATCACATAGGCAGAAAGTGTATTTTGAGAAAACCAAGGAAGGTGAAAAGAACTTTTTGTTCTCTTGTGAAGGAGAATCTGAAAACATGATTCTGACAGGAACACTGGAGAACAGTCTGAGGAAAGGAGAAACCCAAGGGAAATGGAGGGTAGGAGTCCATGACAGATTTTTTTTGACAGACTTCTAAGGAAGGTCAGGGCTTGAGGGAAGCACCTCTGGTGACCGATAACAGTCTTCCTGATGATTTGGTTTTATAATAACATCACAAAGAGAGAACTGATGTTACCATTAAAAAGTCACCTGTCTGAGTGGAAATCTCATGGTATTACCTTCTCATTATGTTCTCCAGAAGTGACTGTAACTCTCTTGGAAGGTCTCAAATGAATCTGGAGACTGCAGATTAAAAATGGACATAGTGTTGTACACTACTGCATACTCCCAGGATGATGGACCCTGAGGGCACTGAAAAAAATTGAAGAGACGGGTTCTGCTATGCAGCACTGGCAACACTGGCACAATGGCACAGGCAGCTCAGCGATGTTAAAAAAATAACAAAACAAACTGATGAAAAAGAAGGTTCTCTAAAGCACTGAATAACACATAAAAAAGATTTTTAATGAAAGCAAATATATTTCATATTGGGAAGATGATGTCAAGATCAGTTCTGATAGAGTCCTCAGATCTTAGCTAATCCTATTGAGATTAGTAGATATCTTTGGTGTTCATCTAAGTATAATGAAACAGAGATGACTCTTCAAATTACATATGTGCTCAGTATTGAACTAAAATTGTCCTTGTGAAAAAAAAAATCTGCTGTAGTCAATTTAATAAAACCTAGCTGCCGAACAGAATTTTTGAGTAGACAAAATTTTACTCATCATTGCCAGAGCACCCCAAATTTACACACAGCTTTATAACCATAAAGACAAACAAGCTCTTTGATCTGAAAAGCTTGTATTATAATTACTTTTTATGGAAAAAATTCTAAACCCATATCCAAGATCCTTATGCAAGAGGTTTAGCTGAGATGAAAGAGTCCACAGCAGGGCAAGTGAAAGTGCTTGGCAGCATGGAAAGACTTACAAAATAAACTTGAAAATGCTAAGATTACTTAGTCAGGAAAAAGAAAACTTTAAGAAAGAACAAGTCTGAAGTATTTCAAATTATGGAGGGTATGCACAAAGCATTTGTTCTTTTCTGCTCCGTCAGATTTTACCATATAAGAATAAATGGAAGCATATACTCAGCCAATAAAAGAAAATGCCTGTGTCTAGAGCACATGTTCTGCAAAACAACAATACAGAGTCATGGTGGTAAACAATGTGACAGACTGGAGCAAAAGGATTAGATACCTTTAGGCTTCACCACTGCAAGCTAAACACATAACAGCATTCAGAGAGATGCATGTCTGTAAGCTATTTTCCTGCTAGTACCTGATAGTCAAGGAATTTGCCGCGCACACATAATTGCACAGACTGCTTAAATATTCCAGAAAATCATTCTAGTGGAAAAAAGAGTAGGCACTTTTTAATGCAGATTAAATGAACTGGTGGTTTGCCCAGCACCTTCCTCTAGTTATACTTAACTGCATGTAGTTTAAATCATACTAAGTGTTGTCATGTTTCGAGATTTTCTATTCTTAAACAAGCACTGACTTTCTCACAGGGTAGGTCTGTGCAACTTGCTGGAGGATTGTCTAGCAATCCTTCTACCCAAAATCACAGCAGCAGGGAGCTGCAGGCTAATTTAGTCAGCTGTGAAGCATGATACCAGGCAAATTATTCTGCATACAGTTCCACACAGCTGCTATTAGGACTCCTCTAACACAAATTTTTACAACACTGTGCTCCAGCATAGGCTAACCTACAGACACAGAATATAATCTGTTTTAATAGCTACAGAACACAGGTTAGGAAAGGATACGTTAAGAATGTCTGAACTCCCCTTCACTAGGTAGCCTAAAAGAGAGGGCAAGAATTTATATCAAGTTGGTGTCCCTCTGCTTCTTTGTAATAACCAATCCATGTTTAAACAGAACTTAAAAATCATTTTGTAAAGCAGTTTATGGAAAGTGTATCATTCCATCTTCACCAAGTGGATGTTTGGTACTGGATGTCCCATTATAAATATCTAACGAAAAACAGTAATAGCAACAACAGTTCTCAGTGGGAAATACTATTGTGTGTCCTAGAAATGGGGAGTAGCAGATGGTTTTTAGTTGGGTGGTAGCTTTTAAAAATTGATTTTAAAGTTATATAATCTTATCTTCAGAGAGTGGGTAGACCTCTCCAACAAGGGAATCTCAAAAAGTAATGTTTACATATCCTGGGAGAGATGGCCTTCATACTTCCCATAGAAATAAGAGTCAGTAACAGCTTGCAAAATAAGATTCATAACTGAACTCGGTGAAAGAGCAACTTAACAAAATTCCTGCAACATCAGAATTTGGCACTACCTAAATTATCTAACACTATTATAAAAAGGGAACTCAGTAAAGCAACAATCTTGCAAACACTGTCTCTCAGTACAATTCTCTTCCTTTTTTAATACATCATAAATACCTGCAAAATACATTGAAGATTTATTACCAAATTCAGTAAATGCTATTATATTAAATAATTTAAAATTTGTCTGGTTCTCTCCTTGAAGCCCCATACAATCAGGCCTGATTATCTTACTATTCCCTAATGAATAAGCAACCAAAATTGTTCTGAAATGTGTTTTTAATGTATCCTCATTAGTAAGCCATTGTATATACTTCTAGCTTGCTCATCATCATTGTTCTGTGAAATTTCCTATCCCTCTCTCAATAATGCATGCATGCAAGTGTGTGGTGTTTTTAGAGGCTCAAGATAGCAATTATTTTACTCAGGCATGTTTGGTCACTCTTAGCTATTATATTTCAGTCCAGCCATTATTTATTTAAATGTTACATTAAAAGTAAAAACCAAAACAGTATTCTTGAATAATGCCACTAAATAGCTTACTTCAATATTCTTCAACAAGTTCTAGTGATTATTACTTTGCGAAATTAAAAAAAAAAAAAGCGTGCTTTTAATAAAAAATAATTGTTCTTTTCCTTGGAGAAAAAAATTAATCAGAATAACTGACTTCTGAAAAACCATGCATAAATTTTATCTACCCTAATATATTCTCTTAGTCAACTTCTTTCAAAACCACATAATTTTATGCTTTTGAATCTCTCCTTAGATATAAACCAGACACAATTATAGTTTAATTGCTGTTATATAGCCTCATCTGATGCCTGAAAGATTTTTTGCCTTTTCTCTTAAATACCTTTTACACAGTTCCCTATATCCACAAGTATTAGCATGCATACTTGTGATGCTATGGGTGTGATACTTTAGCCTGGTTTCTTGGTGTCCAGTAGGCCAGGAGACTAAGCACCCCAGAAACTGTAGAGTTAGAAGACCAAACATTCTATTGTCATAAGCACTCAAGGTCCCCTAGTAGGACAGATTCTGTAAACTAGAAGTTAGCCCACCCAAGCCCCTTATTGGGCCCTCTTCTTAGATATGCTAATGTGTAAGGTCTTTAATTGTATACTCGATTGGGGGGTGGAAGGACATTGCGACGCTGTCACCTGGGTGAAGCAATGCATGGAATGGGATCCTATTAAAATACCGAGGTAAACGACCCCCAATCCTCTAACCGTGTCTGAGCTTTTATTTCCTAAGACCAGGAAAAAGGCATCACATCTTGATAGTCTGACATAAGAGTAGAAAATGCATCATTGAATATGTACCATCACTGTTTTCAGCAATGTTATATTTTTAAGTATATTTTTTTCTACTCTCTCAACATGCACAAGTAAAAACTTCCCTTTCTGGATGACAGAATTAAGCAGAAACTGAAATTTATATGCCTGTGATGAAATCCAAACCTTTTCCCTGAGACTACACAGAACCTTTCCTCATGTTTAAATTTAAATTACTGCTGCCAGCCTTTATTATCTATTATATAACTACATTAAATTTAAACAGATATGCTGCTGCCACTTCTGTGAAATCCCTCTGTAGTGCAGTTACTACATGGTTTTACTATCTTCAGTTTAGAAATAAATAAATCAGGGGCACCTTATGTTTCTCAGTATTTATGCCATGTAATTAAGCAAAATCCTTTAACATATACTCTGCTTTTAAGAACACAGAAAACTCTCAGGAACTGTTTCTTTAATCTAAACTCCTGTCACAAATCCAAAGACAGTAAGATATTGCATTTGCACTTGAAAACCAATAACACATTTTTTTATTATGCTTCTGAACCCAACGGCATAAATATAAAAGCAAACACTGCAAGAAACCACCTACTACACAAGATTAAAGAGACTGTTCTGAAGAATATACTTCAATTTGGAGCCTCTGTTTCATTGAAGTGGCATATTTTAAAATTAGTTTTACTTCAAAAAATCTCAGGAGTTCTCAAAAAATATGGAAAATAGTTATGGTTTCTACATGAAAAGAAAACCACAGTTTTCAAAACAAGGACTGAAACTTTTGAACACAGAGAAAGATGAAGCCTTTTTAAGAGTCAATTTTAAGAAAATATTTTTCAAATAAAATATCAAGTTTATGAAAGAAAAAGTCTGAGATTTATTGTATCCAACATGTATATCCAGCAAATGTGTATATAGACACACACATGCAAGTGTAGAAGTTCTTAATCCCTACTTTTTGTTTCGCAGTCACAGGCTGTCCAAAGCAAGTAAAAAGTAAAATATTCTTTGATATCCATAGGAATTCCTTACATGTACAAAAAGCCCATATTTCGATTCTATGATATTTTTTTAAGAAACACAATGTGTAGGTACATTGCAATAAAGATGGTGCATTTCTGTGTTTAATACTACAATTTGAATTATTGCTCCTCACATAAATACATACACAGCAATCTCACCGGAATCTCTGACAGGAAACTGGTAATGATCTTAGAACGCCTAAAGCAATTTACTTGCTGGAGCTCAGGGTTCTCAGAATACTCACTTTGACAGTCTTCTGTTCATTTTCCTGACACACTTAATTTTTCCAGATCCCTGCTTTGTACGTTTGTAGTGGTTCGAGTTCGCCTATTCAAGGTTCTGGCCAAATGCCAGCACACTTACCCAAATTTACCTGATGTTTGCTGTGAGATGAGGATTAGGAGTAGGCAAAGCAGGCTCAAACTTTATAAAGTATAAAGAAACTTTATTAATATACCTAAGACAGAGGGGAAAAAAAACAAGAAAAAAACCAGGACAAATTCCTCAGACCACCCCTCCTTCCCCCACCTCTCCATTTCTTTCTCCCTGACAACACACAAAAGACAACACTTCGACCGCCACTCAGTTTACCACCTCAGAAATAGCTCTCGTTTCAGTTCATTTAGGGAGAGAAGTCTCTTTTTGTTTACACCATGGATTTTCTGTAAGAAAAATAGAGTTTTTTATGGGTCTTCAGCGTCACCACCAGCCACCACCCGGAAGAAAGATCAGCTTAATGGTGGATCCCTCCCACACCAGTAGCCTTCCCACAGCCACTAGGGTGAGTCATGACACTCCATGGGGTACCCTTTGAAGGATGAACAGTTCAATTGCAGCAACAAAGAAAATCCCTTCTTATGTGCTGAGCAACACAGGTTCTCCTGACAACACAAGTTCTCTGGCATTCCCCCTGGGATCAGGGCTCTGGGTCACAGCCTCTCCCCTGTCTTGGTTCCAGTTTCTAATCAGGCTGTACTTTTTCAACACCTACTTGTCTGTACCCAGGTGTTTCAGTTCACTGGCTGCAATTAGAACCTCACATCCCCCTTTTGGACTACATCTTCATACATTACAGGGAATTTATTAGCTCAGTCCCCAACCATGGTTCTTCAAAAGAATTTTCAGCTTCACTCTTGAAGCACTTCTCATGCACCTCCCTCTAGGCATCGGTTCTGCTTTCCTCACTGACTGTAAAGTCTCTAGGCTGCACTTATGTAGATGTCCTCACTCATTCCTCTCTCTGTGCAAGGAAGGATGGGTGTCTGTGAGTTTAGTCCAGGCATGGATAGAGTTAATCTCTCTCTCTCTCTCCAGCATTGTGATGATCACGTGGTCTCTGCTGGGCTGTTTGAAAAGGTCCAAACTGGATGGCAGAAGCTCTCAGAGTCTCTGTGGCCTGGCTCTGTGAAGCTGGCTCAGCCTAGTAGGGCCATTTGGGCCCAGGGTGACAGGGCAGGGCCTGGCCCAAGCTGGATGGAGTCCGGCCCGGTCCTTGCCTGGCCTGGAGCAGGGATCTTGCCCTGTCTGGTGTAGCTGACATACCAGCTGCACTGTATCTGCTGAGAATTCCATCTGGTTCCTCCCCTATACTCGGTTGCAGTGGCACACCTGCGCTAAACCTCCCTCCCCCCCCCCCCCCTTTGGAAAAGGCAGGGGGCAGGGGGGGGCCTTACCAGGGAGAGAAGCAGGAGATGCTCCTCTCTACACAGCAGCAAGCTAAAAGAGGAAGAGGCTCAGAGGGTCTTTGCTTATATATGGTTCTTTCCTCGAAGGCGGATCAACTTTTTAATTGGTTCACCTACACATCAATCCTTAAAACTACCTAGCTACTGGCTCTCTCTCCCAGGAAGGAAGTTATATTCCTTCCTGCAGCATAGGTCACTTCCTAGATTTTGACCCCTCCTGACTAACCCATGACAAGGTTATACCTATTTTAATTTTCTTGCTTGCTGTTCAATTCACAAACTGTTTGAATACACACTTGTCGTGTAACCTCTTTGCCATGATACACTTCTAAATTTAGTCCTGAAGTTTTTAATTTGTAGTTTAAATGTATGTTCTTATGTTCCATAAATTTTTCTCCTAGAGGAATTAAAGGTGTTCATTTTGAAGCAGTTTGGGCTATCAACTGTGTTAAAATGCACAATTTTAATGTAGCAATGAAAAAAGTTGGAAAACTCTTATATAAGATGGTTGCTTTTGTTCTTGAAATTACTGAACCAGACTGCCATCTATTGGAAAATAATTTTTTTTTAATTATACTTTTTTTTAAAAAAACCAACAATCTGAAACTGCTATAATTTACTGTCAAAAGCTGATTTTGCTAGCAATCATACTTAATTCAGCTTGAAAAGGAAACACCTTAGTTAACTGGACCAAGATAAAATCAAGGATTTTCCTATATCTTTTTCCACCTCATGTTTTCTGGAATATGTTTTGAAGCACAGCTCCTTTTCTGACTCACTGAACAATCAAATTCTAGTTTTTTTGAAAGATTTTTTTTTTTTTTTTAGGGAACATAGAAAAACTGTAATATGTCAGCACTGAGCAATACACAAGTATACAGCTTTCCCAGCCTGCCTGTGCAGCACCAGTCAGGGCTTTCCATGCCTTTGCATGCACAGGGTAACTAAAGAGCACATTCAAGTCACAATCACCAAAATGGGAGAAACAAAGAAAGGAACCAGGGGCAAAACTCTATGAACCGACCATCAACCCCACCCAGCATACAAATCATTAAGAAATACTAGGAATTCCATCTAAAGCGATGCATAGCTGTATGAATGTCTTTTGGAGCTCTCTCTGAAGTAGAATTGCAAAACTATGTTCAATCTGGCGTTTAATTTTGTGGAGACAATGAACAGGGACTCAATGCATTGTATGTTGTAATGTACATGTTTTAATGACTGGTAAAGATAGACTAGGAAACATGACATTAATATTTTGCCTGACAGCACACCAAACACAGCCAGAGTTGCAAAAGAAAACCTTTAAATTATGACATTTCTAGTGCGGCTTTGACTTCCTTTAGTTTATTCTTTAGAATGTACTCTTCAAATAAAAGATCATGGCAAGTTACTCTCATCTGACTTCGTGCTATGCAGCATTCAGTGTGTTCTCCTTCTTCATTAATCATTCCCCCTTCCCCCCCATTCAGGAAGCTAAGACAATCTGCTCTTCTGTCACAGTTCCCCTTTCAACTTTTGGAATGGAAGCATCCTGTGGGGACATTTTTACTCATCTCCAGATCTGTTCCTATTCATGTCTACCCTATGGGTCTACTGTTACTGTCCTTACTTCTTCTTACTGCTCCACTGTACTCTCCCTCTTCCAGATGTTATACCTTCCAGTCCCCAAGATCCTGACCATCAGTGTTCCTATTCAGCTCCTCTATGTCCCAAGGAAACTTAAGAGTCAAAGCTGACTAGTAATTCTGAACTTGGATTTTCTTTTTCTTTTTGTTCTTTTTCACCTAACCTCAGAGTTGTGCAAACTCTGCTTCCTATTTTACTTGAAAATACTGTAAGCACATAAATCTCTGGGGTTTTAATGCCTTGTCACAAGTCACACACCTGGCCAATAGAAACATATAAATTAGTAAAAACATGTATTGTTTTCAATGCAAAATTTGATGAAAAGAATGGTTTCTTACTATAAACATTCCAGAACAACTTATGTTGTTGGATGACTACTTGTCAGATAACACAGCAAATGGAAGAATGGATTCAATTCTATCCTTGACCTAAAAGACTTCCAACCCACTTCTTTCAAAAGAAGTTCTACAAGTGCTGTATCACTGAGCAACAAACAATGCAAGATGCCTAAGACCAGAAAAGGAAGGCAATGTGCCCTTGAACAAGGCTTCCAAAGTCCTACTCTCCAGATTGCACTGCTATTTTTCCAGTGGCTGTACAACGCAGAAACAATACTAGAAGGGATCACAGGTTGATGATCAGTACTTTATCTGGGAGACTATAAAACCAATGTTGAAACTCACCCCTATGCCATGGACATAATTGAACACCACTTTTCCAGATGAAGCCTTTACTGTCAAGTTATTGCATTAAAAGGCAGGCATCCACAATACCCTTACACTACACAAAAACTGTGAGCCCCACTCTTTCAAGCAACAGAGGCTGGCACTTAAAATTCAGGACAGAATTCCAGGCTGTGGATTCTGGATAGACAGACACGCCTTTCTGCAGTCCCAAATCAACCTTAACCTCATTTAGCCAGAGCAGTACCACAGCTGTTTTGGCCCTCTTGAAAAGAGCCAATTGTTGAAAAATGCTTTGAAATACACTCTGTTTCCTAATGCCTTCTCTTTCCCAAGCCCATGCTACCCTCCTGATGCTCCTTGCTCCAGTTTCCTAAGTTTATGATCCACAAGTTACTATTCAAATCAGAAATTCCCCAGTCTTGGCCTCCTATTTCTCTAAACAATAGGAAGATGCAAAAAATGCAGATGTCTCCTAGCAGCCAGTGCCTTTGCAGAATTTCCCTAAGGGTCACAAAGTGGCATGACTTGGGATTTGGAAACTTTTCAGATTGCTTAACTACAAGAAGCTGAAAAGCCTTCAATAGTCATCGTCTCTGGAATCCACATTTGTTCAGGAAATGGCACCACCTAACATTATCAACAGGGAGCTAACTTCTACACCTCTTCAGAGCTGATGCCAGCACAGCCAGCAATGAAAGTCAGGAGAAAGTTGCTGATATGAACCTGAAGCAACTGCTCCTTCATGGAAGCACATCAGGTGTGGTTCCAGCCCTCTGTTGGAGCTGATAACAGAGAAAGGCAACATTCAGTGCAGCAGGCAGAAAGTCTGTGCTCCAGACAGACTCCATAGGGTGTTCTGTGCTGCCCAAAGGGTCTTTGCACATACAGTAGAAAGAAATATGAGCTTGTATTGGGTCTGACTGGGGTAAAGCTCACAGGCCTTACACTGCTGTACTTTGCTTTGCTAGCTGGTGTTGATAACAGAGCAGTGTTTCGGCTACTGCCAAGCAGTGCTGTCCCTCTGACATTCCTTCCCCCACCAAAGGGGGTGGGGGGGGCAAGATCCTGGGAGGGGACACCAGCAGGCCAGCTGACCCCAGTCAGCCAAAGGGATATTCCATACCATATGACATCAGCTCAGATATATAAGGGAAGGAAGAGAGGAGGAGGGGGAGGCATTCGGGACTTGTCCATGTTTGCCTCCCCGAGCAACCATCACGTGTGGTGGAGCCCTGCTTCCCAGAAAGTGTCCGGACATCGCTGCTGATGGGAAGTAGAGATTGATTGTTTTCTCTTCTTGCTCTTGCGCGCGCAACTTTCAACTTGCTTGTTCTATTTTTTCCTCCACTGTAATAAAACTGCCTTTACTCACCCTGATAGTCTTTTTCAATATTATCCTCTCCCCTCTCCCAGTGGGAGGGGGAGTGATAGAGTGACTGAGTGGGCACCTGGCCCCTGGCCGGGGTCAACCCACGACAGAGCTGAAAAAATGCAGACAACAGATAAGAACCCACTTAACCTACTGAGATTCTTACAGAAGTTTCCCATGGAGGAGAAAACTTAAGCAAGAGAAAGCTGCAAGAATCTCTCTTCTTTAATACATATCCAATGAATCTATTTCTGACTCTCCACATCTATATACATCTCCACTTCTTTCTTTCTGTATCTTCATGTTCTTATACATAAGTATTCATTTAAGTTTCTTCAACCATCATTCTACTGTCACACATCTTCCTTGACTACACTTGCTGGTCCTGCCCCCAGAGCAGTTTGGCAGCATTCACCTTTGCAATAATTTTCAGAGCTAAACATATCTCTTCACTTTAGTGCTTCTTCCCAATTTCTCTTTCATGGCTCCTTAAAGAGCACGTGGGCTTTCATATCACCCATGTGCTACACAGGGAGCCTAAACACAAAGGAAGGCAGCACCTGCCCAAAATTAAAAGATGTTGTGTCAAAAATAGAAGCAACTTCCGTTTTTTTATGCAAGGCATCCAGGTAGCAACCGAACAGACTGAATAACCCTAAAATACATTAAAAAATGAAATGGATACTTTAGAACCAACAGGAAAATCTCACATCACAGCAAAGAGTCCTCTCCATACAGATCTGTATAGTTGGGTCAACTGCAGGGGAAAATGTTCTGCCTTCCAGCCTAACTTGTCAGGAGTACACACCCATCATCCTGACTACAGTTTTCTTTGAAAGAAAATCTGGATGCCCCAGTAGGAGAGCACCATCAAATACTTTAAACAGTCCCCAACTGTGAAGAATTGTTTTCACTTCCAGTTCAATATACAATACATGAAATATCAAAAAAATATATTGCCTAATTTACCTTTCTATTTCCCTGTCACAGAAATTACAGATTTAGTGTCCAAATACTTTCTATTCACATTGTATTTCATTTAGGCCTGAACAGACAGATTTATATGGAATACATTTTCTGCAAAACAGCAGCCAGCTGAGAAGATTTAAATAGCAGTTAGCACCTAAATTCAGAGAGACACTAGACAAGCATCTAAAAATGCTTAAATGGGATCAGTATCTTGTTCAAATTGAGTTCAATAGGAGTTATGTATCTAAACATTCAGACATCTAGAAGGGCTTTACAAAAGTATCTACTGCATTTCAGGGCAGCTATGCATCTTTGTAAATCTCATTTTGTCTATATATGTCATAATAAATCATCTAAAACATGAAAGTCCTTAACTTGTCATGGTTTTCCTTGCATAAGTGAGCATAATTTTTCTTAACTTACGAAAAACATTAAATGAAATTTAGAAGTTAGCAGTTTTCCATTGTTCTCTGCTTAATTCCCTGAGCAATCACATTTATTTAGTGTCACAGTTTAAGCCTAAACCAGCTGAAACCAGGAAACCTACTGAGGAAGAGAATTCAATTAAAAAAAAAAAAAAAAAGAAAAAGTCTTGTTACAGTAAAGAAAAAATGAATCCTAGAGTACTTTATTCATAATATTAGTAGCAATGAAGTCATCTTCAACTGTAGCTGGAAATCACTGAAGTATCACAACCACAATTTTCTGTTTTAGAGAGTCACTCTTCAATATCGTTAGGCTACCAAGAAAGCTATATAGTAATAAAATGTATAAGAAAAATAACTGAGGATGTTTAGCTGGTTCTTTTGGGGGCATATCTGATCAGATTCTGCTAACATTTAGTATTCAGTATAGTATTTAACATACTGATTTTTATTGATTTCTCAAAAAAACCCTTTTTTGCCCTCCCCATGCTAAAAACAAGTAACCTGAATGTATTAGCGATGACATAAAAAGCTATTCTGAGGTGTGGTAAGCAATACCTTTGAGAAATGAAGTGAACATTACATTCTAAATCTGTAAGAAGCATGCATTATTTTTTTATCGTAATGTTAACTGTGTACTATTCTCACTCTTACTATTTCTTTCTTGAATGTGCCATAAATAAATCAGATGTAACTGAATATATTATCCTTTTATCCCATCTTACTTACTACATTAAGCTTGGTTTGGCTTCCATTAGTCACAAGATCTTCCTGTGATACTTCACTAAAATTTTCCAGATAATGGTCTGATAGTGTATGAGACAGATCTTCAAAAGAGTATTCCTTTTCTTGGCACAATTTGATTTCATCTAAGAGCTTTGATAATTCTCCAGTCACAGCTTCACCTTTAAAAACAGACACACCATTAGTCAGTAATTAGAATACCAGGGGTAATTTATGCCTAAAAAGGAAATGCACATTCTTTAAACTTTATTGAGTATCTGTTATTTTCCATACCTTAGCTTCTAAACTATGATCTTCATGCACCATTCTCTGCTCAAAAATAATGTCATCTCATTCCAGGCTGGGAATTTGCTAGAGGTGATCTACATACTTCTGCACTGCCCTATACCTTGCATTTAATTAGGATGAATAAATACTTACCCTTTCTCTGTTTTCTAATCCTGAAAAGTCCTAGAAATAGCAACTATCCAAGAATGTAAAATTAATCCAGCAAAGGAAAGTTTGTGCAAACATACAAAATCAATATTCCATACTCTGCATCGGGTTCATGTTTGCAGCTGTAATTAATTAATATACTACATGAGTTCTGTAAATTGTGACTAGGAATGCATATCTCCCCCATCAAAGCAGCTATGCTTTAGCAATAATTCTTGCTCACTTTCCCACGATTAAATGGAATGGTGGAAGAATATACTGGGCAAACTCCACAAGTTTAAAACATGTCTCCCTACAACAGTCTATCAGAAACCTCCATTCAGTGCATTCTACATTAGGTTTCACGTTTTCTCCTTAATTTATCAGATTTCTTTAGTTAAGAAATCTACCAGAACAGTAAGACAACAGGCTTTCTGTGTCTATACCGAGGACCACTACTGGAAATAGTGGCAGTAGTAAGTACTAGAATCACATTGAGTACTAACCATTCTGCTAACAATCCACTGGCAGCACCAAGGCCTCCACAGACTGAAAAGATACTCATTATGATCAATTACATTGGGTTCTGATTATCTACTGTGTGTGTTACACAGCTACCTTTAGTAATAGCAATCAAAAATGAAAAAGCCAAGAGTTTCCACGAGCAAGTAAGAAACCCCTTTTCTTAACTAGGTTTACAACAGTCATATTGTCGGAAACGGCAGCGCTTAGACTTGATAAAACAGATGCTTCCATGTTACTCCATCTTTGGAAATAAAATGCTGAAAAGGAAAAACAGTGAGCATATTAAGCTCAGCATACATAAAACAGACTTAAGTACACTGACATAACTAAAGAATCCACTGATAAAACTGTATCTGCTTGGTCTAGAGCTGTTTCATTTTTTTTTTCATATTTACTGTTTGCTATGCTAAGCAAACACAAATACCCAAAAATATATTTAAAGTTATAATCATGGCCAGCTATTACCAAAATTTTCAGAGATAAGAACAGAAGTTGTTAATTAAAAGTATTTAATTTCTTTAAAAAATCTAACAAATTTTGCATTCAAAACTCTTGCTACTCTTAGTCAATGGTAGCTTTGCATGAAACTTGTAAATTAAGCAAAAATATAATAAGGTTTGCTTATATTCTGCTTTTTAATTAGAAAATTGAAATTATTCCAGATTAATATTATAACTAAAAATTGGAAGTAAAATACCTAAATATTAAAAACTATTCTAAATTCATGATACGGTGTTCTATAAAGAGACAAAACTACTGCTTCCTACAGTACTGTGTTCATGTCCCCAGTCCCACATACGGCCTGCAGTATTTCTTACTGGGCAAGAATGAGTTCTGTGTGATAAAATTGGACTGACCTGGGTGAGAGTGCAGCAGCTGACTGCTTGACTGCAGCCAGAATACATAAAAGACACATTTTTCCTATTTCTTTCAGGGCAGGTACTAATTAGGATCACTCTTCAGCTCCCTATTTTCATGAAATTCACAGAAAGGAAATTGATAGTGCTATCCCTCTTCCAAAGCTGGTTTAAATTATTTGAAATTAGATTGTCAGAGAATGGCAGACAGATGGATGGGAAGCACTATCAAGTACAATTTCTTTTCTTAAGTATCAGGTTACACAATAGACAAGGAAAAGCCAGTTAGCATGTTTTACATTATTTATACCTTGTAAGAGGAAATAAGGAATGTGAGACCCTGACCTTATCATTAAGAAGTAAAACATATTTTAAAAATATTTGCTACTTAATTTCAGGACAGACATTTCTATTGCATATGGTAGTTGGCCTCACATTCCTGCTAATCTCAAAGGAACTATTTATCTTCACACACCACACATGTTAAGTACCCCAATGGGAAATATTATTGCAACTACAGCATTTGTTCACTATCACCATGAAGATCATAATCTGACACGCATCAGGAAGCTTCGTTCTCTCATGAATAAAAACTCTCCCAGTGAACATGTTAAAGGAAAAATAACATGTTTAAAAAAAAACAACAATTAAAAAAACAATCACAAAAAAAAAAACCCACTAAAAGGAAAATAACCCCACAACTCACACAACAAAACCAAGGACAGGCTTAGTTATTTGCCAGCATTCAATTATGTTCACTCTGGATGATTACTGAAGGCAGAAGTCAGGTTTGGTTCTACAGGAGGATGATTTTCATGAAAGACAGCACACTCAGGAAATGGCCTGTTTTAGTGGCTGTGGAAATGGTGAATCAGAACATAAAATGAAAGTACGTGCACACAACAGTGACTGCCACAGTGTATGAAAGCTGTGTTAGAAGATGAATGGAAGAGCAGTACACTTGTGACCTTTGAAAGAGGCTTACAAATGTAAAACGATTGGTAGAAGCACTCATTGGGAGAGATGAAGTAAATTCAAATTTTAACCTGAATATGAACAATGCCAGCAGAGTATTTCAACATATTTAGTATTTTTGTTTTACTTGATTATGAAATGGATAAGGTCAGAAAAATTAAAAAGATTTAATATCAAACAATGCAGCACATTGTAATCCATTAGTGACTTGTCCTTTCTGAGAATACAGTTCCTTGCTTTTCTATGTGACATGGAATACAGTGTATGTAGCCAAGATAGGTAATTCATGGTAGGAAAGAACCTACTTGATATCAATAACTTTCTTAATTTTTTTCCACTGTGTAAGTTTGTATGAACATTAATATTAAAGAGAAATTCAGTACAGCTTCTGCATTCACAGAGTACATGTATTTACTTTTAGCCTTTGGAGATGGAGAAACTTCTGGGGACAAAACAGAAGACTGATGTTCTGCACATTCTAGTGGGCATTCCTCTGAAAGACTTGCATTTCCTGTTTCCATAGATTCTGCAAGTTAAAGACACACATGCACTTAAAAGAGTGAATTAAGGGGATTTATTTCGATCAAAATATATTAGCTACTTCATTTTTCATTAAAGCTTTTTCAATTTTTCATATTACAACCCTGTAATTATTCATAAACACTGCTGCAAGGCAATCATTGTTGAAAGTACTAGAAAACACTATAATGACCAGTCCTCTAATCTGTGGAAACTGCTAGAGAAATCTCATAGTAAGGGTAATGAGTTGAGACTATGCCTGTGTTTTTCTTGTGTCCTTGAAATATCAACGTAACTGTTCCATTACATTATTACAGTTAAAAGAGACTTTTATTCTAAGTTTGTGGAGAGATTGTTTTGTCAAGATATTCAGGATGTTCACAGTACATACAAACATTGATATTGTTAAGAAAACCAAATACTCTTCTTGCAGCACAGATATAGTACATGAGAAAAAAAAAAAAGTTTAAAACAGTCTAAAAAGCAGTGTGCTAAAATTTCTGGTTTTTCTCCTTAAAACTTCCCTTGCACCATATTCGCAACAATGTTTATATTTAAAACAGAAAAACATGAAATAATGAATGTGCTAAACTTCAATTTCACTACTGTTCTTTTCATATAAATATCTACATTACTTTCATGTGCTTTTCTACACAAGCTACCTCAATGGAAGACCAAAATCTTAATGAATTGCAGCACAATAATAAATAAGAAATTAATTTATGCAATAGTGGCACTTTTTTTTCCAGCAGAGTGACTGGTTATTGATTTTGGCAGTTATTCTGTATCTGCATTTTTCTTGAGTTTCTGAAACTGCTTAAATAATTTCATTCTGATACCAATGGTAACCACAATAGCATATGTTGCAACACACACAGCAGTAAAGTACAGTAACATCTTTCATCAATATCATACTGAAGGACTAAAGAGTTTCTGGGAAGTGAAATCTCCCTGATTTAATTTCTACAGTCTACAACACACTTATTTAGCTTGCTGTTACTCATGATTAAATAACAAATCCCAAAACCCAAATACAATCTGTGATAAAATAGACATCTGAGAAATTGAAATTGGAAATGGCATACAACAGCAGGCAGTTTCAAAATGCTTTGCAGATTGTTGGGGTATTTTTTTTAAAAACTGTATTATTTGGAAGTGCCGTATATTAAGTTTGATGGCTGGCAATGGTCCCTGGCATAATCTGTCATAAATTTCTTCATATGAAAATGGGTACTTTATTTTGTGTTTGTGTGTGGGTCTGAAAGCAAAGAAGAAAAGATGAGCTGTAAGAGGCCATGACAAAACTAGCACCATGACAAAATGCTCTGGAATGTTTTCCAGCTCTGTCAGAGATAGTATTTGTAAAGTTAATGTGCAAGATGGAAAGAGATAAAAAGGAAGCCAGTCCCAAAGAAAACTAAAAGAAAAAGGGAATTCATGTCTGAAAAATGTTTGCTTGGGAACTATGCAACTGTCCAAAAGGAAATGCAATTCTATCAGGTGAATGTTACAATTATTAGATCAATACAGCTATGATTAGGAGAGAAAATGAAGGGGACATTGTGAAGTACTCTAACCTTGCTGTCACATAATCATACAAGACTGTGGTTTTAAAATAACTCTCTATTTTTATTCATTATCAGGCTCCACTTCCAGACCAATGCACTTACCTGCTGGAGGCTAGTTCTGAGGAGGAAATCCCAAGTTCAACATAAGTCTTAAATACTTTTAAAAATGCAGAGTTCCTTCCAGAAAACCTTTACAACTGGCTCCCACAAGGTATGGTACAAGAGGTTTACAACAGGCTGGCAGCATGCCAATGTTGTTAGGGTACAACCCTTGAAACTTTGGGCTTCTATGGGACTTCTACTCCTAACATGGTTTTATACTATTGAAGATTCTACCAGATACATATGAGGCAAAGACAGGGCCTCAGTTGCAAGAGGTTTATAATCTAGGTAAATGTATACTTACCCATAATATTGTCAGAGAAAGAGACGCAAACCAGGTAATCTCTATCAAGAGCCAAAGCAAAAACACGCAAAAGCACCGGGTGCTTTTACCAGTGGCTGCATTCTATTCACCTGCAGCTGGTTAGGAATTAATCTTCAAATCCTGCCCAAACTTACTGACTACTGTGCTTGAGAGACTACTCAGACTGTATCATTTTTCTCAAAGCAAAAAGAGAATTCAGAACAAATCTAAGCTTAGTGACTTATACCACTTCATGATGAGAACAGTGTCCCCATCTGTGGTTTCACACAACTTTAGAGGATAACCATCATTTGCTACAATAGGGGAGAGTAAAGGCTGTTTAGGACACAACCTGTCATTTTCATAATGGGAAGAATGGACTATTTTACTTCTGTAAAAGTAAATACTACTTCACTTTATCCAGAATGAACTTCACAGCTCAGTGAGCATTAGTACTAAGAGTTCAAAACAACCTTGTTTAGTAGGACTCTTTTCTACAGTTGCCAGTTTTTGTCAAAACCTAATTTGGGTCCTGTGCATAAAAAGTAATACCATAAAAGTCGTCACACTGCAATGGAAATAAGAACAGTGTGGAACATAACCCAAGAAGGGAATAAGCTCTGGGAAGTTAAACAGCTGGAACTCCAGCTTTCTTAGTTTCTGTAACACCAATTAGGCCAAAGCCAAACAGACAGGAAAGACTAAACATACTAGCAGAGAAACACAGCTGCCTTTCCACCATGAAGAGAACATGGCCCAGCTCAGCTAGAGCTGCTCCTGAACTTCCAAGGAGTGTAAAAGCACAGCTTGCTTTAACTTCAGCTCCACTGAGATCCTAATTTCTCAGTGAGGTGATAGAGTTAAGAGTTTTGCTTTGTTTACAAACCTTGGCTTTTACAGTAATGGTTATATTCACCTCAGAAAATTTTTATTTTAATGGAAAATAAAAAAAAAACAAACAACTTATTTTAATCATTGTTTTCCTTTAAATTAAGTATAAGCTCCTTTTTTTTTGTTATTATACTCTACTTCAGCCATGCCATAGGGTAGATTCATATAGAGTTCTTCCTAGAACAACTTGTCCCTAAGGAGATGGAGTGGTTTCAGTTCACCTATTCGAGTTTCTGGCCAAATGCCAACACACTTACCCAAATTTACCTGATGATTGCTGTGAGATGAGGATTAGGAGTAGGCAAAGCAGGCTCAAACTTTATAAAGTATAAAGAAACTTTATTAATATACCTAAGACAAAGAAAAAAAACCAAGAAAAACCAGAACAAACTCCTCAGACCACCCCTCTCCATTTCTTTCTCCCTGACAACACACAAAAGACAACACTTCGACCGCCACTCAGTTTACCACCTCAGAAATAGCTCTCGTTTCAGTTCATTTAGGGAGAGAAGTCTCTTTTGTTTACACCATGGATTTTCTGTAAGAAAAATACAGTTTTTATGGGTCTTCAGCGTCACCACCAGCCACCACCCGGAAGAAAGATCAGCTTAATGGTGGATCCCTCCCACACCAGTAGCCTTCCCACAGCCACTAGGGTGAGTCATGACACTCCATGGGGTACCCTTTGAAGGATGAACAGTTCAATTGCAGCAACAAAGAAAATCCCTTCTTATGTGCTGAGCAACACAGGTTCTCCTGACAACACAAGTTCTCTGGCATTCCCCCTGGGATCAGGACTCTGGGTCACAGCCTCTCCTCTCTCTTGGTTCCAGTTTCTAATCAGGCTGTACTTACTTCAACACCTACTTGTCTTTACCCTGGTGTTTCAGTTCACTGGCTGCAATTAGAACCTCACATCCCCCTTTTGGACTACATCTTCATATATTACAGGGAATTTATTAGCTCAGTCCCCAACCATGGTTCTCCAAAAGAATTTTCAGCTTCACTCTTGAAGCACTTCTCATGCACCTCCCTCTAGGCATCGGTTCTGCTTTCCTCACTGACTGTAAAGTCTCTAGGCTGCATTTATGTAGATGTCCTCACTCATTCCTCTCTCTGTGCAAGGAAGGATGGGTGTCTGCAAGTTTAGTCCAGGCATGGATAGAGTTAATCTCTCTCTCTCTCTCTCTCTCTCCAGCATTGTGACGATCACGTGGTCTCTGCCAGGCAGTTTGAAAAGGTCCAAGCTGGATGGCAGAAGCTCTCAGAGTCTCTGTGGCCTGGCTCTGTGAAGCTGGCTCAGCCTAGTAGGGCCATTTGGGCCCAGGGTGACAGGGCAGGGCCTGGCCGGGTCCTTGCTTGGCCCAGAGCAGGGGCCTGGCCCTGTCTAGTGTAGCTGACATGTCAGCTGAACTGTATCTCCCAAAAACTCTGGCCGGTTCCTCCCCCATACCCAGCTGCAGCTGCTCGGCCACTCTAAACCTCCCTTCCCCACCCCCCCCTCCCTCCTTTGGAAGGAGGGGGGGCCTTACCTGGGAGAGAGGCAGGGATATGCTCCTCTCTACACAGCAGCAGGCCAAAAGAGGAAGAGGGTCAGAGGTTCTTTGCTTACAAGTTTTTTGCCTCGAAGGCAGATCAACTTTTAATTGGTTTCCCTACATATCAATCCTTAAAACTACCTGGTTATTGGCTCTCTCTCTCAGGAAGGAAGTTGTATCACTTCCTGCAGCATAGGTCACTTCCTAGATTTTGACCCCTCCTGACTAACCCAGGACAGGAGACCAAAAGGTTCTTTAAAATTCTAAAAAAACCAAAAAGGCTAAATTTGATCAGAATAAAAATCTGAACACTCACCTTTCAAACAGAAGACTCTCTGTGGCAGTGGTCCAAACCCATAAAACCCTTTCCCCCCTGAGAAAATTGTGGAGACCCAAGGACTAGGACCCCCCCTGGGGTGGAGTCCAGAATAGATTGCCCCAGAGAGGGGTCGAGTTCTAAGGGGGCTGGTCGCTCTCTCATCATTTGCCCTGCTACCTGTCACTCTCCTGCCTATCTCCCCAATTCTGGGAAGACCCCTGTCACTCAGGTCATGATTGTATTGTTTGAATCTCCCTCTCCTCCCCTCCTCCTTCCCGGTTGGCTCCTGTCCCTTTGTCCCTCCCTGGTTCCTCCCCAGTGCCCCTTCGTGATTGGTTGTTACCCTCGGAATAAAGTCTGATGCCCTGACGAGCACCGGGGTCCTTCGCCCCTGAGCTCAGGCTGCTGACCTCTGTGTTACTGTGTGCCTGCTTGCTCCGGGCGAAGGAACACTCCCTTTGCAACAACTCCGGCTCAGTGGACACAGCGTGGCTGCCTATACAGGAGGTGCAGCCTGCGGCCAAGGGTTCCGATCCTAACTGCTGTGAACTTGGAAAGGGACACCCACAGTAACTGCCGCCGGGCTGCTCACCGAAACCCTGGTGGTCAGCTGTCCAGCCCACGCCATCAGCAACAACTCTCCAAGTAACTAGATCAGAGAAATTAAATTCATATAGAAACTACTCCCCTCCATAGCCAATATCCCTTCAGGGGGGTGCTTACACCTCCTTCACTCCAGATCTTCCTGAAGAGCAGCAGTCTTCAGAAAACCCTCTGCCCTCCCTAAAACTCTTCCAGAATCTGTCTGAGGATTCTGCATCTCCTTTGAGTCCTGCCCCAGCCTGGAAACTCTCAAAAAAGCTCCTCCCAAAACAGCTCACTTGCTCCCTTGGGAAGGGGCCCACCTGAGGCTTCATGACCCAATTCCTCTTCTCTTTCCATCAGCTGCAGTAGCAGGAAACTGCCTGCTAACTACCATTGTCAGGTGTGCTAAGGTGACAGACGAGCTGAGATGGAGGCTGGCTCACTTCAGTCTCCTAAATTTCAGAGGACAATTTCTAAATGATTCAAGTTTAACTTAATCCTAGAGAAAGCTGAAATCAATAGATGTTTTTGTGCATGTGTTCTGGGAAGATAACAGAAACAAGCACTGAAGTACTCCTATGATTGTGAGATAGGTAAGGGTGCAGCTAAACTTTCAGTCTCAACAACAGCAGTTAAAGTAATTAATGAACACAGTCAATACTCTACAGCCTTTGCACAAGTGCCTACAGAAGAAGCTGAGAAGTCCACAGAAAAACAAAACAAAACAAAAAAACCCAAAACAATGAAGGGGGATTGAGATCTCAGTTATTTTCATCCCGCACAGCTGTAATTAAATCCTTGACTGAAAACCTATTCCGTTCTTCCAGTGAGGCTGGCCTCCTGCACTCAAGGGAATGGAAGATCTACTTGTCCACAGAAAGAGCAGGAGAGAAAGAGAGAGTGAGAATACATTTTAAAAAATTTTTAAAAAAGGCAGTGCTAATGACACCAAAGCTATTTTAGCAGAGAGGGATAGTAAGGAGTTCTGGTTCTGCAGGTGCTTATGCATCTTCCATTTATGAATAATTTGGTAAGAGGTACAAACAATGTTAGGTTCCTAAGCAGCTTCAGCAGAAGAGAGGAAACAGTTTTCTACTGCATCTCCCTCCCTACTGTCTATGCAGCAGCGTTTACTGTGCGGGGCTCGTGCCATTTTTCATCTATTTATCTACTATCTCCTTTGTTTCATAATAATGAGAATTCTGCTTCCAGAAATAGTAAAAGAGCAAGATTCTAGTAGAGAGCATAGTGGGCTGTGGAGAAAGAGTTGAAAGACGGTGCAGCTCACACCTGCGTCACATTCACATGTGCTGAGACTAAAACACAGCTGGTTGGTTTAATTTTAGGCCTACCAGCCTTGGCAACATCCCTTTTATCTCCAATGCCTAATTATAAAAGCCCTAAGTGCCAATACTGTTAACTGCTTCAGCACTGACTGCTGTTGTTTCACTGCACCCATGAAATGCATGCAGTAGCCTGGCCTTGCTTGGCACAGTATCTGAATTATCCCCTCTTTCAGTACATAGTGTACATATAGCTATTTCTTCCTTACTACATTAAGAATCTAAACCCTAATAAGTATTTTTAAGTGAGTTCAATGCTACTCAGACCTGATGAAGTCACAGAAAATTATGTGATATATACAGAAGACGTAGAAGTAAAACCTGAACTGTCATTTCTATTAATTCCAACTATAATTAACAGGCAGTAAAAAAACATTTAGGTGTTGTATAGCTTACTCAGCCTTTTTCATGTTGCTCCTTAAAGTGATCTTTTAATTTATTTTCCTTCTATCAGATAATGTGCCAACATCTCAAAAAAGATGGCAGACTTTGCAAAGACAAAAAAAAAATATTTTTGCAGACTTCCATTGCTCTTTTCTCAGGATAGTAAGCAAAGATGTAAAATAAGGATCACAAGAATGCTAGGATCACTTCTAAAATCTCATGGGCAAAAGGCCTTGTTTCTTTAAACCTAAAATTTGAAAAAAGTAGTTTTCTAAATATTCTTTAAAAGAGGCAGAACAATTTCTATCCACAATTCCTAAATTCTGGGAGGGTATTTATTCACAGGTACCAGCCCTGTTTGGTTTAGCATCAGCTCAATGGATTTAGTGTTACTGCCTCCATGAACTGCTTCTAAACACATAAATTACTTTTATCTCCTTCAAAGAAGTTTCTCATAAATATCCCCAAAGCCAACTCATTTTCTTTCTAAACATTTCTTACAACTCTGTTATCCCTCTGCATATCAGGCCCACCAGTAATACCAGTCATATTATTTCCTTTCATATTGCCTGTTCATATGCATCTTTCAGCCTTTGTTTTATATTTTGAAAGCTAATGTTTTGTGGCAGGGACAAATATTATGCTATGTTAATACTATAAACTGTAAAGTGACACTCAGTGCAAGGGGAAACCAGTAAAAATTAATGAGAATTCTTGGTGATAAAATCTTAGTCTATCCTTGCAACAAGGTGAAAGAACAAATTAATGCCACTGTGTCTGCATAAAGCACAAAATTAGCAAGAAATTTTAAAAATCTGGCCAGTAATTGTCTGACACCATTAATTTAATTTCTATTTCCTATAAGTCTACATGAAAGAGACGTGTACGCTGCTCTAGACAACCATCTGAAATCAGCAGCCTTAACGGGAATGTATTTGGAAGCCACTAAATCTCTCTTGGTAATTGCCCTTTCTTTGCATGGAATTCATTATGAACTGAAGTTGAACTCAATTATAGTACATTCAGGATTCCAAAAATTCCAGTGCTTCACTGATTTTTCAGCTATAATAGGATAAATACCCACACTTTAGTGAAGAGTATACTCAGCTATCTTTTCAGAGGAGGGTAGGTCAACTGTATCATCAGTACTGCTAGTACTGAATCCTGCCACTCCTGAATTTTTCAACTTCAGCTCATAGTTCAAACTTTGATGGATAAAGATTCAGTGAACATCTTGCTGATGAAAAAGAATCTATGTAAGTTCCACAACTGAGTTCTCAAGGAGCTCCTCAGGTTGTCTTAAAAGTCAGAATGGCATCTTTGTAACCATTTTTCACCCTTGCACATAACTTCTGGTTACAGGCAGAGAGCAAAAATAAACAGCTGCTCATTACAAGACAGTTTCATCATACTATTAAGAGCTGAAACTACTAAGCAGTCATTTTTATACTTCAAGGCACACTTTTGAAAAAAACTGCATGTCAAACCAACAAAAAGGCTTGAAATTAATATATTTCTTTTTCTCTCTGTGTGTGGTGAAGACTGAGGGCAGGTACTGATCCATCAACATGAGAAACCCATGAGAGGGGGTTGGGTGCTTTACTTTTCATAAAGCAAGGGTACTTTGAAAAAAATGTTCATCAGTGGGGTTGAGACTGTGAGGTTATCACACTAAGGAGAAAATGGAACAATAAAGAGATCCTAAAATTAAAATCAGTTTAGTTGGTGATGGGATTTTATGATGAATCTTAGATTAGTACCTGAAGGATGATTGATTTGGATGTCTAAGAAAGTGGGAGCTCTGTCTGACCCTTCTCCTGCCACTGAAGAAGTTCCAGTAGGACATTAACCTTCTTTTCCTCTACATGGTAATATGCTCATGCTGCAGCTCTATGAGGACTTAAAGACCGAAGTTTGAGTCTGATTCAAATTAGGAACTCCCTTCTGCTGGCAGGGGAAGCCCTGTGTCCCCCACACATATCTTCCTCCTCACTTTTCAACGCACATTTCTGTCAGTTACCTGGAACAGAGGTAACTCTGAGACCTGAATCACACAGGAGGCAAGCTAATTAAAACTACAGAAAGTATACTTATAGATTTTAAATATTATTTCTCATTATTTTATATCTATAATAAATATATATTTTGTATTCTACCGGTTCATGAACTGAATCAAGTCACTTTGAAGTCGCGTGTAAATGGGGAATATGCAAGGGAATATGTGTAGGTGAAAGTAGGGGAGGAGGAAGGGGGGAAGTGAGGGAAAAGGCAAAGGAAAATAGGAAGAAGGGAGAGGGAGACCTCAAGGCAAGCTGCTAACTGGTTCAGCTATAACGTGAATCTGCTCCTTACAGGAATACCTCTCATACAGCCTGCAAAATTTTCATTATAATTATAGGAGCTTTGTATCTTCAGTCCATCATCTTACTGGAAAACTTTACGGAAGCTGGTCAACAAGTTTGGAAGTTATCCAGAAAAGAAATGACACAGTATGGCCACATGACCTCATTTTCTCTAGGAAATGTTCTTATAAAATACAGTCATGAGGGAGCCTGAAGCATGAGCTAGTTCATATGTAGAACTAACACTGAACTGATTAAAATGGCTTATTTAATGGTGGGAATAATCAATACAGACGACGATGCAGCACTGATACCTGCAGTGACCTCCTCTGTCAAATGCACTTAATGAAAGGCTAATCTGAAAATGCAGGGAACAAATTCCATAGAGGAAATGAAATTATGTTTAACACTGAGTTATGTTCTAGTTCATGTTTCATCACTTTCCTGCCATCTTCTAGAGTAAAAGATTGAAGTAAACAATGAACTTCCATCAACCTTACACCATGAAAGTAAGATGGAGAATGAGAACAAATGTATGTACGAAAAATTTGATTATTTCTCCTATAATAACAAGAAATACTGCCTGGTTTATTATTTTTTTAATTTAAGGAAAATGAGAAAAATATAATGAAATGGTTTGAAAAATTGTCATCATCTTTCAGTCATTTAGTTGCTATTTATGAACAAATCAAGCATTTCAATTGTAGGTTATCATGACAATTTAATGGAACTGCTATTGAAATATTGCAGTATGTTATGGTGTAATAAAGAATGTAAAAAGACTAAGTATAACTGACACACCATGCTAATGTCAATGACCTGCAAAAGAGAAAGGGTTTACTCTGAAATTCAGATATTGAACAACTTATTTTTGTTCAACTAGTCTTTTTAAATCAAAAGACTGCTCCTTTGTATAATGAAACATTTAAAGAGTAGAAATTACTTTATACAATAATATTTCTCTATTGTCTCCAACAAATGTATAATTGAATATGGCTTACCTTGAAGTAGAGCTGCAATTTGGAGAGACTGCTGAGATGGATGCTCTTTAAGTATATCCAAAACTGTTCTACCCAAACTGTCCTTTATGTTGGTATCAATTCCTGAAAAAGAAATGGATCTGTGGTGGAATATTTAACCCTAAATACTTCAGATTATAAATGTGGTATATCAGACTGAACTATCTGAAAAATTGAAAGCAAGTGGTTTTACAACTGCAGTACAGAATACATTTCTGTTTAAAGCTTGAGTAGCCTAAAATTCATATGCTGACATGGATGGTTTTTATGTTTCTGTATATCATGGGGACATAAAGTAATCAAATTTGGTATTATTTAACAGATTGTTCCTAATGAACAGCCATCCTGAAAAGGATATTTTTTAAAATCGAGAAATTCTCTGAATGTTTTTCCTACATTTCTCTCCAAACTGCTTTAATTCATCGGGGAGTTTCTAGTGCATAGTATCAGTATGTGTTTCGGGGGCAAGACTGAAAAAATTTTTATTGTTATGTTAATAAAGTTGTACTTCATGGCAACATTTTCAAAATTCATGCCCTGAAGAGACTGAAATGCCCATGTGTAGTGTACAGGCACTATGAACAACCACAGGATTTCTTCACAGACTGTCCATACTGCTAACAAAGTAATGGTTTTGATCAAACTGTGAATTAAGTTTGAGGCTTGCCCTGGATCAGAACCTGCTGTATGTGGTACTGCATGACTCTCTACCTTTGCCTTGTAGGAGCTTCCTTGGAAATTTTGCCTTATAGTAGAATGCTCAAGTTGTTTTTCAGTTTAGATATGCTTTCATAAAAAGTAAAGGTAGGAAATATCCTAGCAAACAAAGTGAAATTCTTCTCAGGACACCAAAAAGAGAAAATCGGAGGAAGCAGGATTTATAAGGACATTCTGAAAGCATTCACCAGAAAAGGCTGTAATTACAGTAATTTCCTAACCCAGTGGACAGTTTCCTAATTTTTTTTTGTAAGAAACACAAAATTTTCTCAATGAAAACAAATCCAAAATATTGCTGGGCTATTAAGCAGAGGCAACGGACTTTCAGAGGCCAGACACGCCAACTCACATCTTTCCTTTGTAGTAGCTACTTATAACATCTTCTGAGTCTTTCTGAAGCAGAACTAGAAAAAGGGGATTGTTAGGTACAAAAGGCAGCAGGTGGGGAGTGTTGCAGAAGTGCAGAACATTTAGAGTTGAGTGAGTTCAGAGTGTAGATTCTACTCCACTGTCTTGACAATTGTATGCTGGTAGAGGCTGTAACACATATTAATCTGAAAAAGGTGGGCTTTTTTTGTGATCTAAAGGGCTTCCTATGTTTGTGTGATGTTCTCCAGTCCTTCCTTTTTTAGGAAATAAAAAGGCTCTGCCTTTTTGAGGGCAGGTGAAGATCCCTTTCAGCCTCCTTCTTTTTAATCTAAGCAGAAAAGCAACTTGGAAGGACCTTTTTCTTCTGAAAACAGGTCTGAGATCAGGGATACACCAGTGGAGATTCAGATGAAGAGCTGTGATTAGGATATACCTTCTTTTGCAATATATAAGTAACCCCACAAGAACTGATAATAAAGACCAATGATATTCCTCAGTGTAATGGAAGTTCATGAATCTGAAAGAAATTATTTCTAAGTATTTTCATTCTCATTGGTCTTACCATTTATCTGAGAAGACAGTTGTCTAGATGAGTAATTTACCTACAGCAATTCTGAAACTTATTATGTAGTAGATGGGTTGTTTGGACTTTATATCCCCGTTCTTCTTCTCTTTCAGGACAAATGCAATTGTCAGAGACACAGTGCCTTCCCCTTTCTTCACAGGCACTCAGTTTATCCAGGAAATGAAGAAGCAAGCAGAATGGCATGTTTGCTAGGAATAGCTAACTGAAGGAAACAAATGTGAACATGAATCTTCTGGTCTCTACATCAAAGAATATTCTTGGCTGCCTTTCAGAGTGAATAACAAAATTTTATGTAGCCATTTTGTTCTCATAATGCATTTATTCTTAGAATACAGTGGCATACACTGAGTCATATAAGGAATTTCTGAGTCTGAACGTCACCTTTGTTCTCTGTGTATAGCAATTTCTTAGTCTAAAAGAACACTTTTAATGAGAAGTACATGTGATTAGATTTGCAAAGGCTGATAAAGATAAAAGTAATTTGTATAACCAAAACTTAATGAGGCATACACCAGATTAGGAAAATTAAGGGTATTTGTTCAGTGTTTCCTGTAAATCAGATTTACCTGTTTCAAGCAAAATGCGTACTACCTCCACCTTTCCAAATAGGGCTGCTTCATGTAGGGCACTACCTTTTTCTGTCTAGAAAAGAAATATTGAGACATTTAAAATACCAATTAATCTTTCTGTAAAGAATACACTTGGAAAATAAGTATTTCTTTTTTCCTCTCTACTTTACCTACACATCAAAAACACTGAATGGGCACAAATAAATACTAGCATTTTTTATTATTATTCAAGACAAAAACAAAAATGCTGTCAGTTCTACTATAAAAATAAGTATATAAGAAAATATGGTAGGAATGCAATACAGCTCCCTGTTAACAAGTCTGTGTTTGTGTAAAATTTCTAGATTCCTATTATAGGCAGTGAAAATCTAGACAACACCATCAGTGGAACACATCTCTTCAACAGAGTCAAACAGTTTACATGTGGACATCTACAATGAGATGTTTTAATGTCAAACTGGATCACATCCTAGAAGGTCAATTCAGTTATACAGTGAGAGATGCCCTAGGATGTCCTGGTCTCCGGCTGATGGTCCAGTTGATGTTCACATTGATCTGCCTGACATCTGCCCTGTACAGATGCCTTGGATACCCTAAGGCACGCCCAACAGCTTTAGATGCCTATGCTTATGTCATTTAAATTCTACCTTAGATGTCTGTGAACTTGATTTTGCAGAATTTTTTGACACAAAAGTCTTTGTGAGCAGACTTTTGCTCAAATAACATTTACAGTATTGAAAAACACACTACCTCTCTTAACAAGCTACTTTTCTTAGTATTTTATACTGCTGTTACTGAAAAATCAGTAACAGAATAACTTTTCATCCAACAGCATTAGCATTAGCTAGAGCACTACTAGATCTCACTGAACATCTGACTTACCTCCTTTTTTGATAGTAAATTAGATTTTGAAATTTATTTGTGGCAAATATTAAAGGCTTTACTGTTTTAATATGTTTTTCCATACTTTATCCAAGCCATACTTACTATGGTAGAAAGACCTTAAAGATACACACACACAAAACCCAATTCTGAAATAAAATAGTAATTCATTATTAATTAGTTGTGTCAGAATGCCTCAGAGTTACAGCAATGCAATGACAGGATATTTAGAATAGTCAGAGATCCTGAGATAGGATGTGAGCACAATGTAAGTGTACATATGTCCTATTAATGCTCAGTACATGGAGGTATAAAGTAGAGCACGCCCAATGACATCCACATCCTGCGCACCACTTATACTAACAGTGTAACAGAGAGCAGAAGGAAGTCAGTAAGGGAATATACATATGAAACACATATCTCAAAACAATTTAATATTTTCATTTTCAGAAGCAATCCAGTTGAAAATTCCCAGGTTTATTTGGAACAAGAAGACTAAATATTCAGATTTACTTAGAGAGGGTTTCAGAATCCTTTACTCAAACAATATCTTCAGGATATTTCCAGTCAATGCAATTTACTTCAACATAGGATGATTCTGCAATGACAGTGCAACCACAAAGGTACACACAGTGATTAATGCACAGCTCAGAAATTTCTGGGAATAAGAAAAGTTCTCAGAAAAGTCACTGATATTTATAGTTCTGATTACTGAAATTGGCTTTACATCAGCAATCTTGAAAACAGCCTATTATCCTCTTGGTGTGATATGGCATTTCCTTTGGATTTATCACTTACTGACATGACTATTGTGTGGACCTGGTGCTATTAAAACAGAGTTCTCTGTAATCGAGGAGTGCTGACAGCAGGTCAAGGGAGGTGGCTTCCCTTCTGTTCATTGCTGGTGGGTCCACACCTGAAATGCTCTGTTCAGTTCTGGGCTCCCCAGCACAAGGTGGAGATGGAGCTACTAGAGAGAGACACTGAAATTGTTAAGAAACTGGAGCATCTCCTCTATGAGGAAAGGCAGAGAGAGCTGGGACAGCTTAGCCTAGACAAATGAAGGCTTACAGAGGATCTCAATATGTACAAATATCTGAAGGGAGGCTATAAAGAAGTCTAAGCCAGGCTTGGTCATGTCCAGTGACAGAAGAGATAATGGGGAAAAACTGAAACTGAGGTTCTGTTTGAACATAAGAAAACTTTTTTTTTTTCCACTTTGCAGGAAGCTGAGCCCTGGTACAGGTTGTCCAGGAAAGTTATAGGGTCTCAGTCCTTGAAGATATTCAGAAGTTGTTTGGACATGATCCTGGGCACCTCATTCTATGGGATTCTGTTTGAAAAGGGGGAGTTGAACCAGATAACCTCCAGAGTTCCCTTCCAACCTCAACCATGCTCTGATTCTGTCAGGGATAAGAATTAGTGATGTATGCATCAACAGTGAAATCCACAGAAGTTCAATTGTTAGAGGAAGCCAGAGCACTAAATTTTGTTTCTATGAGATTGAACTGCAGAGATGAAAACCAGTTGTACCTTGACTAAAATTGCAGATATCATTCTGTACTAATAAGGAACCTTGTTTAATGGGAAAAATGGACTACATTAGTGACAACAACTTTCTATTACCGTACCATGATATGAGACTGAGAAAGATCAATGTTCTGGCATACTGAATCAACAGCTTGAGGACAAGGAATAGGATCTATCCTCAGATTACCCAGTTACAGGGTGGAAAAGATCCTGATATGATAATTGGCATGGGCAGCAGTCCTTTCTGTTGATCAAAATTCCTCACTGGAGGAAAGGTAGGTAATATTTTCCTTGATGAAAGCACACATCTCGAAAGAAATTGAATGAAAACTAACATGAGAAGAGAAACTTCCTGTAGATGTGTAAGGCAAACAAATCTATCTGGGGGCAAATTAAGAACCAGAAGACAGTTCTGCTATGCAGAAAGGGAGTACAGGAACTTAAGCCACATTTACATACATAATTCATAGAGCTGGGAGAGGAAACCAAAATTAAATGCCATTTTTTGCCTTATATCTTGCTTCTTAGTCTATTCTACCATGTTATTTCCTGTCATGTCAGAACACGATCCTAAAATTCTTTACAGACATTCCACACTGCCCTGCATTCTAGGGCAGTCTATACTTTATAACTCTGAGCTATCAGATAATACTAAGGAATGTCATATCCTGGAAATGAGACATATTATGAACAGTTTGACTAAAGAATTTAAAAGGCACAGCATATAAACAGTGCAAGGATCTGTACACTATAAAGGTGATTTTCTGAACAAGAGGGGAAATATTACTATGAAACTGAACTAAAATCAATCTGAGAATATGGAGATTAAAAGCACACTTCTAAGATGCCGACATGTAATCCTGCATAAGATGTCATGCAGATGAATGCTGACACAAATCTTAAAAGCCCTAGGCAGGATTTCATGGTAATAGTGAATAACTCACAAGTGAATCAGATCCCTTGACCCAAAAACTATCCAGAAGGCAGAAATCTCCTTGTTACCAGACAGTTCAGTTACCCAACTCTGCTTTAACTTAGAGGAAATGCTGAACCTCAGGACCAACAGGGCCAAGAGAAATTCAGACTGGCTGAGTAGATGTATGTCTCTTTGTAAATGTACATGTGGCTTACTACTTGAAGGTAGTTTTTTTCTTGTGCAATAGAGCATTTACACAAATCACAAGGATTAAAAATATAATTGCAAATAATTTCTATATATTTAAGATGTGCTAGAACTTTTAGGTAGATCTTTTTAACTTATAACAGCGTACTTGTGCACTAATATATTATTCTTGTCTATACTACAGCTTAAGTGAGCTTAAGACTTATAGAAAATATTCACTGCTTTACTTCCTGAAGCTTTCATTGCCTTGGATCATATTTTCCTGGCAAAGTGAACACTACCATTATACTTGGAAAGTCTTTCCCAGTGATACTTAATACAAAAACTGCTGGCAATTTTTCATGAACAAAGTGAGATAAAGTCTGCTTGAATTTGCACCAATGGATAATATATTGATTCTCTGGCATAAATTTTCTGTATGTGATATACAGAGAACTAGAGCACAAATAGTGCTAAGCATATAATAAAACAGTCCCTGCCCCTGCTTACTGCTAAATACAGGTACAATGTCACAGCTGGACACATAAACCAAGCTAGGACAGGAGGACATTGTCATTAGGCACACCAGAATACCCAAATCAACTTGGCGTACAATTTGCAGGCTCACAGAGAAGCACCAAAGGTTTTAATAATTACAGATTTTCTTTTAATCATGTAAATATGCAAGATCTTGTAATTAGGTCATTTGTCTAGTCCTTATTCATAGGGAGTTTACTATGGTTCTGACATGCATTTCAGACAGAATCTGAAGGACAGATTTGCAATTTGGTAGCTTTGCAAATTGATTCACGGAACATCCTCCATATAGAGTGAGAGCAAAAATGAAAGGGCACAGTTTTTTGCAGAACTACCAGTGATAAGCAGTGGAAATTGCCGTCATTATTGGAACAGACAGGGAAGGCAAATAGGGATAGATGAAAGCTGTATAAGCAGAAGGCACCAAGATTTTAAGGTATTTATAATTATTAAACTACTGTTTACATGAAACATGCTGAACTGTGCAGTATCTTAGTGTACTGAAGGCCCAAAATCTATCACTCAACCAAAACCTGTGTATTTTTCATATGTTTCAATTTGAATGAAAACTTCAAAGCATAAAAAGATGAAGCAGATTTGTATTGTCCACTCCTAAATAATTCTGGATTGAAGGATATTGGATAGACCAGGGAAATTAATAAAATGTGATTAACTAAATCAAAAATTAAATGCTGTCTTTTATTAGTCCAAATATTTACTGTGATTGAAAGTGCTCAGGAAGGACAGAAGAGAAAAATAAGATGGCTAAAGTAAACCTCCCATTTAAACAAATACATCTTTACAATTACAGAGTGACACACGACAGGCTACTCCTATTATCATCTCTAAACATTTTGAGAGGTCTTTACTAGTGATAAACTGAATTTATTTAACATGTTTAAATGTGTACAAAATTGTTTACCACGTAAGATTTTATTTTGTATATTGTTCTTTCCCAATCAGTGATGCAGATAAATTTATTTAATAACAAAATAGTTGAGTTTAGTTTTAAGTAACAGGCTGATATTTTGTGTTCTTCTCAGTTTAATAAGCTGCCAGTAATCATCAACAGAATTTTTCAGAGGCTATAGAAGTAATAAGTTGACAATAGGTACAGAGACAAATTACCAAAATGCTAAGATGCTGAATGAAAAGGAACATATTGATAGAGAGTATGTATATGGGCAAGAAAATAAATAAATGATATTTCCTTATGGCAAGTAGGACAAAACCAGAAGGAACAAGATAACCTAGTGCAAAAAAAATGCCCCTGCCTCTGAATAACTACAAAAAAAAATTAAGAATATAAATTACTTAAAGGCAATTAGAATAAAAATAAATTAATAAACAAGTAAGCTCTATAATTTTAGTGTAGATGCCAAACAGACCACCATTACTAAAAGAATCACTCATTTCTTAAAAGAAGATTCCAAAAAAAAAATGCAGCCACTGTATTACTGTATTTTTCAAAGACCAGTGAAAAACTTTTAGTATAACTATAGATAAAAATGGCTAAGGAGAATTCACAGTAGTGCTAAAATTATCTAGATTACATAAGAGGAAGAACACATTTCATAAAAGCATTGTGTAATATTTTGCCCTCATGTAACCATCAGTTTGTAAGTTGCCATGACAGAGACGACTTTTCTTCAATTATTCTATTTCTTAAATATCAATTCAGGCATCAGTTTCTTTCTGAATTTTTCCTCATTCAATTGCAAGAGATGAAAGAGAAATTATACATTCAAAAATATGCATTTGAAAGTTGTATGATGCTGTAGCATTAAACTTTTCTAAATTACTGAAGATGTAGTAATAGTAAAGGACAGATAAAACAATGAGCTGCTTATATTAACCTTTGCAAATGTCTCTCTTTCTAGTAAAGAAAATCAAAATCAAATTAAATTGAAAGCTTGATGGGCGACAAATTCACAAGCAGACAAATCATAGGAAAGTGTTTCACTTTAAAATAGTTTGAAGCAAGTACCAACACTAATTCAAAACATGTGAGAGATAATAAAAGTAGTAAAACAATTTTACCACATTTTCCTTTGGAAGGCATTTGAGAATATCCACTTTTAATCTTAAAACACACTAATATTTTCTGATTTGCTTTGTTGTTTTGTTTTTTTTTAATCTATCTTTTCTTCCCCACTTCACATTCTTTTTATCAAAATTTGAAAAAACATGATCTTGATGGAAGAATCCAGAAATAAAAGTGCATGGAATCCAGGTCCAATCTTTCTATATCAAAGGAAATTTTGTGTATAAAGTTGTTTGATTAAATACACCTAAAGCTTAAAATGGATATAAAAACTAATCAAAGTTTAGACAAAGTTTGCAAGATTTGTTAACAGATTCACAGAATCTTCTGAGTTGGAAGTGACCCACAATGATCTTCAAGTCCAACTCTTAAGTGAATGGCCCATACAGGGATTGAACCCACAACTTTGGTGTTTTTATGAGCAGGCTCTAACCAACTGCTAAGTGGTAGAGAATGTCTGAATGTGACTCTAAATTAGATGTAATTATGTTTGGTTGCTTGCTTGCTTTATTTGAAAATGGATATAAACCTGAAACAATGTTAATTCAAAGAATATTTTATACAGAAAGAGAGAGAGACAGCAAGGATGTTAATTTATATATGAAGATGTTGAAGGTTGGATCTAGTTCTTTTCCTCAGGAAGTTTTCTCCCATGGGTTGCTAAGACACAAATGACTGGGTACTTAAGAGAAACAAAGCACAAGGCTAGAGCCTTTCTCCTTGGCAGGGTGGGGCAAAATTGCCCCTCATAGAAGCAGAGCCTGGCAACGCGAGATTTGGAGAGACTGAAAAGCAAGGGCAGGGGGGAGGTCACGCTCTCTTGCTCGGGACCCTCGGAGCTGGACGGTCGGAGCTGCTGTCTGCTGAACCCACGGCCCCCTGAGAAGCCAGCGCGGAGCTGCCGGTCTGTCTGCTGTGAGTCTCTGCCCTCTTCCCCATCCGGAGCCGACCTGCCTGCCACCAGCCCGCTCTGAGTTTTCTCCGCTACATTATAGCGGGGTTTTTCCCTGCACGTGGAGACCCCTTACCGTCCCAGCTCCCTGTGTCCGGAGATCCTGCTGTGGCACCGACACCAGCTGCCCCTCCCGAGGGTCTGTGGAGCAAGGGCTCTCCTCCATCCCTCCGTGCTTCGGGCAGTCGCCATTTGCCGTGTGCTACCTGAGCTCACGCCGGAGCACCCCCTGCAGCCACCGGGGAATCATCACACCCAGAGCGCCCCTGCAAGCTGTGACTGGAACTGCACCGAAGGGAAAAGGTGCCTGAAGCCGAGCAGGCTGCCACTGGGTTTCTGGTTCTGTTTGTTGGTCAACGTTATAGTTGTTGTTGTTTGTTATCCTTGTTTTAGATAGTAGTAAAGAACTGTTATTCCTATTTCCATATCTTTGCCTGAGAGCCTCTTGATTTCAAATTTATAATAATTCGGAGGGAGAGGGGTTACAGTTTCCCATTCCAAGGGAGGCTCCTGCCTTCCTTAACAGACACCTGTCCTTCAAACCAGGACAGAAGATTAAATCCATTCTACAACAAATACAGTGCCATCAATCAAATCAAGAGAAATCATAAGATTGAGGCAACATTTCAGAACACATAAGAGCATCCAGTCCTCTGTAGTTAAAAGGCCTGGACACCTTCCAGTACAAAGAATTGAACATAAAATTTACTGCTGCTCTACCTTGTGCCTCTTCCCATCTATGTCTATTTTATTTAAAGCTACCCCTTTAACATCATTATAATTTACTGTGCATAAAACTAGACACACCAAATAGCTGACAGGTTGAGGTCAGTAGCTGCAAGAGTGTATTGCTATAGAATTTTCTCTTAGATTTATGCAACAAGTGTTTAGAAATGCAGAAAATCAAAATTGTTTTCACATAGTAACTTGAGATTAGAATGGAATAATTATAGGAAAATTATCTCAGTCAAACACTGTTTTAGATTGCTGTGACCACAAAGGGCCATAGCTTTAGAAAATCACCTTAGTATCTTTACAGCCACTGCTGTAGAAAATATATTTATATACACCTGCATGAATGGTTGATATGATTTGTGTATCTACATGTCTCAAGACAGCATGAAAACATGCACTCAGCTTTGAAGATATGTATCTTTCTTGAGTTATCCCTTTTAACACATTGTTTGAGTTGTAATAAATAAAGCTGTGTTATATATCACCTTGCAGCATTTCTAACAAAGTAAATGCAAGTGTATTTTGAAGAATAAAATGTAAGAAGTAATTTCATTTAAATCATAGTGTAATGATTAAGGGAGGGAGGAAGGAGAGGAAGGAAGGAGAGGAAGGAAGGAAGGAAGGAAGGAAGGAAGGAAGGAAGGAAGGAAGGAAGGAAGGAAGGAAGGAAGGAAGGAAGGAAGGACGGAAGGAAGGACGGAAGGAAGGAAGGAAGGAAGGAAGGAAGGAAGGAAGGAAGGAAGGAAGGAAGGAAGGAAGGAAGGAAGGAAGGAAGGAAGGAAGGAATTACACACTAACTTGGCAGCTGACATCCATTCCAGCCTCCAGAAGCACCTGTACGACAGCTTTGTGGCCATTACGTGCAGCAAGATGCAAAGGAGTGTGTTTTCTTGTATTACAGTTTATCAGGTTTGGATATGCTTTGACGATCATTTTTACAACGTGCAGACGTCCATAAAGTGCTGCCAGATCCAGAGGTGTTTCCAGTTTGTTGTTTCTTATTGTGGGGTCTGTCAGCTCTTCTAGCAGAACAGCAACAACTTCTGAATGACCATACTGAGCTGCACAATGCAGTGCTGTTTCATTTTCATTGTTCTGTTAAAAAAAAAACAAAAGCTTCAGAAATTCATGTTTAATCAACAATAGAAATTATCAGCTTTTATAAATTGCCTCCATGAGATCACTACAGAGGCAGGGTTTGTAATATAATGTATGGTAATATATGTTAAATGCTTCAAAATTACTCCACTGAAATTTTAATAGTAACACATTAATACTTCAGCTTCTGGCTCTCAAGCACATGAGCTCCCTATGTGTCTACATTGCTCCCAATCCATTTTAATAACATGCCCCTCAAAACCTTGTAGCTCATGATATGCCAAAATCTGTAACCTTCTTTGATTCAACTGCTCCTGAAATTAGGATTGAGTCCTTCTCTTAGAAATACTCTGACAGTGAAGTCTCTCTTCTTGATTTTGCTGGGTTTGTACCATAGCAGTTTGTTATTAGAGAAATGGAATTACGGAGAAAAACTGTGCAATGAAAATGTATCAGGCACAAGGTTAAGTTTCATGTATCACTATAAAAAGCTACTATCCAGACAACAATTAAAACTTGAAGAAGACAAAATAGCACCTATAGAAAGACTTAACAAATCACTTAAGCAGTTGGTCTTTTCAGGACTCCAGAGAGAGGTATGTATGTGTATGCATGTTTTAAGGTATACGAGTATGTGTATGCTGTGGATTTAACAGGTTTTTGCTTTATAAAGCAACACCCACAAGTGTTTCCCAAAACATTATTCAATAAACTTAACAATAAATATTGAGAATAAGCATTCTCTTTTTAATTTTTTTTCTTCCAGTTCTGTCTGTATACTTGCAATCCCAAAGAGACAGCTTCAGGCAAAGAGGAAGGAAATAATTTATCGAGCTCTCTGAATTCTATGTCATCTATATTATTAATATATCATATGTAGGCTTTACAAAGACTTAAAATATACTAGACTATAAATTGTAGAATGTGCATTGCATGCCCCTTCTGATAAATGATTTATGAAATGTTGAGACAGTTTTAAAATGTTGTAAAAGTACAAAACCAATAAGCTAATGTGCTATATAAAAAATTTAAAATTAATGGAAATTCAGGAAAGATACTAAAGAAGGGTAGAGATATCATTCTAAAGGAAGAAAAAGTGATAAATCTGAATCCATAGTTCTATTTCTCAAGGAACCAGCTAAAGAAAGTTCAAGGGACAGAGAACTGAAAATTGAAAAAAACAATTGTCTTTTTAAAGACAGAAAGAGTCAGAGATTCAGAGAAATGAGGCTTTGGACTCTTACTCAAAACTAGCTAGGATAAGAATATCCATGCTGCACAGTAAAAACTAGAAAGGTGGAAAAGGGAAGACCTTTTTTTTTGGTAATGATGTTTCTAATTCTGTAACCAAGAACTCAGCTCTTGGGTTTGTGGTTTCAACAACACTTCTGTCATTTTCATCTCTTCTTGAAACCTAAGATGACTCAGATGAACTTGGGAAACAGAAGAAACAGAAGAGACAGATCAATACGTTCAGGTAAATCAATGTTGCAGTCAAACTCATGGGATGTCTGCAACACCACACAAGATCTGAGAGCCTGGAACGTGTTTCCTGCTAAACTGCAACACGGAGGCTGGAGAAGATCCAGGTGGAAAGTGAGAAGATTCCACTGGCAGACATGGCTTGATGACTGGTAAGTATTCAAATCATTGTGCATTATTCAGACCACCATGTGGGCTTTCTTTATTACACAGACCAGAAATTCAGATTAAAATATTTATACAGTCACAATACTACATTGCTGCAATGTTCTCTCAACTACCCTGTGGCCGGACATCTACCCCACCCCTCCTGTGTGCCACAGATAACGGGTGCATAAAGAGATAGCCCAAGGGCTCAAAGGCCCAGCATAAGGCATCTCTGGTGCCAGAGGGCTCAAACCTCAGCTAAAAATTAACATCTTAGTCTGGAGAGCTGATGGGAGGAGAGATAAAGGAAATATTTCTGACTTGAGAGTCACAGTTTTTACACTATAAAAGATACACAAACTATCACTGAGGCAGAAGCCTCTTACACTCTGAAAGTGTTCGAACTTTCTCCCCGAAGTCTGGACGCAGGTTTCATGGTTACTTCTCTGGAGATTGAGGGAAAGGATCTCGGTGTATGCCCCACCAGCAATTGGATGGTAAGGTACATTGAATCCTAAGCTTATACTATTTCTTTGCTAGCTGTAAGTGAAAAAGGTACCTTATCGTGCACTGTATGTTAATCTACTAGTAGTCTTTCTTTTTGTTTTATTCCTGTGTAGTATTGGTTTGCTTTTAAGTCTTATGTCTGTTAGTTTCCCCATCTATTAATAAATGATTCATTCTATAATAGACAGAATCAGTCATCATTAAAAGAACTTACAAACGTGAGTAAGTTTTGGGGTGCTGGCTGCCTCAATAAGGTTACTGCCTGCTGCCAGAGGCCTGGGCAGGAGGCAAGGGCTGATCTAAACTCCCACATCCATTCGTGACATACCCAAAACTAGCTTTTGTGCTCTAGTGACTTCTAACGTATCCTTTATATAGGACTGGGCAAAGAATTGTCTTATGTACAGTAGTGCCCACAAATCACAAGCATAGTTTATTAAAATTTATTTTAAAATGTTCAATATTTCAAGGACGGCTAGATGAACAGGCAATTGCAGCCTGATTTGGTGTACAATTAAGTATGAAAATCAGATAATTGCACACAAAATGGACAATTATGGTAATTTTTCCTACAGTTACTGTATTTATGTATTCAATGGAATATTTACGCAAAGAAGTTCTATGTGTAACTATATTGACATTCTGTGAGGTCATACATATTTACAGTTGTAACTATCTGTCCAATATCTGCTTATGCCTGAGGGTTTTTTCAAGAACTTATGGAAGGACTAATTGAACTACTTCAAATCTTGTGCCAATGATCTAATATTGTAGCTTAAAAGTATTCTGATTAAATTTTCAAAGAAACATAAAAATTAAATTTGCTATGGTCCTTTTCTCAAAATGTCATAGACAGATACAGACACAGAGACCAAACAGTCCAAGTTGCTGCTGCAGAGCAGCAAACTGGAATTTGTTCCCTCTGGATAAAGAATATCCAGCTGAATTTTCGCACAAGGGCATATTGAAATGAAAAGTACATTTAAAACAGGCTAGTGCACAACAGCAAAGTAACAAAATGTTATTATTTTCAGATATATATTGTTGAACATTAGTCTATGGTTTTTATTTGCCAAATAAGGCTACATTTCATTTCATGATCAATCAAACTGGTACAAAATTATAAAGAGCTACATATCACTGAAATAAAGCAGAAGAATCCAACCTGGGCAAACATGATAATTAAATTGCCTACATATATGCACTCAGAACAGGCATTGTACATATTGTGTTATCAGAGCTGAGAGATACTACCTAATTAAAACTTGATAATACAACATTCTTCCTTCTTCAAAATGTAAATTAAATCAATTCAGGTAGAGAAGACAAAATATTTTTTAACTTTCAAAGGGTAAATTAAAACTTGTTTAACTGCCCTCTAAATTTATCTACTTTGACAATTTAGTACTACTTACATAAAATAAATCAGCTTAGAATCAAGAGGAGAGGAGAGGAGAGGAGAGGAGAGGAGAGGAGAGGAGAGGAGAGGAGAGGAGAGGAGAGGAGAGGAGAGGAGAGGAGAGGAGAGGAGACTGTTGATTTTAAGGGAGTTTGTCTTCATATTTCTAAAGAAACATACTGTTTTGAAGCAATATTTTAAAGATGTGACAAAAATTCTTCAAGAAATTGGTAATAATTTAGTGCTGTTGCCTGTATCTTCAGTTCCAAGCATAAACAATTGTTTCTGGAGTACAGAAAGCTTATGTGTTCACAGTCATTGCAATGAGCAGGCAATCTGCTACAAAATATCTGCATGCAAATTACCATTCTGTAATTAGAGCTTCAAATCTGATATCCAAGGACTAAATAATACATCTAGTGCTGATGAAAAAGACTAGAATCCTTGTAGAAATTTCATATACTTCATGATATGTTAGCAACTACAAGACAGACTCTATGACTGAATGGTTCTAAAAAGAGAAAAATCAAGAAATAAGAACCAAGTAAGAACACAGAAAATTTAAGATAAAAAGAGCAGACCAATGTCCTGGGTTAGTCAGGAGGAGTCAAAATCTAGGAAGTGAACTATGCTGCAGGAAGGGATATAACTTCCTTCCTGGGAGAGAGCCAGTAGCTAGGTAGTTTTAAGGATTGATGTGTAGGTGAACCAATTAAAAAGTTGATCCGCCTTCGAGAAAAAAAATCATATATAATCAGAGACCCTCTGAGCCTCTTCTTCTTTTGGCCTGCTGCTGTGTAGAGAGGAGCGTCTCCTGCTTCTCTCCCTGGTAAGTCTCCCCCCCTCCCTCCGCTCCTTCCAAAGGAGGGAGTGGAGGGGGAAGGGAGGTTTAGGGCGGCCATGCCGATGCAGCCGGGCATGGGGGAGGAACCAGATGGAATTTTCAGCAGATACAGTTCAGGCGGTATGTCAGCTACACGAGACAGGGCCAGATCCCTGCTCCGGGCCGGGCTCCATCCAGCTCGGGCCAGGCCCTGCCCTGTCACCCTGGGCCTGGCTGGCCCTGCCAGGCTGAGCCAGCTTTGCAGAGCCAGGCCACAGAGACTCTGAGAGCTTCTGCCATCCAGCTTGGACCTTTTCAAACAGTCTGGCAGAGACCACGTGATCGTCACAATGCTGGAGAGAGAGAGAGAGAGAGAGAGATTAACTCTATCCATGCCTGGACTAAACTTGCAGACACCCATCCTTCCTTGCACAGAGAGAGGAATGAGTGAGGACATCTACATAAGTGCAGCCTAGAGACTTTACAGTCAGTGAGGAAAGCAGAACCGATGCCTAGAGGGAGGTGTATGAGAAGTGCTTCAAGAGTGAAGCTGAAAATTCTTTTGGAGAATCATGATTGGGGACTGAGCTAATAAATTTCCTGTAATATATGAAGACATAGTCCAAAGGGGGATGTGAGGTTCTAATTGCAGCCAGTGAACTGAAACACCTGGGTAAAGACAAGTAGGTGTTGAAATAAGTACAGCCTGATGAGAAACTTGAACCAAGAGAGAGGAGAGGCTGTCACCCAGAGCCCTGGTCCCAGGGGGAATGCGAGAGATCCTGAGTTGTCAGGAGAACCTGTGTTGCTCAGCACATAAGAAGGGATTTTCTTTCTTGTTGCTACAACTGAACTGTGCATCCTTAAAACAGGTACCCTGTGGACTGTTCATAACCCACCCTAGTGGCTGTGGGAAGGCTACTGGTGTGGGAGGGATCCACCATTAAGCTGATCTTTCTTCCGGGTGGTGGCTGGTGGTGACGCTGAAGACCCATAAAAAACTCTATTTTTCTTACAGAAAATCCATGGTGTAAACAAAAGAGACTTCTCTCCCTAAATGAACTGAAACAAGAGCTATTTCTGAGGTGGTAAACTGAGTGGCGGTCGAAGTGTTGTCTTTTGTGTGTTTTCAGGGAGAAAGAAATGGAGAGGTGGGGGAAGGAGGGGTGGTCTGAGGAGTTTGTTCTGGTTTTTCTTGGGTTTTTTTTCCTTTTCCTCTTTGTCTTGGGGTATATTAATTAACTTTCTTTATACTTTATGAAGTTTTGAGCCTGCTTTGCCTACTCCTAATCCTCATCTCACAGCAAACATCAGGTAAGTTTGGGTAAGTGTGCTGGCATTTGGCCAGAACCTTGAATAGGCGAACTGGAACCACTACAACCAATATTATGGAAACATAGTATTGAAAATGTCTCTAATATTCATAATAATATTTTTAGCAAGTTGTTACTCTTATGGTCCAAAGGACCTCGTTCAGAAATAAGGAAGGCATTCTGTGTTTCAGCTTTTAACCTTTTAAAAATTTTCTTCATTATTTGTCTCGTGTCTTTTCATGGGCATGATCCTGACTTTTTGTAGCCTTTCTCTGAATCTCTTCCACATACAGCCAGGACTCAGGCTGGTGTGGCTGCAAACTGAATTGTCCCTCCACAGCCCTGCATCTCATCAGTATTGCAGGCTGTGCTACATCATTTAGCTGCTAAGGATGTTTGCCACTGCAAAATGTACAACATATATTGAAGGCTATTCATTAGCGGGCAGATTAGCAAATACATTATAGAGACAGTTAACGTAGCTTGGCAGTCTGATAGTGAAGAAGTATAGGAAGTATTAAGAGAATGAATGGCTATAATGAATATTATATAAGCCCTTGTGAAGCCACTATTAAACTGTGGGTAAATATAGGACATTTATTGCATAGTTGTGTAGTCCTGTATTTTTGCCAAGCAAGTTTTAAATCTCCTGAAGTCCATGCAAGTACTGTACAAGCAATAATGACTCAAGTAGTGATTTAATAGATCTTTCCAAAGAATGCTTAAGTCCTTGTTTTATCCAAGTGTTTTGATGCTGAACTTGAAAAAGGAGACTTCCAAAATCACTGAGCCATTTCTTTGTCACATAATCCCAATGTGAAGTAACTGAACAAGACATTTGTTATGAAAATCTTTTTTCTGTTTTCTTAGTCATGAAATGAGAATTTAAGTTTAAATTAAAAAATGATGGAACAATGGGAGATTTTGGAAACATCTATCTATACGCTGAATATATTCAAAAGTGGTAAACTGGAGGTAAAACAATACAAAAATAATATATTTATACAAAAATATATTAAATTAATTTAATAACTAAATACTTAAATAGAGAAAAAAGGAGTGCAAAAATATATGCAAGACAGAGAAAGGAATGACCTCAGGATGGTCTTACTTTACGTATTAAATCAGGAAGACAGTTTCCTGAGAAGTTCCACCAAGAAGTTAAAAATTCTGAAAAAATAAAGGAAGTTTGTCTGCAAATTACTCAGTGTGAATTAAAACCAAATCTACAGACTTCCCACTGAAATTCACTTTTTCTTATGTAAACACTGTAAAAAAAGTAATGTAATTTGGTTGACTACTTTGAAATTTTGTTTTCCAATTTATTATTGCAATTGGCTTAAAAAGATTGTGTGTGCACTTTTTTTTCTTCTAAAGAAAGTATAGTAAGAGTTACAAGGGAAACTCTGAAATTCATCCACTAGTCTCAAATTAGTTGAGCGGTAAAATCAAATGCAGAATTTGAAAAATATTGTGCTTGCAGGCTATTTTGGAACTGAATTGAATTTCTGGAAGTCCCTGAGGTGTCACTGAGAGAAGCATATAATGTCTGGGTTTCATTTGGATGATTTGGAGAAGTTAGCAAATATGTTAAGATGTAGGTGTTTACATCATATGAATGCAGCCTGAACTCTTCTTCACATTTCAGAAGAATTGTTGAATAGTTTTAAAGAAATGTGAGTGGGTTTTGTGGCAATTACAATTTGATGCACAGACAAATTCTACAGCACACTGAATCCATAAAAATTTCAGAAGTGTTCACATTTTTTCCTGTACATTTTTCACTATTCATATTCTGTGTATATATATATATATAATCTCTATAAAATTGGAATATATTTTATTCATATTTATTAATACATATTTATATTTATCCCTGATGTTATTCACATTTTTTCCTGCAAAAAACCCAAACACTACATATAGACCTGAATGTGGCCGTTATTTATTAACCATTTTTTCATAGATTAGGATTTGTTATCGATTATGCAATATTATGATGAAAGTTGCCACAATAAATATTTTAGCTATCCACATCCTTACATAAATAAACATTTAAGTAGTTTGACTGTTAACAGCACACCTTTTTATTTTATTTTGTATTATCAATTAACAAATCTTGATCTTATACTATCTTAATTCAGTTTATAATTTACGTAATTTTAAATCTTCATCAATGAAGTTAAACACATTTTTGCAATGTCACCATATTTTTTTATTTAAAACATACACCATACTTGTCAACTAAGACTCCTACATCAAACAGTGATAGAATTCTTCTTACATAATTGTTATGCTGTAACCATTTTCTGCATGTAGAGTTGCCAGTCTACATTCCGCCACCCCCATAATGTAATTGCCATTTAACTGTCTCTTTACGGTTTGTTCCAATTTTATGTAATAGGAACAGCAGGGGACATTCAGAGCTTTAGATGCTGGATATGGTTGGATATGATACTGTGATGCTACTTCAATGCATTTTGAAAGTGTAGAATGCAGTTCGATCAATTTACAATATACCATATAAAATCCATTATTTCATTTATGCATCATGAACTTGTCATTTAATTCTTTGTTCAGTCATTCAATGCTTTCACATAAGTTTTTAGAAGCATTTATTTCACATAGAATTTCAATAAGATAGATAAAAACAAAAATGTATTACAAATTAGTTGCAATAATTTTTAAATTGTGAACAGAATTATTTTCTTAAAATCAAAACAATTACATCTTAATGTGATGCTTAAAAAAAACCACACACACAACAAAAACGGAAAAAATTCTGACTTAAGTACACTTTTTGCTGTGGTGAAAAAGTGTCATGAAAAATGGCTGTCCTTGTCTCCAGCTCTCAGAAGAAAAAGGAAGGAAGGAAAATAGTTCAGGATTTCTTACAAGCCACAGCTTCAGCTCCAGAGATCTGAGAGAAGTTATGAGAGCTTTGAGGAGTCACCTGCCTTAGAGAGCCTATCTGCAAATAAGCAAAAGCCTCAGAATCCTACAGGCTCATAAGAATGTACAACAGGTGTTAGGGTGAGGATGCCTCTCAGGTGTTATTTGAGGATACATGGGTGGAGGTGGCTCTATAACAACATGACATTTCCCTCTCTCTGTGATACAGAGAATATTCTCCTGCGTAGAGTGCTAATTAGCAGGGGAAAGTAGGTGCCAGCAAAGCAGTCCACATACTAAACCTGGCCATTGTCTAGAGTGGAACATCAAGGAATTGACAAGTTCAGAAAAACTCTGTATGCTTGAGTTTAACTTCAAAGTTTAATATGATCAAGATTCCCTTAAAAGACGTAAGATGTAGCATTTCTTGGGAGGATTGCTCACACGTTTTCTGTTATAAGGTTTTTGGGTTAAATGCATACATGGGAGGACATCTGAGGACCTTTTTTGAGTTAGTGGGGTATAGAAGTATCAGATGTATCCCTGGTTATTTGCTCCAGTGATCAAACCAGATACAGAACACCTAATCAAGTTTGAGAATATTCTAGAAGTCTGGAGGTATATGTGGGATTGGGGAGAAGTAGGTTTGAATTTACATTTCTCTTTCTGATCTCACTGAAATATCTTTTTCACTCTCGCCCTCTCTGAAGTTCCTACACAGCTTCCAGTATTCTGTCAGTAGAATATATGTAATGACTTCAAGCAAATGCATGACACACAATCCAATAGTTGCTTTTTGTTTTATTGCATAAATAAAACTGGAAAAAACTCTCCTTGACAAAAGGTAATCTTACAGTTCAACTGGTTTCATCCTACATAAAACAGCTGATGAGAATGAGAAAGTTGGAGAATTATGTTAATCTGAAACAGAAATCACAGAATGACAAACTTTGAGTTTTGTTTTTTTTCTTGAATGTGTCAGAGTATTACAGGATTTCCCAGAAGACTGTCACATAGCCATATTTTATTACATTATTTTCCTGTATTTCCTGCACTAATACTTGATATTCATATCCTAGTTATTGTATGGATTCCAATGGCTAGGTGTATAACCTCAGATATCAAATAGATTGCTCAAGGCATGGCATCTCACACTGGTTAAGTTTTTGCAATCTAGGTCTCCCATTTCTTAGCTTCTCACAGTTTGCCTTCTGTCCACACTAATGTAGGCACTGAGAGAACAATTAATTTGTTAGATTGCACTTTGCCATTTGAGGTGCTGTGGGATGCCAGCTGGTACTGTACCTGGACTTCACCACCCGCTCCATAAGGACCTGGAAATTCTGAGCACCCTCTGTCATACTCTCAGGCCCATGCAGACGTCTCAGTTACTGCAGGCCCTTAGAAGGTATTGCATTTCTGTGTCTGGACACTTGAATCCTCCTTTTAGTCACCTGAATAGCCCTGTTGGCTCCTGTGATTACACTGATCAGACCTCTGTGGAACCAAATGGTGCACATACAGGCAATGCAGACATTACAGCTCAGGTCTGAATCAGGAGCTCTCACCTTCACATTCCAGCAACTCTGACTATCCTGGCAAATTCAATTGCTTAATGGTTGCTATCTGCATTTCACAGCCTACTTCCAGTTCTTAAACAGCTCAGACTAGATGGTGTCAAATTTTAATCATCTTCTATTTCTAAATACTGATCCTATGAATGGACCATGTAAGAGTATACAGAATAAAAACAGAAAGTCTACCATATGTTTGACAGCTGAATGCAACATGCTTATACTGCCCTTCTTATACTGCCCTTGCACACTGTAATACTCTCATATTCTTTTCTTGGTCTTTTTCTTTTTGTGTGTCCTTTCGACTGCCCGTGTGTTGAAGGTTGGATCTAGTTCTTTTCCTCAGGAATTTTTCTCCCATGGGTTGCTAAGACACAAATGACTGGGTACTTAAGAGAAACAAAGCACAAGGCTAGAGCCTTTCTCCTTGGCAGGGTGGGGCAAAATTGCCCCTCATAGAAGCAGAGCCTGGCAACGCGAGATTTGGAGAGACTGAAAAGCAAGGGCAGGGGGGAGGTCACGCTCTCTTGCTCGGGACCCTTGGAGTGGGACGGTCAGAGCTGCTGTCTGCTGAACCCACGGCCCCCTGAGAAGCCAGCGCGGAGCTGCCGGTCTGTCTGCTGTGAGTCTCTGCCCTCTGCCCCATCCGGAGCCAACATGCCTGCCACCAGCCCGCTCTGAGTTTTCTCCGCTACATTGTAGCGGGGTTTTTCCCTGCACGTGGAGACCCCTTACCGTCCCAGCTCCCTGTGTCCGGGGATCCTGCTGTAGCACCGACACCAGCTGCCCCTCCCGAGGGTCTGTGGAGCAAGGGCTCTCCTCCATCCCTCCGTGCTTCAGGTCGCCATTTGCCGTGTGCTACCTGAGCTCACGCCGAGCACCCCTGCAGCCACTGGGAATCATCACACCCAGAGCGCCTGCAGCCACTGGAATCCCCACACCAGAGCGCCCCCAGGCTGTGACTGGAACCAACCAAAGGGAAAAGGTGCCTGAAGCCGAGCAGGCTGCCACTGGGTTTCTGGTTCTGTTGTTGGTCAACGTTATAGTTGTTGTTATTTGTTATCCTTGTTTTAGATAGTAGTAAAGAACTGTTATTCCTATTCTCATATCTTTGCCTGAGAGCCTCTTGATTTCAAATTTATAATAATTCGGAGGGAGAGGGGTTACAGTTTCCCATTCCAAGGGAGGCTCCTGCCTTCCTTAACAGACACCTGTCCTTCAAACCAGGACACTGTGCATACATGCAGTCCATCTGGTTCATCATTTACCTCTGCATATCTGATAATTTACAGTACTCTTAACATATACCAAGGATATTAATTTATCTCAAAGATTTTCAGGAACTTAATATCCACTATAGTAAAAATACACAGTTTGTGCAAATTTACAACCATACAGAAAAGATGCATCAAGTATATCTTCATGTGATTTTTCCAAAACAAACAGAAGGTTTTTCCATACTTTTAAAATTTAATATTCTTTAGGTCAGTGCCCATCCAGAAGAAAGGTATCTGGTATGCTTATAATGGAAGATTTTATCAATCTTGGAGAAGAAATTACTGAAAGAATGGAAAACAGACTATTTTTAACTTGTCTATAAATTGGTCAGACCTAAAGAATATCTGCTGGTTTTTTTCTGATGATGTACATTTTTTTTTTTTTTTATCATTTCACCTGTTCATTCACTCTGGAGTGTGATGGTCCATGATGGATGAGAATCTTCACAATATCTACATCTCCTCTCCAAGCAGCCAAGTGAATAGGAAAGTAACCTTTATTATCTGCTACATTAGTTGATGCTTCATACTGAAGTAATTTGAGAACTATATCCCTGGAAAACAGGAGGTAAATCTAAAAATCGACAGGAAGCTAATTTTATTACGTTTTTACATGAACATACATATTACCAATATTTTTATCCTGGAAAACAGAAAAAAACCCAAACCTGTATTTCAAGTGAAACAGCTACAAAAAGTGAAGACCAATAATTTCTGAAAATTAAATGGATCGTAAAACAGACAAAATTTGTAATGATTCTTACTTGTTTTGAAAACCATCAACAATATTATCATCATCTCTGAATCTGTTTGTTTCAATAGGATCACCTGGCCACAGAATCATTTTTAGAATTTGCCCATCCAGACTATGTTCATGTCCCTCAAGGCACTACAGGCAGAGAAGTACTATTGTCCCCATCACTGCTGAATTCTGGAGGCAGGATGGCAAGAGGATGGTTTTTTGGAAACATATCTTACAGTAAGGCTTAAGTAATAGTTTTTCCTCTTCTTTAAGGCATTATCTCAAAGAGAGTTAGGAAACAATTTAATGATGATCTAGCTAGATATAGGAAATAACTTCTATGTATAACTTCTATGAAATAAGTGCTTCTATTTTCATTTCCCACATTCAGCTGCCTTTTAGCTGTGAGGGGGAAAGTCATGTATTACCATTTTAATTATCTTTATATTCCTTTTGGTACTTTTGGTGTGGCTTATCATACATTAAGTGAAAGATTAGCATAAGTTGGTATATTGCATCCCGAATTTTTAAGCAGTCTCCTGTACTGAACTTGAAACGCTAAACATAAAAATCAGCTGTGTGGTATAACGTTACCAAGTATGTCAGAAAATAAATAAATTCTGTCTTATTGCTGCATTTGTCGTCTCATAGCTTGACACAGTCAGGCCTCATTAGTTATTAAGCTAAGCGGATCTATGATCCAGTGTGGGCAGTTCTATGCACACTTTTCACAAATATGGAAACACTGACTTACCGATTTGGCTCAAAAAATCAGTGAGGGGAGGTAGCTCACTGTAGCCTGTGTTATGACTGAAAATGAAACCCTTTACTAGAAATTAAGACACAAGATAAATCTACGGCAATTATTCTTCCAACCTTGATGGAACCTTATTTAATTGCCTATTGAAAGAAAGATATGGTGAGTTATGATGGAATATATCCAGGTCAAAAGAAACTCCCAGTTAACTTCAAAAGATGCTGGAGTCATCACATCTAAGCTTTGAGGAGAATTTAAGCTGGATTTTGGATACTCCTGACAAGGTCAAATACCATAAGAACAACCAAGAAAGAGCAGCTCCACTACAGAAAGGCTTCTGCTACACAAAAAGTTGTAGAAAAGTGACTCCTGAGGGAAACTTTTTAGCACACATAAGGTTTGAGAGACTTCTCATAAAATAATAGTTGGTTTTGCAGTAAATGGTCCAATGAGAGCTAGAGATACACAGCAGTTCCTTTGAAAAGAACACCAAATAAAGGAAGCATAAATTGAACTAAGTGGAAGAAAATCATTAAGAAGCCCTCCACAGATGAAATCTATAGATAACAACATACAGGAATTGTTGGGAAGAGTCTATTGCAAGATTCAAGCTACAAAATAGAACATGCATCTCCTTCATCCTTCAAAAACGCCCTGATCCATCACACTTATCTAGGATGAGTCTTTTTTAGTGCTTTGGCAGAACTTTTTCATTTTGCACAAATACATTTCAGAGAGGAGAACACTCAAAGTCCTTAGCCCAGTAACATTTCTGGGCTAAGTGAAATTACTTAGGGAGACTGAGATTCCAGTGCCTGCCCCAGATATGATTTAATTACTTATATAAAGCAGAACAGTTTCCCAAGGAAAGAAAACTATCCCAGAATAACCAAGGAGGAGGGAATTAATCACATACAGTGATGAAGCAAGGATTTGAACAGTGGTGTCCAACAAGTATCCCAGCCACAAATTCTTGGTTGGGTCATTAAGTCTTATGTTCTGACTTTTCCTGAAAAACTTTGAAATCTCTCCAGTTCAACCTAGTTTAAAGTGGGAAAAATTAAAATCCCAGCAGTTTTTAAAGGACAGGAACTTCTCCTAAATGGGAAGATTCTTGTATCAAACAATTGTATGCTGTTTTGATTTTGAGTATCAAGTTTGAAAACTCAAATAGAGTGTAAAGTAATTTATTTGTTTTTTGTGATGACTAACAAAATTAGAACCACCAGGTGACTGTCCAATTCACTTGCTGGCCGTGCTTCCATTGCAGCAGGGTCAGTATAATGGCTTGGATAACAGGTCCTGAAACCCTCATGATTTATCACAAAATACCTCATGGTGTATTTCAGTTTACTTTAATATAACAAGGCATAATTGATGTCAGATAATGCTACTTATCCTGCTCTGAGTGTAAGGGGTCGGAGCAGCCAACAATGGACTTTTCAAAGGCTGCAGTTATATCTGCTGCTGTACATAAGTCCATATTTTTAAGTCCCCCCTGACCTTGGCAAAAGTTTGGTCAACACTGTCCCTGAAAACATCATTTGTCTTTTGTATGTTTTGCGATTTTATAGTTTATATTGCTAGGATTCACTTGAAATCTCTGGTAGCTTCAGTATTTATACAGCAATATTTTTAGCTTTATGGGTAACTATTGGTTTATTGCCAGTATTAAACATACTAAACCCAGTTTACATCTATTTAAAACCAGCAATCTTTGCAAGCCAATGCTTGGAGTTTTGTCAGTCAAAAATCAGCATTAGCACAAGAAACAATCCATAAATCATGAACAAAAATGCTGAGTTTAATAGACCATTAAGAACTTAGACCTAATTCCATGGAGGTTAAGATATATTAATGGATGGTTCTAAATCTTCCTACACAACTGAAACTTTGGAAAATGCACAATATTTAGTTCAAGAGTACTTTAACTTCATATATTTATTTAGAAACAGAATATCCTATATTCATCAAAAGATTAATCTGTCCTAAAGAAAATAGGCACCTTTCTAGAATACAAATAAAGACATATCCTAAAGTTTTAATTTTTCCATAGAAAGATGCAAAAATTGTGCAATGAGTTAACTAAACATATAATAATTATGTATTAGTGTTATCTTATGGACAGTCCAAAATCACATTAAAATTTGAGCAAATCACTCTTTATTTCAATCATGTTTGGATCAATACCTTATGTCCCACAAAGGAGTTAACCAAAGTTTTATGTCAAAATTTTCTTTAGTGAAAATACCCTTTTTTTCCTGCTTTCAAGTGTATAATTACTAAATATTCTTTTCGTGTTACTCTTGCTTTGCTAATGATTAATCTATACTGTTCTTTATTTTGCAAAATTTCTTCCTGAAACATTAACACTCTATACATGTGTACACACACACAAAAGTATTCTACAATATTTTTACTGCAATTTCCCAGCAAAAAAAAAGCACTAGAGCCAAGACTAGCAGTAACAATGTTAAATTTCCCTAAAACCGAGCAAGAATTTGGAAGAAGCAGTATAGAATCAATAGCTTTTAAACTACATTTCCCATTTGTCATTACTATTTATTAATATTGATGACAGTGTCAAAAAATATTATATTAATATATCCCATTGGAAATAAGGCTCTTTTAATAAGTCATGTTTTGCCAGTTTTTGGTACAAATCTCAGAACTATGTTATATTTTCTTGCATTACACAGTTAAATACCATTCTAAATAAAAACTAAATGTGAGGCACTTACTTGTGTCCATTTAAAGCTGCATGATGCAAAGCAGTGTAACCTGAACTGTCAGTGCAATTTATGTTTGGTCCTCGCCAGATGCTGCAAATAAAGCAAAATTGTGATGTTAATTTTTTGGCTTGGCAAGTACAGAAGTGTCAGAAATTTGATCTACAAATTATCTAAAGATCACTGCAACAAGTGTGATTAAACTTTAAGAGATGAATTACCTTGAAAGAAACTTAAATAGCAAATGTCATCTTGGTATCAATATAATTTATTTATAAAAATAATTTTACACATCCATCTATATATGAGTCATGAACTTTTTGTAGGGCAGACTCAAAGACTAATGACAGAATAGTAATTTCAATTAGATCTGTTCTCCCTCTATTACTCTGGTAATTACACTGAAGTTATCATCTGATTTTGCACTACTTTTCCACAAGTATGTATTCATTGTCTTTAGGTCAGTCTAGAATCAAACAAATATAAGATTAGTGAGAACCAATCATATTGTTTAAAGGGGCAGTAAATTTATTCTTTTTACTTAACTTGATATTTCAGCTCCCACTTTAACTGATTATATTTTTTAAATAAATTAGATCTACATTTTTAAATAATTAAATTATGTTTTGTTATCTTTCTGTATTTTGCAGTCAACTTCATTACATGTCCTGTTTAACCAGTTTCATGATCTATTACGGACTCTTCAAAAAACAGTAAAGGAGATATTTTGTTTCAAAGTAGAAAACATGGCTGCTAATCTACCAAAACCAACAACAAAACCAAACCCTGGAAATTGGATAACAGAGGTGTATTGAGAACCAGCAGGCTTTTTAATCTAACCGACCACATTTGAAACTGATTGTATCCTCTACAGAAGCAATTTACTCTCATTAGTATTACAACTTCCAGAACACAAAATTACGAGTCCTGAATTACAGTCTGTTTTCTTTAGTTTCTAATACAGTGCTAAACAGTCATTGGCAAAGCCATATTTCCCTTCACGTCATACATTAGAATCAAGTGCTGTAGTTTAAAGAAAATGATTTGAAGCTAATAAGTAAAAAGAATTTTTCATACTGACATTTTTCATTATCTACATCAGTAAATTGACATGCTATGCTTAACACACAATTTTAAGAATTATTTACTATTGAAACTATATTTTACTACCTATATAATGGATATATATATATATGTACGCACACATATATATATATATATATGCACACCATGGAATACTGATGTAGACTGGTCTCTTTTTCATTGTCTGTATTTGAATGATTCATTAGCTCATAAACTTAAGCAGTTGTTCTCCCACAAGTAATACTGTATGCATATAGAATTATTTGTGTGAAACATTGTGTTCTGCAGTGAGAATAATTCTACATAATGCTGGGTATACCTCACCTCTCCCTGCAATTTAATTTCTTGGAAGAACAGAATTGAATTATTTTCTTGGGTGTAAAGAAGCCAAAAAAGAAGTAACTTTTTAAAAAATCTGCTCAGGCATCTACAGATGTTCTTTTCTACAGAAGGCATTCAGATAAGAAAAGTCACTCTAATCTTTTCAATTAAAGGAAATAATTTTAACTTCATGGAATAGTAAAAATTGAGTCCTTGAACTAATAGCTCCTCTGTAATAGACAGATGTTATTTATATGGCAAAGACAAGCTGTCTATCTATTGGAAGGAAAGAAGTCCTTATGTATTGATAAGGTATAACCTCTCTTATACTTTTGCATAGTGTTTATTAATTATTGTCTTATTTACTGAATTATATTTTCATCCTTTGATTTACACCAGCCTATCGGAGAATGAAGAAAACAAGAAGTGGTATAGAAAGTAAGATTTTAAATATTAAAAAAACAATACACAACCAACCAGAACATAATTTACTTGCTTTTGGTACCTTGCTTGCTTTGACTTAGAGTTGTTAGGATTTGTCTGTTGGTTGTTTTTTCAAAATGCAAGGATCCATGAGTTCATATACTGTTCATGACGTGCTAGGCATCATGCATAAAAAAAGAAAACATCAAAGAAAAACTAAAACCTAAAAAACACCCACTAAAACCCCCTAACAAATCCTCATTCATTCTCCCCTAATTTTCTCCTTTAATCCATGCACTATTTAAAATATTGTTGTACTTCATGACACCAGTCTTAGGAAATATTTTTCAACTGAAACTATTCTGATTTAAAAAAAAATACTCTGAAACTCTATTAAAGAGTGTATAAATGCACCTATGTGAAACTTCTCAGGACATGCAGGTCAGGTGGCTGAGAGGCAAAGGGCAAAAGACAATGAGTAAATCCTGATGACTCAGAGACACAGGACAGGATGGACAGACTAATCACTGTCAGGTCCCAAAGGGTACACAAAGACATGCTCAAAATCACAGCGTGGTTATCAAACCATAGAACACAGCAAACACGAACAGGGCTTGGCTGCAGGCAGCTCTCTTCCCTTGGGCCAGTGCAGAAATCCTCTCCGAGGAGGTCTTGCATTGCAACAGAATTGCAACATTATTTCCTACAAAAGGAATGCAGGTCCAGTATATACATGGGATATTTATGCTTTGATAACTGAGAATCACATTCCAACTGAACAGTCTGAATACAAATTCTAACATCCTAAAACTCCCAGCTTCAGCTAAAGCTCTTCTCTTGCAATTAGAATACAGGACAGAAGTCCAGTCGTACATAAGCTCGATACAAATCATCTGACTTCAAACAAAAGGGAGATAGAGGAAAAGCCTAAAGATCCTTTCTTTAGTATCATAAACATTTATGATATGTGTAGAAACATAAAATATATTGATTTATCTCTGTATTAAAACATCTGTGAAAGCACCACTAAGGAGGATCTGGCAGAAAACAAACACCATTCAATCTCCAGAAAGGAATATTTGTTGACAGAAAATTAGTGGCTCTTCAGAATACTGTTCGTATTAAATGCTCTCAAAAATACATTTCTTCTAGTACTTTGATGCAGTCAATAATCAAACTTCTTAATGTGGCATGCATTCATAAGTTAGGAATCTGTTTTCCTACGTACATCAGTAAATTAAAACCTTCCTGTTACTTAATGAATTTTAAGAAAGTAATTGAACCTAATTTTTTTTGTGCAAAAAATTAGTTTTCATTCAACAATAAATTAAAACATGATTATCAACTAGTTTCTTCTATTTCATCTTTCCCAAGTAAGGCACAAGGAAACAGAAGTCTGTTACACTATTTACATTATTGCTGGAAGCAGAAAAATCTCCTTGCAGTCTGCTCTCACTGTGGACAAAGAACATTGACCTTATGAACTGGTGTCAGATATTAATTGAAAATACTCTTTACTCGGTAAGAAAATTACTATTTTTTCTTTTTTTTTTTTTTATGAGCTTAAATAGTTACATATGAAGAGTAGCATTTCAAAAGAAACAAGAAAATGACAGATAAAACAAAAAGATGGATAGTTGATCGATTTCTTATTTTGCTATGCTTTTCGGAAAGAAATAATTGTGAAGTGGCTGTTGTTACATACATACGAACAGAAAAGCAAGGAAATAAAAGCTTTTTCCAGCTAATCATCACACAGACACACTCTCCATCAGCAGTACAAGAATTATGCTTGCAAGGTACGCATAATTTTCCCATCACATTTCTTCTCTGTACACATATCTGCATTACATCATTCCATTATCATTATACTATTTCATGACTATGCAATAATATTTCTGGGCCTTATATGGTAGTTTTGCTAAGGTGAAAGGAAAATATTTTTGGTGAGCAATGATAAGAATTTTTCAAAGCCTTAGAAAGCTGCCTGATGACATGAGTGTCTGTCTGCCCATTGGTTTCACTAAAGCTTCTGTGATAATTGACTGATAATCATGCCTGCATTTTTTAAGGTCTAAACCCCATTGAGAGCTGAGAGGTTTACACAGCCTAGTGCTCACCCCTCCCACTGCTCTCTCCACCTTCTCTCCTAGGTCCTCAGTATCTTTGGAAGCTCTTCCTAGACACACCTGGCTCTTCAGTAATAGTGAATCTCATCTTGCCAGGTCAGTTTCAACAGCAGGAAATTCTAAACTTCATCCTCTTTCCATTGATGTCAGTGGCAAACAACAACCAGTTCAGATTTATACAGCTTCCTTATTGTTCCTGTGTTCCACAAAATATATATGTATTTGTCGTGGGTTGACCCTGGCTAGGTGCCAGGTGCCCACTCAGTCACTCTATCACTCCCTCTCCCACTGGGAGAGGGGAGAGAATAATATGAAAAAACTACCAGGGTAAGAAAAGGCAGTTTTATTACAGCGGGGGGGAAAAATAGAACAAGCAAGCTGAGAGTTGCGCACACAAGAGCAGAGGTGAAAACAATTAATCTCTACTTCCCATCAGTAGCAATGTCCGGACGCTTTCTGGGAAGCAGGGCTTCAGCACGCGTGATGGTTGTTCAAGAAGGCAAACATGGATGGAGTCCTGAGTGCTTCCTCCTCCTCCTCCTCTCTTCCTTCCTTTATATATCTGAGCTGATGTCATATGGTATGGAATATCCCTTTGGCTGACTGGGGTCAGCTGGACTGCTTGTGTCCCCTCCCAGGATTTTGCCCACCCCCATCCCCTTCGGTGGGGGAAGGAATGTCAGAGGGACAGCACTGCTTGGCAGTAGCCAAAACACTGCTCTGTTATCAACGCCAGCTACCAAAGCAAAGCACAGCACTGTAAGGGCTGTGAGCTTTACCCCAGTCAGACCCAATACAGTATTACAGGAATTTGTCTTGTTCTGAGCAAAAATCTTCCAAATTTTCCATGTTTATTGTTAATCTGACAGAAACACATTGACTAAAGTTTTTTGAGCACACGGCCAGGCTCTTTATTTGTGCTCTGCCTACATTCATACACATGTTCAGTTGTGTAAACTCAGTTTATACAAAGTACATGGGCAATTTTACAGAGAATTTTGAAAACGCAAACTTTTACACAAAAAATATGTATCATCATTCAGACACATATTAATGTTACTTATTGTGAACAGCAGAAAAATTACTCCCATTCTCTATTTTATGCACAAATCCATCAAACTGAAAACTCTTGCTCTAACCTATATAAATTAATAATGTTACTTATCAAATATAGAAGTTTATCATTTTAATAAATGTGATTATTTTCTTTCTATGGATTCCTCTTTGGTAGAATCCAGTGTTATGCCAAATATATTATCCTATAAAAATATATATTTCTTTTTCATGTATGGTTTTACCTATTATTAGCATTCCTTTGATGAATTTGAGGTACATCTTCAAATTACTTCAAGGAAAGTAAATTTAAATATTTACCTTTAGTAGCAGTGGAGATAAAATCCTTTTAGAAATAAATATTTTAAAGCCTAGTAAATAACTGTACATGGAAAAAAACATTGAAAAGCATATTTTAGGATTAATTTCAAGCAAGTGCAGTTATAGGTATTGAACTGAAAAAAGTAGACAATATTTTGAGTAATGCTATCTTTGATCTTCTTTCCAGTATCAAAAAAACCTGTTGCATGAAGCAACTGAGAGTTAAAAATCTGAAACTAAAATAATAATGATAACTTTTTATTATTTTAATTAAAATAAAGGGAATGGCAAATGGATTATCAATCCAATTAATATTGATTTTATGGTTAAAGCTTATTGTATATATAATACCAATTAAGTGCTTTTGTTGTATCAATGTGAAATGTGACTCATTTCAGTTTTGAATGTGCTTATCTCATTTTGATTCTTGCTGTTTAGTTGCCCCAATATAAATAATACAACAAAATTCATTATCAACTATTCATGGGATTGAGGATGTTACTCAAGTTCAGATTCTAAAGCAGCTTTTTCCACTTGCTTTCTTTAACCTTGATCTGTTTACAGTCTTGGCCTTAGTGTAAGTCTGCAAAACTGGAGAATTTCACCGAACTGTGATCTTATTTCCATTCTGATTCTGTTCAATTTGTGATTTCTATTTGATATCTCAAGCGCAGTAAATATTATGAGTTTGATTATTTAGTATATAACATTTACTCATTACTATATTTAGAGCTAGCTACAACGGTGGGTTAGAAAAAGATCTTTTTCCAAATATGCAAACAGCAGGATCAACACAGCGATAAGACAAGCATGGAAGTTGTCTTGAGTTAGGCTAGAAGAGTCAAAATTTAAGAAGTGATTTGTGCTGCAAGAAAGCATACAACTTCTTTCTTGCGAGAGAGAGCCAATAATCAGGTAGTTTTAAAAGTTGATAGGTAGGTAAACCAATTAAAAAAGTTGATCCGCCTTCGAGGAAAAACCATATATAAGCAGAGACTCTCTGACGCTCTTCCTCTTTAGACCTGCTGCTGCTGTGTGGAGAGGAGCAGCTCCTGCTTCTCTCGCTAGTAAGGCCCCCCTCCCACCTCCTTCCAAAGGAGGGATGGGGGGGAAGGAAGGGAGGTTTTACGGCAGCCGTGTCGCTGCAGCCGGGCAGGCATGGGGGAGGAACGGCTGGAATCTTCAGCAGATACAGCTCAGCCGGTGTGCCAGCTACACGAGAGGGAGAGCCAGGCCCCTGCTCCGGGCCAGGCAAGGACCGGGCCAGACTCCATCCAGCTCGGGCCAAGCCCTGCCCTGTCACCCCGGGCCCAGATGGCCCTACCAGACCGAGCCAGCTTAGCAGAGCCAGGCAAAGACTCTTGAAAGCGTCTAGCATCCAGCTCAGACCTGTTCAAGCAGCCCGGCAAAGAGCACGTGATCTTCACACTGCCGGAGAGAGAGAGAGACAGAGATTAACTCTCTCCATGCCTAAACTAAACTCACAAACACCCATCCTTCCTCGCAGAGAGAGGAACGAGTGAGGACATCTACATAGTGCAGCGCAGAGACTTTACAGTCAGTGAAGAAAGCAGAACTAATACTCACAAAGAGGTGCATAAAAAGTTGCTTCGAGAGTGAAGCTGAAAACTCTTTTAGAGAACCATGGTTGGGGACTGAGCTAATAAATTCTCTGTAATATATGAAGATATAGTCCAAAGAGAGATGTGAGGTTCTTATTGCAGCCAATGAACTGAAATACCTAAGTACAGACAAGTAAGTGTTGAAAAAGTACAGCCTAATGAGAAACTAGAACCAAGAGAGAGGAGAAGCTGTGACCCAGAGCCCTAGTCCCGGAGAGAATGCTAGAGAACCTGAGTTGTCAAGAGAACCTGTGTTGCTAAGCACAGAAGAAGAGATTTTCTTTGTTGCTGCAATTGAACTAAGCATCCTTAAAACAAGTACCCTGCAGACTGTTCATAACCCACCATAGTGGCTGTGGGAAGGCTACTGGTGTGAGAGGGATCCACCATTAAGCTAGACTTTGCTCTGGGCGGCGGTTAATAGTGAAGCAGAAGACCCATAAAAACTGTATTTTTCTTACAGAAGATCCATAGTGTAAGCAAAAAAAACTTCTCTCCCTAAATAAACTAGAACAAAAGCTGTTTCTGAAGTAATAAACTGACTAGAAGTCGAAGTGTTGTCTTTTGTATGTTGTCAAAAAGAATGAAATAGAGAAGTAAAAAAAGAAAAATAGTCTGAAGAGTTTGTTCTAGTTTTTTCTTAAGTTTTTTTCTTTTCCCTTTGTCTTAGATATATTAATAAAACTTCTTTGTACTTTATAAAGTTTAAGCCTGCTTTGCCTACTCCTAATCCTTATCTCACAACAAGCAATCAAATAAATTTAAGTAAGTGTGCTAACATTTAGTGAACTAAAACCACTACAGAAGTAAAAAGCATAATTTAAGAAAACATGTAGAAGAAAGGGATTATGTCCAACCATGTAAGACTCAAAAACCAGTATCTTACCAGTAATTATTTTTTTTCAAGTTTTGTGAAACATCACTGCTAAATGAACACTGATACATTTAACAGACTACATCTGCCCAGACTAAAATTTGGAGTAGGTTTGCAGCATTTAAAAGTATGCAAATAACCTTAATTTCCAGTAGATAACCTTGTATATTTGCTCATTACCATTCTTGCTGTTACTGTTGTTTTGGTTGGAAAATGAGACTAGTACAGTCATTAGTCCAACCTGCCATCCAGAGCTTCTCCAGTGGAAAGAATTATGAAAATGTTGATTATAAATGACTGAACTTCAGTGTGTGGCTGAGGAGAGGCAGAAAGCCAGACACACAGAGATATCTAAGTCCTGGATATCTGGAATAGACTTAGTCATGATGAGTCTTACAGAGAGTCAATATGGCCTTATCCTTTGAATAACCTCAAGATAAAAGAATTGCAGTTGAAAGAAAAAGGTTTTACAAAAGGATATTTTGATAGAGTTAGGACTTAAAAAACAACTTTAAAGGAGCTCCTGAGGTGAGAAATTATAGAACCTGTACACGAGGACATTACGATTGTGAAGTATCCAAAGAACAGGATGGAATATTCCAACTGATATAACTGGAAATTATACAAATTCTTACTCACGTGTTAGGTTACATGATAAACAGCTCCCGTGTACATCCACAAAGGAGCACAAACGGACAACAGAAAGTGGGAGAATCAAGTAATATCCTCGCCCAGCTACTCTGAAGCTCATCACAGAAGCATCACCAGTGCATTAAAAGCCCATCTCTGCAAGTCCAGAGCACAGCAGCACCATGGCAGGCAAAGACACACCTTGTTGGGGTCCCTCTCAAAACTGTGCTGTGAGAGCCTCCACCCCACACATCAACAGGAAACAATGCCGGAGAACACTTCAAGCTGAGAGACACCATTGTCTAGGGTTACAGGACACATGGATTGAGTTCCAATGGGATATTTAGGGGAGGAACCAAAGGCAGGGAAAGGGATGGATTTAGGTTATTTGGGGAGGAACAAGTTTGTGAAGGTAGAGGGATAAGGGGACAAAAAGGGTTAATCACCTTTGTATAGTTGGTTCTTTAGTACAATAGGCTGGTCATGTCCTGCACTCAATCTTATTAAATTCTGATTCTATTTTCCTGGGCAAGGCCCTCTATCCTGTGTGCATGTATGAGGGCCTAACTGCCTGCACCTGAGTCAGATGATGGGTTACTGAGAATATATGTCAGTCTGGCCAGGAACTGGAGTAAATGAGGATCTGCATACCAGAAACTGGATGGAGACCATGGGTCAGAGGACCGTGTGTGTCCATGGAGGCTGCAGGTGTGGGTGTGTGAGACAGTGTGTGCTAATGAAGATCAAGCTGGATCAGTCAGCAAAGCAGGTGAAGTAGCCTGGGAGCCAGTTGTGAGGCTGTTATCTCTCTGAGGTTAAGACCATGCAATGAGGTGATGTCATGTGGACAGGGAGAAGGTTAAATTTTGCAGAACAAAAGATGACCAGGAGGCTTCTGCAGAGGTTTTCCTAAGTATTTTGGGGGTTAGCCAACTTTGAACATCTATATTAAAAGTACTAGAGAAACCAGTGGTCTTGTATGGCTGACATAGACCACTGGGAGGCATGTTCTACAACTCTTCAGATTGGACAGTCTGTGCATGTATAAATACATGCAAATTTAGGTATGTCCAGTTTGGGAAAGAATCTACCTAGAAAAACATGTTGATGAGCACTCAGTCTCTCCAATTAAGTACTCAGCATGGTAAAATCTAAATAAACTAAACCTGAACAGAAGTCACGCGAATTATTTTAACTGAGTTAGAATTCCATTTACTTGAAGCTGCAATCTATTTCCCTTGAGGGTATATAGTTTTATCCTGATAGTCTTAATAGCTACATCACTTTAAATGTTGTAGAAAATCAGTTAATATGCAAAAACTAAAAGGAGAAACACATTGACTTCAGGATGATGTCACACAAAGGAATAGGAAATCAATTAGTCATGCTTTATTTTAAAAATCTATCATATATAAGGTAACTTTACATTTGACCTTTATCTAACCAGTCTGGCTTCCTCATTCTTTATGGACTACTCATCTAGAAGTACACTGGCTGAGTATACGGCATAATACTGTGGCTATATTCAGAAAGCAAAATGTTCCTGACTAGTACTGGTTAGCTTTTACAGTCAAGACAAATTTGTCTGGAGTGGTTAAAAGAGAGAAAGCCTTCATCAGTTATGACAGAAGGGTTCCTCTGCATTCTGCTTGTCTATAGGTACAATCTGGGGTTTTTCTCAGTTCACAGAGAACCACAATAATTCCAGCTTGTCAATGATGAGTCAGACAGATCTTTGGATTCAATCCAGAGTTCTGTCCTTGAAAATCCAGTCATTCTGACAGGAAAAAACGTTACCTCTCATTTGGCATCATCCTGCAGGAGAATGCTGTAAGAACAGCTACTAAATTATGAAAATACACAGTCCAAAACCAGATCAGCAGGCAGTACCTTAAATAAATAAAATCATTCATGTTTAAGCAGTGTGAATCATGTTCTAAAACCATTGCCAATGGTGTCTCCATGTATGACCTTAGGTGATCTGAGCAATCTGCAGGAATACCACCCGGCTAATGCTGAAGATCAGTGCATCAGATTAACTGTTCCTATGAAGAGCAACTCCACACCCCTTGTAACATGAGTTGGGCTCCCTAACATGTATGAGGTAGTTGGGTTCTATGTATTTCTTATGAATCAGATCTATGCACTTTGTAGAAGAAGTATAGATTGATCAAGATTAAGCAGGAACACAGCTCACTGTGTTAGTTAGTATTAGGCCATATAATAGAGAAAGGCAATGAATCAGACATGCTCAACTATATCTTTTTTCAGTGTGTATACAATACTTATGGGTACATACATATATTAAACTCCCTTCCTAAATAAATACTGGGTTCTTTCAACTCTTTTCATACAACTAATAGTGAAATTACATAAGCATTCATTATTTTTCTATAAGCACAACAGAAATCAATCTTCTGAGGGGCTATGAAAGCCCTTGCATATCTCATGATTCTAAGTACATCAAACACTCACTCACCAGTTGTTTGAGGGAGGGGATTGTCCCATTCTACTCTGCACTAGCGAGGCCTCACCTCGAGTGCTGTGTGCAGGTTTGGGTGCCACAATATAAGAATGATATAAAGCTGTTAGAGAGCAAACAAAGGAAAGATACAATGATGGTGAAGGGCCTTGAGGGGAAGCTGTATGAGGAGCAGCTGAGGACACTCGGCCTGCTCAGCCTGGAGGAGACTGAGGGGAGACCTCACTGCAGTCTGCAGCTTCCTCACAATGGGAAGAGGAGGGGCACACACTGATTTGTTCTCTCTAGTGACCAGTGACAGGACCCGAGGGAAGGGCCTGAAGTTGTGTCAGGGGAGGTTTTGGCTGGATATTAGAAAAAGGTTCTTCACCCAGAGGGTGTTTGGGCACTGGCACAGGCTCCCCAGGGAAGTGGTCACAGCACCAGCCTGACAGAGCTCAGGGAGCACTTGGACAATACTCTCAGGCACGGGGTGTGACTCTTGGGGATGGTGCTATGCAGGCCAGGAGTTGGACTTGATGATCCCTGTGGGTCCCTTCCAATTCAGCACATCCTATGATTTTTTGATTCCATACACTTACATGAATATACCCATGAATGCTGAGGTGTAGTATATACATCAGTATTTTCTTTTGAAGAACAGAGCACATTCTCAGACAGACCATTCTGACTCCTTCTTTTGTAAAAAATTAGCTGACATTAAAATAAACTTTTTTAAAAGCCACTCTAATATTATTTTTATCAGAAATAAATTGAAGCAAAGTCCTATTTCTCTTTCTCTCAAAAATACAGATATGACGACATATTTTGTTAGGAAAGATATTAATTCCCTTAGCCATTCTTTTTCCTAATTCAACTGACCTTGAATCTTTAGTAAGAAAAGAGAGTTTTTTCCACAATTCATTTTTGGAGATCCAACACAGTATTCCCATCCATCATAAATTCGTGGTGTTTGCAATTTTAAACACATTCTTATCACAGACAGGCAAAGTCAATATTTACTAGAAAAGGAGATTTTAAAACATCTAAATGATTAATTATGCATCCTGGAACACTTACTGACATTTGTTTAAGTGGAATAAAAATTCCTGAAGCTCTGGCACTGGAAGCAACACTGGGAAGAGTAACAATTTGCATCAAAGATTTTTGAATATGGATGCTGTTAGATCTATGACCTCAATCCAATACTAAAGATTGTTCATCTTAGAAACCAACCTGAGATGAGACTCTGTTATAGCTCTAGGACACACAGAACAGAGCTTGCTATATATAGAGTCTGCAATTCAGCTGGCTTTAATACCTTGTCCTTCCTCATCTGGGTTTCCTCAAAAGTAGAATAATTCTTTCAGACACTAGCAAAATAGACACAAGAAAAAATACATTATTCCATTTCCTCTTGATTCTTGAAGGCCATCTCACACCTCATTCTCAATTTATGCTGAGATTTGAAAACGAGATTCAGAAATCAACTATAGTAGCATTAATCCCTGCATCAATGTAATCAATCGCTCACTATCTTGACATATGAAAATGCAACAGATGTGAGAGTCTCACTTCTTGTGTTTGCATCCATATGGTATTAAATCAGTTATCCACATGATTTCCCATATTCTCAATTCAAAGCTTCCATATATTCATCTCATAACAGCAGCAATAATGTCCAACCCTTTTGGACAACCTGTCATAACCTTAGCCGAAACTCAGAACCCTGAAAGACTACAGCTCCAGGAACTAACTTCCAAAATATGAATCCTGAGATATTAAGACTCTTGAAGTCTATCAATGACCTATAACATATGTAGAATATACACATAACATTTGTGCTTTCCAGTAGAATATTTCAGACTCCATGGGCCTAAGCAGACAATAAGCAAGGCAGAGAACATCAGAAGCCTGCAACAGTATTTGCAAGAGATAAGGTAATTTAAAGTAACCTTCATCAAAATGAATTCAAAAGAGTACTAAAATACTTTCCTACACATTATATAAATATTAAACAACTTGAGTCTGTTCTTTGGAGAAATAAAGTTTCAAATCAGAGGCGCTCTTATTACATTTGCTAGAATGCTACCATGGAGTATCTGTATGTTGACTGCCTCCATCCAAGTGCTAATGCTCATTCTTTCCATCAGCTTTGTATTAACTTCCTTAACAAGAACACAACTTAGGAAATACATATGAAATATAAAGCTAAATATGACAAATACGTGATAGAAATTATAGTCACTGCATAGAAAAAAATTGCCACCTGTTCAGATAACATCATTTCTTTCCTCTCTTAAATTGATTATCAAGTTAAATGAGGAAGTCAATCAGTGTGAATATAGCTATTTCAGTAAGTACAACTGGGCAAAACCAATCCACTGATCAGAGCCTTAAAGATTGGTCTTTATCAGACATACTGCAAACATCAAATGGAATTTTTGTAACATCTAATCTTTACCACATAGAGCTATTATAATGTAAAATGTTCAAATGTTTTTGGCATAGCACAGAAAATCTGAATAAGAATGATATTGGATGAAACTATTGTGTGGTACAAAAATTACTAAATCAGATAATGGTATTAACTAAGGACAGTTTGAGCATAAATCCTCTATCCTATGCTCTAGCTAAGTGGAAGAGTAGGATAAAAAAAAGTTTTCCAACAGTAAAAACACAGAATTAATGCCTTAATTTCTTCTCTCAGCAACATGTCATGTGAAATAAATAATATCAAAACAGAGGAGTGCTTCTCAGCACACATTTCATTTGCTGTGCTTTGCCAACAGAGGTCAGAATTACCTCAGCAGCATCCAAAGCATTACTATGATCATGACTAGAAATACTTCTATCACCACAAAATTGCTTTCACAAAGACAAATAACATACTTTAACTAGAGGCTGAAGTTTCACAGTGACATACTACAAAGGTCTTCCAAAGCTTTTGGATATGTAACAACACCACCACTTTAAAATTTCCTGAACAGGTACTGAAATAACTACAAAGTTAATATCAATCACATGACTGACAAAGTATTTGGTAAGATATACTAGTAATCGTTTGGATCACTCAGAAAAAATCAATTCATCCAACATGATGCTTTTGATTGAACAAAATAATTTATGACACATAGCTTAGAAGGCAAAATGTAATGTTAAAAACGAGGTCCAGTCTCCTGTTAAAATTTAAAGGTTTAATAAAAGGACAATAAAGGGACAAGGTATAGGGCAAAAGGTTACAACGTCCAGGTGATGCTGGGAACTCTTGGCACGGAGCCAAGAGCACATCTGACATGGTGAAAACACTCTGTTTATATACATTTCTTATTGCATCAGCCTGTTACATATTCATAGACAAGTATACATATTCAAACTTTTCTCCAAACTATTTTACATTTTCCAGGTACTCGTTAGCATGGCTCCTCCTTGGGTCCGCCTTTTTAGAGCATGCACAGTTTCTTTGAGGTTTCCTTTGTCCATTGGTGTCCAGCAGATGGTCATTGTTGATAGGGATGTCCAGTCAGACGGTTATTTGTCGATAGGGGTATCCTGTCAGATGGTTCTTTGTCGATAGAGATATCCTGGGATAGGAGCCTGTTACACCCATGCTTATCCAACTAAGTTTGCGGTTTAGTTATTTTAAGCTAGGTACATTTTAACACAGCTACATTAGCCACTACATTTAAGCTAAGACAAAAAAGGCATTAAAGCATTAAAAAAATGATTATATTCCTATAACAAAAGCAACTTCTACAATAACCAACACCATACACATAGCATTCATTATTTGCGAAAAGCCAACACTATAATATGCATTTATAACATGTAATTACAGTAAAAATATTCAGTAAATTTTCAGCCTATTTATGTTAGAATTCCCTATTTAAATCCATTAGGGGTTATTGTTTCTACTCTATTTAAAAGCTTTATCAAATGTAAAAATGAAATCTGTTGGTGGCAAGAGAAGCAAGATGCAGAGACTCAGTGTGAGTCATAAATCAAGCTCGTTTATTGTCAGACAGTGCACATACTTATACTACTTTACGTGCTCAAGATATTATTTACTTACAGAAGTTTCACACGGGATCTTTCTCTAATCTAATTAAAAAACCAAACTGGTATCAGAAGGCAACAATATCAACAGTTTCTTCTGCCAAGTTAATCTCCAGACACCTGCAGCTTGTTTTCGGCTCTCATGTCTCCCTTTCCCACAGTTGTTTTGAGAATAGCCTTGAGCAGAGGCCTAACTCTTGTCTAGGGGGCCTGGATTGCTCACTTATACTTTATGTCTGTGCAGCCAGAGATGGCCATTTCCCAACAGAAATCCAAGACTAAGAGGTTTAAATTACACAGAAGCTTCTACTATAAAGGAAGATTTGGCTGATGTAGAGTTTCAAACAGCTTAAAAAGAACAATAACCCATCACTTATTTCCAGATGTATCTAAAGTGAACACTGTGTTTTATAATTTTCCAAAAACCAATTAAACACCAACAAACAAATATTCTTTGTACCTCAAATAGTTTTACTGTGGAATGTTTTCTAGAAAATGAACCTGAGACCTACTCCATAAGTATTGCAAGTGCTCCGTAGAATTGCAGCTCTGTGGGTCATGAACTTTTCAGCAACATTAAAATAAAAATGGTAAATTTGGGGGAATATATTTCAAGAATTATCTTTCAGCAACTTTCAGCATCTTTCTGCTCCTTTAAATAGAACTGATAGGATACTCCATAATACCTTTTTGGAAAATATATTACAAGACTCAGCCATAACAGGAACAATTTAACGTCCTTTCTGAACTGCCTGTTTGGTAAGAGATCTAGAGAGCCCAAATTTGTGTGCAAATATTCCTCCTAATACCATAGATTTTAAAAAAACATCACAGGAGAGATTCCAGTTCCACAATAAGACACCATGCAAAATGATTCATCACAACTCTCTGTCTCTAATCTATCAGCACTATGGTACCTGGAACACTTACTGTGATTTTTTCAGCTGTGTTTAATTCAAATAATGTTACTAAATCTTTATATAATTCAGCAGGAAAAAAACAATCCCCAACTAAATACCTTAGGTACTAAACCAAATTTAACATACAAGGCTAGACTGGCCTACAACAAAAAGAAGGGAAATGATACACCAAAAAAAGGTTATGAAATGCATGCAGATTCCATCTTGCTTTCCTTTATTATACATATAAATCACTTTTTTCCCATTAAAGGCCATACATTTGCAGAGAGGAAGGGATCCTTGTTTGTGAAATCTCCAGAAAGCTGTAGGTTTTTAGAAAATGATAGAGATGGGAAGGCCTCTGACATACACATGGGCTAGGTTCTCTAGAAGCTACTTAGTATTAACTGTTAAAAATCCAGACCCAAACCCCCCTGAAAAAACAGACCCCAGCTTAATTTACCTTATTCTGAATTCACTTTAAATTTCAATTATCTTTAATCTTGGAAAGAAAGATATTTTAGTACATCTCATTCTAAGGTCACTTTTCACAAGTAGATTTGACTGTTAGTTCAATCTTGGCTGTAAAATTCTTCAGATGAAGCCATCATTTCACCAAAGGGGGCACAATCGGATTTCAAGTAGTAAGAAGAGGGACATTTTCCCCCAGGTGCTGAAACCTGACCAAAACTACACTTGTCATATTTGGAGTTATACTAGGAAATCCATATATATCCATCCTTCTAGTGGAATTAAATTTTAAAAGTGGCCAAGGCCCAGCTAGTTGGTAGTTCATGGCTGGCCCCCATGGTCCCATTACCCAGGCAAAGAAGCTCATAAAGATGAGTTTGACACAGCTTAAGTTAGCACAATTCAAGGAACATTTCTTTCCTAGGGTGAGGGAGTTGTAGTAGAAGGTAAATGTTTAAAAACCATCTAGTTACTATAATATCCATCTCTTCTGGATTTTCAAGAAGCCACCTTAAAAGAGTACAAAGTGATCTGAAGGAACTTGGCATCTTAAAAGGCATGAGAGCTCACCCCAAATTTATATGAAAGACCTGCATTGGTAGCACATGATTTGAAAAATATACCACAGCATTACTTCTATAATACTGATAACTGAGACACTGAATTCATTGGGGGTACATTATTAGCATAAAGATTCCATACAGCCATGATTCCATACAGGCTTTGATCATGCCAATTCAGAGTAGACTGAATGCACAGAAAATCTGTAAATATTTTCATTTAAAGCGTAATCAAACAAAGCTGGAAGGTTAATTTCTCCTTGGGCACCGAAACAGAATACCAGGATGCAGTTTATGATTGCAGAAATTCTAAAACTATACCAAATCTACAGCAAATAAAACAGAAAAAAAAAATCTGACTTTTTTTTTTGTAAAACAGAAAACTCTAACAGTCCAACCAATGAAGGAATAGATTTTCATTACAGTGAAATACAAGTTTTAACATAGTTGATCATATAGTTCTGCCACATAGAAGACAAAACTTTAGGAGCAGTCCAGAGCACAAAATCATTTCAGAACAGTTTGGAGGCTTTTTTAAATGGCAAGATGAATTTTACAGCTTCAGTTTTGTAGCCATCACAATTACAAAAATCTTCACATATACAAATTGTATAGAAGGAAGCCAGAAGTGACTGGCTAAAGAATTAATCCCATCAATACAAAATGAGCTGAAATTAAAGACAGCCAAAGCCTTACTAAACTGACAGATTTCTTGCTTCTGATTTTGCAGTCATCACAAATCAAGGAGAAAGAAGCTTTCTTAGGTGAGTGACCTACTTAAACATTGGAAATTTGTCCCACTTTTCAGAGATATTATTTTCCATAATTAATTAGATGGTCTCTCCAGAAGGAAGAACAAGTTTCTGTCTTGTGAGAACAGGTCAGGGATGAAAGTGAGACTTGGATATCCATACCCATGATGAAGGATGTCCCGTGACTAGGCACATGGTGGCAGCCTGTCATACTGTCTCTGAAAATCCATTAAAAAGTGAAAAGAAAGGAAAGTATAAATCAGGAAATTTAAACAGAGAAGGAATTCCAATGCCTCATCACAGTTGAAGCAGGGCAGGAGACACATTCTGTTCATCTCTGAGACAAAGTTTCAGCTTCTCAGAGGCTGAGGTCATAAAATCAAACTACAGAATATTGTCCTAAATCTCCTACTCACAGTTCACAAGCCTATAGTAGGTCAAATTGTTTGACAGTGTATTCAGAGCTTCCAGGAATTCAAATCTTTAACTGGATATACTGATCTGAAAGATTAGCCAGCTTCCAATATGGCAGACAGAATTTCATATTGCTTTGTTTATGGATCACATGGTGGCAGAGCTACATTTCTACACCTAATCATCACAGTGAGGTTAAAAAGGTGCTCTAGTCCACCTGAGCATGGGAAACTGTCACTGAAGATACTTGGAGTCACAAAGAGTCCAAACTACAGGATTATATACTGGAATTATTCATAACCAATTTTAAGTTAAATTTCCCTCAGATAAATCACATTATGGAAAAAAACTGCCTCGCAAACCAAGAGATACAAATGACCTCTGTTGATTCAAAGATAAAATAGTATTGAATTTTATAATTTGAACTATTCTGCAGGTTCAAGATGGACCCCTTTTTCTTTCAAAGTAGCCGGTTTACCATTGGTTTCTTATGCAATAAAAAAAGAACTGATTTCTTGGCCACTGTCACACAAAGTTGAAGGAAAATTGGAATGGTTCTGTACAAGTATGGGGCTGGGAGGAGAGACTCAAGCAGATGTTTTAACCAATGCCAGTAAAAACTAAAACATCTATAAAAACTAAATTCAATTAATATTGTGTATTAGAAATAAGCTAAATACAACAAAAGAAAAAGGAAGAAATAAATAAAAATTCAGTTTATTTGAATTGAGCTCCTACCAGTTCCATCCTGCAATTATAACCATTAAAAGATCACAAAGATTTTCTAGCAGGCTGTACCATCTTCTTTACACTTGTACATGGTGGCTGAAGTGACTTACAGGCACTGCAGGTCAAGGAGTTCTAATTTCAGCTGCATGGTCTTATGTGTGCAGAAATCAATCAACCACAGACTTGTGGTCAACCACAAGATTAATAATAAGAAGAACTCAAGTTATTTATACTATAAAAGTCATATTATTGTTTTATTCTTCATTTGCTATTTCTAGTGGTGTGGTTCACTGTGAAATAAGAGGAGTATATAGTTCTAAACTTAGACCCCATTCCATGGATCTCAAATGAAATATAAAAAAAGAACAATAATCCATATGTATACAATCCACATTCAGAAACCAACTATCTCTTAGCACTCTGTATAATGTAACCTGATTTTAAATTGAAATAATTTTAAATAGAGTGATTGCAATAAGCAAAGGCAGACATCTGCAAACACAGGATGAACTCAATTTCTAAATGCTTCTCCACATACTGTGGAGGGTTTTGTAAAGAAGTATATGCATATATTATGATTATTCACTTCCCAAGACCATTTCCCTTCTTTGGAAACGATTTTCATACTTAGACACTGAGCTACATCAAGTAGAACTCATATTTGTAACCTGAGGAAGAAAGTTTCATATTCTCCAAAAGACAATATGTGGATTTTATCCTTACAAAGGTGACCATTTAGTTGTACTGTCCTGAACACAACCTAAGCATTGAATGAATAGGATATTATACCAAAGTCAACATAGTTACTATCAAATCATCATCAATATTTCAGCATTGTAAAGACAGCAACATAAAATTAGGTTTTACTACAACTTTTGGTACTATGCTATAAAACATAAATTATGCATAAAATATTTTGAAGTTGAATTAGAGAAGTTACTTTGTCAATAATTCAGGCAATAAAAGAACAGCAATTCCCCATGTTTTAAGTGTTTCCAACAGCATTTGATTCTATTTTTATTGGTTCTATTGGTATTTCTTTATTCTTGTAGTTAAGATGAAAACATAAAATGAGGGGAAGTTATAGCTGTGTAATACATGAATAAAACAGTGGGTTTTTTTTTTCCTGATATTTTCCTGAATTCTTTTTATGCAAAGGGATAAAGTTTTTTTTTAAATAAAGATATCTTTTCAGTATAAAAGAAATCAAAATAAAAACATTTGACAAACTTAAGGCCAAACTATCAGCATAATTACTTCACAATTGTCACTGAAAGAAAAAATAATTTAACTTCCAAAACTAAGGGACTGGAGTATCCCTTAAGAGTAGAAGCTGTCTTGTAGCACTGTTTATGCTAGAGAAGGCTTGGGGAGGTTCTCACAGTAAGTATACAATGGGAGGGTGTAGAGAAGGCAAAGCCAAACTCTTCTCAGTGGTGCCCTATGGCAGGCAAGAGGCAACAGACATGAAGTCCAACACATGAAATTCCATCTGGAAATAAGAAAATGCTTTTTTACTGTAAAGGTTACAGAACAGTTGAGTGGGATGCCCCAAGAGGCAGTGTGTCCATTCCTGGAGGTAGTCAAAATCTGGCTGGACAACCTCTTCTAGCTCACCTCTGCAGATGATCTCCTGAGGTCCCTTCCAACATCAACTCTTCTGTGATATACATTAATTTTACATGAAGATGTATTAATTTTTTTTACTGAGGTTCACCTCTTAATGTCATGCATGAAAGTACATATAATAGAAAATGCCTCTGTAATATTTTTTCTTCAAATCCAGAGAATTTAAATTGTCATCTTCAACTATACAGAGCTTCATCTAAAAAATAAATCTAGACACCAGTAAGCAGATTGCATCAAGAGTAACTCACATATTACAGTGATGTAGTAAATATACCCAATCAATCCAACCAACCAGGTTTTTTTCCTTTCTAACACATGTAAGTCAGGTGCACCTCACATTCCATCCTACACACACTTCCTAAGGAACTTGGAGCTAAGATGGATTAATAACCAGTCCTAGAGAGGCATGTAGGAGATACATCAAACTGCATTAAGTACTTGTCTTAGGTTACAATGGTATGTATTCTATCGCCATCTTCACGGGATGCTGGGGGCCGGGCGTGGCAGTGTTCCTGATGGCCGCAGAAAGGTTTGCTAATGGGCCAGTCGTTGGGGCCGGATGGGCACTTCACTCACTCCAAACATTGCAGATAGTGGCTCATCATCCTATTGTGAGATGCTCTGCCCAGGGGGAAGAACCAATGTACATCTGGGGCCTCCTCAACAATCGCACCCAGCCCCTAGGGGAAAGAGTAGAAAATGGTTTCTTTCAGCCTTTCAGACCTGACACAACAGTTTTTGAAAATATTGAGTTCCCTTTGGATGTCAAAGATGGTATAATCTTGCTGTTAGTTCTGCTTTGTCTTCTTTGTACAGCCTGCACTGTGTACACCATGCTTAGAGTCAGAACAATGCTCGATGCAGCACAGTATCCTCAGGATGAGGACAAGAAAAGCAGCAGAACAACAGGCACCATATCTAAACAAACTGTCATAGAGGAAAAAGAGACTGAAAGAAACGACAGTCTCCACACAAGCCATCACCAAGCCAGAACAGCCTAAGCCAGTAGCAGTTGCCCCCCTTCAGAAAAAGAAAACCAGGAGCAAATCAGCTCGCACAGTGACCGATGAGGAGGAGGCTGGACCTTCGCAACAAGCAGAAGAGATGGAGCCAGAGATCATCACTCGCTCTTTATCCCTAGGTGAGCTGCGTGACCTACGGAGGGAGTTCACCCGCCAGACAAATGAATCCATCCTGACCTGGCTTCTTCGCATCTGGGACGCTGCAGCCAATGACACCATGCTAGATGTAAGTGAGGCCAAGCAACTTGGATCCCTGACCCAGGATGTGGTCATTGACCAGGGGATCGGGAAAACCCAAGAAACTCTCAGCCTCTGGCGGCGACTGCTGGCAAGCATAAAAGACAGATACCTTTGTAAAGAAGACCTCCAGGTGCACCAAGGAAAATGGAGCACAATGGAACAAGGTATCCGATGCCTGAGAGAATTGGCCGTGCTGGAGATCATTTTCTCAGAAGATGAGAGATTCCCTAAGAACCCAGATGATGTCCAATGCACATCACAGATGTGGTTGAGATTCGCACGGCTCGGACCAGAGATATACTCCCGTTACCTAGCAACACTGCAATGGAGGGAAGGAGCGGACAAGGTGGGAGTACTGGCCAACAAACTAAGAATTTATGAGGACACTGTCACTGCCCCATTTCGCACCCATGTCTCATCTGTGGAAACACAGCTAGCTGAGCACGTCCAGAACTTGGAAGAGAAACTCAGAAAGGAGCTGAAGCAAGAAATTCACCACATCTCGCCAGAACCAACAAGGGTCTCTGCTATTAAGAGCCAACATTCCCCAGCCAGAGAAAGAAGATACAGTCCATGAGGTAACCTCTGGTTTTTCCTTCAGGAGCATGGAGAAGACATGAGAAAGTGAGACAGAAAACCCACCTCTTCCTTAGCAGCCCGTGTACATGAACTGAAAAGAGGAACAGCTACCACAAGGAGCCCACCTAGAGTCAACGCTGCTCCGGTCTCTTGTGGACAGAACTCAGAACAGTATAGGAATGATGATATGACCGATCCTCTTGAAGGGACCTCAAGAACATATTTACAGGAAGAGAGCAACATGTACCATGATCAAGAATAGAAGAGCCCTGCCTCTAGCCAGGTAGAGGAAAGGGACAACCGGATCTATTGGACTGTGTGGATCCGATAGCCTGGCACATCTGACCCACAAAGATACATGGCTTTGATTGACACCGGCGCTCAATGTACCCTGATGCCATCAAGGTACGTGGGAACAGAATCTATTTCTATTTCTAAGGTGACAGGAAGATCCCAGCAGCTGACTGTATTGGAAGCTGAAGTGAGTTTAACTGGGAATGAGTGGCAGAAACACCCCATCGTGACTGGCCCAGAGGCCCCATGCATCCTGAGCATAGACTATCTTAGAAATGGGTATTTCAAAGACCCAAAAAAACATCGTTAGGCTTTCGGGATAGCCGCAGTAGAAACAGAAGACATCCAACAGCTAAATACCTTGCCTGGTCTCTCAGATGACCCCTCTGCTGTGGGACTGCTGGAAGTTGAAGAACAGCAGGTACCAATCGCCACAGCAACAGTGCACCGACGACAGTACCGCACAGACAGAGACTCTGTGGTTCCCATCCACGAGATGATTCGTAAACTAGAGAGCCAAGGGGTGGTCAGCAAAGCTCATTCACCCTTTAACGGCCCTATATGGCCAGTGCGTAAGTCCAGTGGAGAATGGAGACTGACAGTGGATTATCGTGGCCTGAATGAGGTCACACCACCACTGAGTGCTGCTGTGCCAGACATATTGGAACTTCAGTATGAACTGGAATCCAAGGCAGCAAAGTAGTACGTGACCATCAATATTGCCAATGCCTTTTTCTTCATTCCTCTGGCAGCCAAGTGCAGGCCTCAGTTTCCTTTCACCTGGAGGGGAGTGCAATACACCTGGAACAGACTCCCCCAGGGGTGGAAGCACAGCCCCACCATCTGCCATGGACTCATCCAGGCTGCACTGGAAAAGGGTGAAGCTCCAGAACATTTGCAGTACATCGACGACATTATCGTATGGAGGAACACAGCAGAGGAAGTCTTTGAGAAAGGAAAGAAGATCATCCAGATTCTCCTAAGAGCTGGTTTTGCCATCAAGCAAAGTAAGGTTAAGGGACCCGCTCAAGAAAACCAGTTTGTAGGAGTCAAGTGGCAAGATGGACGTCGCCACATCCCGACAGAAGTAGTCAACAAGATCACTGCTATGTCCCCACCTACGAACAAGAAGGAAACCCAGGCTTTTCTAGGAGCTGTCGGGTTTTGGAGAATGCATATCCCGGAATACAGCACAATTGTAAGCCCTCTTTACCTTGTGACACGAAAAAGAAATGATTTCCAGTGATGTCCTGAGCAACAACAAGCATTCGAACAAATTAAGCAGGAGATTGCCCATGCAGTAGCCCTTGGGCCAGTCAGAACAGGACAAGATGTGAAAAATGTGCTCTACACTGCAGCCGGGGAGAATGGTCCATCCTGGAGCCTGTGGGAAAAAAGACCTGAAGAGGCTCGAAGACGACCACTTGGGTTCTGGAGTCGGGGATACAAAAGATCTGAAGCCAGCTATACCCCAACTGAGAAAGAGATTCTTGCGGCTTATAAAAGAGTTCGAGCTGCCTCAGAAGTAATCAGCACCGAAGCACAGCTGCTTCTGGCACCCCGACTACCAGTGCTGGGTTGGATGTTCAAGGGAAAGGTTCCTTCCACACATCATGCCACCGACGCCACATGGAGCAAGTAGATTGCGCTGATCACACAGCGAGCCCAGATAGGAAACCCTAATCACCCTGGGATTCTGGAAATTATAACAAACTAGCCTGAAGGTGAAACTTTTAGATTATCTTCTGAAGAAGAGGAGGGGCAAGTGACACGTGCTGAGGAAGCCCCACCATATAACGAGCTACCAGAGAATGAAAGACGATATGCCCTCTTCACTGATAGTTCCTGCCGAATTGTGGGTGCTAAGCAGAAGTAGAAAGCTGCTGTATGGAGCCCCACACGACGAGTTGCACAAGCTACTGAGAGAGAAGGTGGATCGAGTCAGGTCGCAGAGCTTAAAGCCGTCCAGCTGGCTTTAGATATTGCTGAGCAAGAGAAGTGGCCTCAGCTCTATCTCTACACTGACTCCTGGATAGTAGCTAACGCTTTGTAAGGTTGGTTGAATCGCTGGAGAAAGGCCAACTGGCAGCGCAGAGGGAAACCCATCTGGGCCGCTGAGATTTAGCAGGACATTGCTACCCATGTAGAGAGGCTGACTGTGAAAGTTCGACACGTAGATGCACATGTACCCAAGAGTCGGGCCAACGAAGAGCATCGTAACAACGAGCAGGTGGACCGAGCTGCCAAACTGAGAGTATCACAGGTAGATCTAGACTGGCAGCACAAAGAAGAATTATTTCTAGCTTGTTGAGCCCATAATGCCTCTGGTCATCAAGGTCGAGATGCAACGTACCGATGGGCTCGTGACCGAGAGGTAGACTTGACCATAGACAGCATCTCACAAGTCATCCATGGCTGCGAGACCTGCGCTATGATCAAGCAGGCCAAGCGAGTGAAGCCTCTGTAGTACAGTAGACGATAGTCGATGTATAGGTATGGGGAAGCCTGGCAAATTGACTACATCACCCTTCCCCAAACCCGCCAAAGCAAGCGCTACGTGCTGACCATGGTGGAAGCAACCACTGGATAGTTGGAGACCTACGCTGTGCCTCATGCTACTGCCCGAAACACCATCTTAGGCCTGGAAAAGCAAGTCTTGTGGAGACATGGCACCCCTGAGACAATTGAGTCGGACAATAGGACCCATTTCAAGAATGGCCTTATAAACAGCTGAGCCAGAGAACATGGCATCGAGTGGATATATCATATTGTTGCCTTTTCCCCCAGCCTGGAAAAGAAACTCGAGATCATTTTAGCAAGGAGGTAATATAAAAGGGGATCTTTATTTTGAAGGTCTTCAGGAGCAGTTATGGAAAGGTGTCCATAAAAGCCCAGCCCCTCCAGGGGTGAGTACATATTTATAGCTTTTAGGAAATTAGCATAATTGATTAAAAGCACCAATAAGGAGAACAAGTGGTGATTCAATTCCCCCCAGGTCCAGCCCCTTCTCTGGAGCCCCCCTCTCAGCACCGGCTGTACTTTGTTTATGAAAATGTACCTCAGAGTTGTTCTCGGCCTTGGTTCCCAGGAAGAACCGAGATAGGACAGGGCCTTGCACCCCCCTGGGGCTTGGAGCTCTGGAATTTGTTTTGTCTTTCTGCTTAGGGAAAGGCCATGGAAAAGTACTGGAGAAACTAGCTATTAATACAGTAGGCTACAGAGCTACAAATATATGTGCAAAGAGTACAGAGAACATATACAAGAAAAAAGGCAGAAACCAAACGGCATCATTATCCCTTATCATGCACCAGCTGCCGGGATAGTTGAACAGTGCAACGGACTACTTAAGACCACCCTGAAAGCACTTGGCAGAGAGACCTTCAAAAATTAGGAAGTGAACTTAGCAAAAGCCACCTAGATAGTCAACACACGAGGCTCCATCAATCGAGCTAGTCCTGCCCAGTCTGAACTCTTGCACACAGTAGACGAAAATAGAGTCCCTGTGGTACACATGAGAGGTATTTTAAGAAAGACTGTTTAGATTAGTCCCACCTCAAACAAAGGCAAACCTATCCGCGGGGTTGTTTTTGCTCAAGGACCTGGTTACACTTGGTGGGTAATGCAGAAAAATAAGGAAACCCATTGTGTACCACAAGGAAACTTAATTTTAAGTGAGAACTGTGTGTAAAGTTTCATTGTATATGTATATATATGTATAAAGGGAGTACTGGTTTGAGTACCACATAAATAGTGATAAAATAAGGGGTGGATAATGTCTTAGGTTACAATTGTATGTATTCTATCACCATCTTCGTGGGATGCTGAGGGCCGGGTGGGGCAGTGTTCCTGATGGCCGCAGAACAGTTTGCTAATGAGCCAGTCGTTAGGGCCAGGCGTGGCAGTGTTCCTGATGGCTGCAGAATGGTTTGCTAATGGGCCAGTCGTTGGGGCCGGATGGGCACTTCACTCACCCCAAACATTGCAGATAGTGACTCATCATCCCATTGTGAGATGCCCCGCCCAGGGGGAGGAACCAATGTATCCCGATCTGCATATAAACTGAGATTTGAAGCACTATAGGCAGCTTTTTCCACGGGATTCCCAGAGGAGGACCAGACCCTTCTACACCACCACTGGACCTTCAGAGGAGAACTACACCTTTCTCAGGATCATTGCTTCAACAGAACCGCATCTATCACTCCCAGAGGACTGCAACCACCTTCTAAGTGGACTACTACCAACACCCTGACCGACAGGGTGTCAGGCTGTATTCTGACTCTGTCAGTGGTTTCTTTTTTTTTTTCTTTTTTTTGTATTACTACATTTTTCCTATTAAACTGTAGTTCTGACTTTGAGCCTCTCACTGATTTGCTTTCAAACTACCACAGTACTGCCATAAAGTCCTCCCAGTAATCACTGGAATAAGAATAATGAGACTGGTCAAATGTTGATCAAATGACTTGTACCAAAATAAGGCCACAATACATAACTATCCACGTAAACTTGCAATATACTTATTTCTTTTCTCCTGAAAATCTAAATGCTTGTGGTCCAGATAGCAAGACAATTTGAACAAGTTCATCTTTTCAGAGTGTTTGTGACAATGTAGGTAATGGACTGACTGGGATAACAGAAGCGCTATCCCACTAGAAGATAACTGTCTAATTTTCAGAGGCTGAAGGAACTTCTAGGTACCAGAATCACTTTACTGTGAATTCATTTGTGAAGAATGCAACCTTTAACGAAGACAGACTGCAGTGGAAAACAAAGAGAATATGCAATCATCTCTATCAACTCATAATGAAGAAAGTAACAGATAAGGAAAGTTACTAAATTAGTACACCTTAAATTAGTCAATGAGAAAATAACACTATCAAAGAGAAAGGGAGGAGAAAATCACTCTTGTCCAATAGTCTCACTGCTCAAGAATCTGAGTAACAGTAGCAAGTAGTGAACATGATTGATCATAATCAATTCTTTGACCAAGCTTCAGCACCAGAAGAACTTGCAGCTGTGGATATTGTTGCCAGAAAAGACAGAATGCTTATGGTGAGAATGTAACTGTGAAGATTTACAGAATATATGAAATGGACCTTTGGAATCATCTCATTCAACCACTTTCTCTGAGATGGGAAAATTTCAAAGCTAGAGCTAATTTTGAGGTTAGTTCAGTTTGCTTGGGAAATTGTGCAGTCAAGTTTAAGGTATCTTCAGTCATGGCTATTTCACCATCTCTCTGGCCAATCTTTTGCAGCGCTTGATTACCCTCACTGTGATTTTTATCCGTAATATCCAATCATAATTTTCCTTGTTGCATTTTGTATCTGTCCCCATTTTCCCCTTGCTGAGCACACCTGTTAAGATTAGAGTCCTTTTTTTCTCCTGGATTTTCCCCAGTTTGTTTGTATCTCCTATAATGAAGTTTAAAATTGTACAAGTCTTTGAACAGAGGTGATGAGGTACTTCCCTCAACTTGCTGGCCATGTATTCTGTTGGCCTCTGCTGCGAGGGCACTTTGTTGACTTATGTTCTCATCACAGATGGCAGACAGGTCAGCCAGCTCCAAATTAGCCTTGGTAAATCCATGTGGATTCCTTCATTCACCCTCTTGTCCTTTTTGTACTTGGATATGCTCTCATGAAAAAAACCCAGATATCCTGATGGGGCTGAAGATATTGAAAAAACTGAAGATGATTCAAGAAAGGAATAATCATTTTACATTCTTTATTCTATACATGGTTTAACAGAAGTCCATAATTATAATGTCTGTCTTTCAAATCTTGATCTTACTTCCTTATCCATAGACTGAAGCCTGTATATTGTCCATCAATCCCCTACTGTGAAGCTATTTGAATTTCCCAGTTCTCTCCTAAAAAGGATGGCATACCAAATTGTAAATAAATACTACCTGGATAAAGCTGAAAGGCTACTACGTTCTGTGCTCTCTCTTCAGGTTTCCATGACCTGAATTTTTTTTCATTCATTTTAAAGTGCAGTGTTGCTTTTTTCTAAGGCCTAGAATTATGAAAAGGACACTACATAAAAGATAGGTAATATAGATCTTTCTCCTCAGGTTAAATAAGTTAAATACCTGTGAACAAATACACATACATTGCATAGCCAGAATTAGGCACCTCAGCTAACACTCAGCAGAGTAATCTAAAAGAACACTATGCAGCTCCTTAAATCTAGTTAAGAGGAAATTCTAAGACATACAGGTTTCTGAAAATCCCTCTTGTTTCAAGGATAAGGAATCTCAAGACTAAAGAAAAATGTCATCCGTTTATGAACCATAGATGGAGGGCTTTCAGAAATACAAGCAACCATCTCCTCTTCCCTAAGAACTCAGAAAAGCTGACTTCTTTCTTTTCAGGGTGCTCAGTGGTGGTGGCAAGTCCTCAAAAAGGGAAATGAGAGCATTCACCTGGGAAATACCCTAACCTCCAGTCCCTTAACTAGTGAATGACTGTATATTTTATATTTGGGTAATTCTAGAGAAAATACAGAAATAATCATAAGAAGAATAAATTCTGACACAGGATTTGCAACAAAACATTTCAAGCATGAAAAAGTGCAAGGATTTTCTCTCAGTAACCTATTACAAGTCTCGATGATAAAGCCTACATTGAATTACGCAGGAGATTCTGCAAATGGCTTGTGTTTTTGATGACAGGTAGTTTTATTATAATCTGTCAAAAAAAAAGTAAGAAATACAGAGTTTGTTGCAAGATATCCACTAAAAAAAAATCTATGGAGTCGCATCAAAGGAAAATTAGGACATCTAAATTTTGACTGCAGTAGCTTTCAGAAGTTATCCCAGAAATGTGCCATATTTTCATGACTTGTTTATTTCTTGGATTTAAGACTGGGAGATTACTACATATCAGAAAGGATCAAATAAATATTATCCTACACTCCATATAAACGCAAATCCTTACAGACCCAAATAACAACTAATTCCAGGTTTTACTACTCCTGGTCCTCCTTGCACAAAGCAGGAACAGAATCTTTCACAGCCGGCTCAGAAGAGAAGAGAGAACAGTCAAAGGACCTAGAATACTTCAGCATTAGGTTGGTTGTTACCAAATGAGTAGAAAAAGTGAATGAAAGTGAACATCATTTAGTTGTGTAGATTTTAGCTGTGAAAAGAGCAGTAGGCATACTCACAAAAGAGTACAGTTGTGCTGTGAGAGCATATGAGACAAAGCTGGGAAAAGGTATGGGAGCTGTGTTAACTTAGAATTCTAAGGACCGAGACATTTGCCTTGTGGTATTAAACAGTTAAAGCAACAGATATTCTCACTGCTAACGGCCTGGCCTGTGAGAATTCAAATTTACCAATTATCCTGAAGCCAGATAAATTCTAAATTTAATAGTCCTGAGAAAATGTTATTTTTCTAAATTAAAATTATTTGCAAAAGACAGGGTAAACCACTATCAAGTAAGATATCCACTTAGGCACACATGTACATCTTTCACATAGTCTCCCTGCTTTTACTATCTCACACTATACACTTGTTCCTGAAGAGCAGCTACAGCTTTAAAGAAGGCATTTCAGTACTTTTATCCCTTCCATCTTTAATCCCTTTCTCCTACTTTATTTCTCCCCAGGATAAATAAGAAGCTTCTGGTAGAAGCTTCCATTATCCAGATGCATATGACTTTGGATGCCTACAGAAATATAAAATTTGTCAGATTTAGTAAAGTCTTGCTTTATCTTGAATTCTGCAATTTCCAATCAACTAATTTTAAAGTCTTTGCTCATAAATTAATGCATAGTCTTACACCGTCATCTTTAATACAGACTAAAATTGAAATTTATCTGAAAGCATCACCATTAAAAATTTGATTTTAGGGCAAAAGATCAAGTTAAACAGAGAATAATTTCACGCTAAAACTTGGTCTGATATTATATTAATAATATGAATGAGATAACAAACATTAATTATCCATGTAGGACCTCCTCAAATCTTAAACAAAAATGTTTGAATAGTTGATCTATTCATAAAAAAAATTAATGATAATTTCAAACCATCTTCTGAAATTTGTTCAATTTTAAGTCTAACAAAGAATGACAGCTTGGATTTACTTTGGCCACAACTGCCACACTTTAGAAGGCAAACCCCATGTATAGATTTTTGAGTGATGAGTAATGCTAGATCCATTTAAATTAAGCCTTAATGTATTTGATTAATCTGTTATCAGTCAACTGTACAATGTTTCACTGACATTGCTTCTTGTCATTTCTAATACACTGTCTATTATGCTTTCTGGGAATTTTCAATCATGCACTTCACTTAACATATTCATAAACATCTGAATAGGAAATAATTTAATACACCTGCCATGGGATAATGTAATACAAAACTAATGCATGATGTGCTCATTCCAACTGTTTAAATATCATATTCTTCTCAGTACAGCAATGCAATACTCTGAAGATGTGCTCAAGTTCCTGTTGATTCCAATATCCTTGGTAATGTACTGAAAGGGAAACATCTCTTGAAGATTGTAGAAGAATTTTATTTCTCAGGTACAGCCTCAAGGATCACCATCTGAAGGTGCTTTTTTATATTCACTGCAAATTGCATCTTCAATATGGAAGGACAAATAGGATGATTCTCACAGATCCAGTATAAAACATAAAGATCGATTTCAAAACATGGGCACCTAAATATCAAAAGTTATACATAAACATGTTGGGTGCTGCCAATAGTCACTAATTTTCACTACAGTGAAAGCCAGGTTTGATAATACTTCTGAAAATAAAATGGCAAACCTGTACACAAGGTATAATTTTATCAAGAGAAAGCAGCACACATTAGACCAGCAATCTGCTATCATGAGAAAATTTTCACCAATCTGAAGTTCTCCTTTAATATCAAATTATTTTAAAAATTATTGAAAATATGCCACAACTTGCTGTCTTAATACACCATTTAAGCAAAAAAAAAAATTTCATTATTTAAGATGTCAAGAATAGATCCTGGTGTACAGTGCTAGATCTGCTACATGGTTATGTAACAGATTTTGCCCCAACTACCTGCAGGTACTGACAGATTAGAATTTCCCTGGGTGTTTAAAAACAAAATGAACCAGGCACCAGGATGCATCCCAGGCACCAACTTTATAAAAGACACTATTTTTATTAAAGACATCAGAGAAGAGGAACACAAACACCAAGATGCACCTACTGAAAGTTGAATGGAACTGAATACCAAAATGCAGACATCTGAGGAACTCCAGACAGACTCTAAATAAATATGAACCACGCGCCCATACTAAACGATGTGAGAAGAAATTACAATTTTGGCACACACTTCTTTTGTCATCTGAGAAAAATTTGAGATAAACTGTTCGAAACGTCTCTTAGTGTTGCTTGCCAATACTGTGGTTTTGTATTGTAAACTGGGATTAGGAGTATTCTTACTGTATGTTTCTAGAGAATTTAGGTTCCTGAAGTTTTCTTGAGATCTCTCAATTCTATCAATTTGATAGTATAAAAAGAAGTATATGTATAGAGTGGTTACCTAAAGAATCTGATACCAGTTTCTTCATACTCAGTATTCTTTATATATTTTGTCTTTAAAATTTTATTTTTGTTCTTAAAAATAATCTTATCAAAATGTCTGTGTTTAATCCATTCCTGCAGTTTATCAAGGTTTTACTATAGTCTAATCCTGTTTTATAAAGTATTTTGCAATAGTTTCCAGTTTTTCAGTATCTGTCAATTTGACTAATGCAATTTTAGTTTCTTCCTCCAAAACAAAAATACTCAGCAGAATCAAACTTTGGCGTGTCTCTAGGTGACAACTCATTTCAAGACACTGAGCAAAGGAAACAGACAGGTTAGAGGAATATGGGAGCTTTCAGACCACACTTGGTTGAGATTAGCTTGGGAGTCAGTCACATTAAAATTTGGTAGAATAAGCTATCGTTTATAGTCTCTATGTTTAGAGTATCTTATCTAGTAACACTTTAACCCATGACAACATTCATATTCAAGCCAATCCAATGTTTGGTTTTTTCAACATTAAGGTTTTAAGAATCACAGTAGCATTTGATTTACTTAAATCTGATTATATATTTAAAATAAAGATGTTACATATTCTGCATTCCTTTAATTCTCCAATTTTATAATTCTCTTTTAAGATGGAACTTAGTTTTTCATAAATTATCATTCATTAATTATTAATGCTTTTTGCTCAGGTTCTAGATAATTAATGATTTTTTCTTCATATTCCTAGTTAAATGATAGTAAAATATTATATTCAACTTAGAGAAAGGAATATTTATCGTCATATTTTTCCCTGCTGAAAACTATACACCATACCAAGGGATGAGTTCAGTTCTTCACAGTTTTCTTTAAAGAAGAATTCTCAGATATGGCAAACATTTTCAAGCTAATATCCTTCATAAAATAAAACATCCAGCATACATAAAAAAAAAGTTACTTATGTAGCATGTATTCTGAAATTTGCATTTTTGGGTGGAGAAATTTTACAAGGTCTTCTCCCATTGTTCATCAGTAAAATACTTTGAGAACGTATCTTTCATGGTCAAGATGGATTTATAAAAGTGTTGAATGCACTGACATTCTGAAACTATTTCTCTACTTGGAACATGTTACCAGTGCAGCAGTTCTAGTGCAATACAAAGTACTGCATCATGCATATGTCATAAATGGAATCTAAGGGGTTGGCTTTCACATTCATAAAGAAGGATAAGAAGTTAATATTATAATTAATGAAGTTACTAAGTGGTTCCTAAAGTTGATCGAAGTTTACAATACGTGTTCAAGTGTTTAATACTATTTCTAAGTGTTAAACAGAGCTTTAAAGTCTACATTTTACTAAAAACTTCTCTAAGAATTTTAACTAGAATCTCCAGGCACTCCAAGGAGAGAACCCCCACCCATGGCTAAGAGACTACTTTTAGGAACTGGCAGTTGGCCTGTCACTGAGCTCCATGGCAGCCATGCATTTCAGTGAGGCAGTTTCCCTGCCTGAAGTGCTGAAGACATCACCCTGAGGACTGCTCCCTAGAAACCAATGATCCATTGGTCAAGAGGCTTTACATCAATCTTGGACTTTACCAATCAGCCCCAACCTAGGAGGCGGACTGAGGGCAGATCGGGGGTGGTGATGGGAGGAGCAAAGGGGGTATAAAACCCTGTACGCAGCCTGGAGAGTGCTTCCTGTTCCTGCCTACACTGGAGTGTCCTGTGCTTGCTGGAGTGCTGCCCCCTGCAGCTCTCAGGCTTGGGATTAGCCTAGGCAGAGCCCGGTGCTAGGATTTTAGGCCTGAATTTTATTTCTTTTCTACTTGGGACTAACTCAAGTAGAGCCCAGCACTGCAGATTCTTGTGGTGGGTTTTTAGCCATATCGGTTATAAGATTCTCTAATTGCTGTGGACCCGGCTTTTATTTTTTTTCCTAATTATTTTTGTTAATAAACCTCCTTTTTATTTCAACTAATTATTAAGAGTTGGCTTCATTTTTCACACATATATGCTGGATGTGAGAAAAACTGTTCTTTTCATGGCACAGAGGAATTCTCCCATTCAAAAATTTTTGATTCCTACTTTTCAAGAATTTTCATGCACAATTTTTTTGAAAAGTCACTTAAATCTTGAGATTTCTACAACTATTTCCGTACTACTTGATTGCAGCATTCCCTTCAATCTACTATAATAGATTTTCTTTTATAATCAAGAAGTTCCCTGAGTGTACTATTTACACACTAGTGCACTCTAAGACTCTGTTCATCCTACCATACAGAATTAAATAAATCACGGTCTTCTGTACAAACCATGCTAAAAAGATACTGCTCATCAGTAAAATGCAGACTCATATGTTCTTTCTCTGACTAACTTTTCTTCTTTATGGGTGGTGAATTTAGCAAGTCCTCTATCAACACTGCCTATTCTTATGCATTACCTCCACTCCCCAGTGTAAAATCACATTTTACTTTGCTTATGACTAAAATTGCTTTGTTTAAGTTGAAATTTCACACGTCAGACTTCTAAGAAAGGAGCTCTGGAGTAGAAGAAGAAAATAGGGGATGAGGGCAGGAAATCTGAATTACCATAAGAAGGGAAAATTCACAGGAAATTAAAATTAAATGAGAAGACAGAAAAGAGGATCCAACTCATACAGGCAAGACATGAAATTTGGAGAGGGGGTGTTGAAATAATTTAAACATCTGAGGAATAGACTGGCAGCATTATCCTCCCAAGGGTAAAAGGAAGAGCTGTGAAAGGACACAAAGAAACACAGGATATTTGGAATGAAGGCTGAAGCTAAGACAGTTTGACAGACTAGAAGAGCTGAACTTTCATCAAGTGACCAGAAACACTTGTTAGACACTCTTCCAGAACGCATTTTCCTAAAGGGGATTCCATGATAACTGGGCAAATATCAGCAACGCTTTCAACAAAATAATCATGCACACGACCACTGGCTACCTGTACCAAGCATTCTAGTAAAGCACACAGAGTTCTGTGCAGCACATCCTCAAGTGCCATTTCTCATTGACCTACATCAGGTTCATCTAGTTAGTGGCTTACAAGCTTCATAAAGCCAAAAGGTGACTTCTCTGGCCATGAATACTCAGGGTCTTAGCCCCATGAGTTGCTATCATGCAGCTGGTCAGCTGTGACGCAAAAATTGAACAAGCCTAATGTCTCTGAGTGTTGATAACACAAGCATGATGGAATTGCTAGTTTATCAGGGTTTTTTACAAAAGAAAAGAAAAAGAAAGTTACATATATATATTATTATGTGAAAATATTTTAAGAAATCACACTGAAAAGTCAAGAAATAGCACAAATAAATTATACATGCATTTTTTTTCCTCATTAAACCTACCTCAGCCTGTCTATGTAACCTACTCTAAAGGTAGTTCATGATTCTGTACCAATAGAGCCTGCTAAATGTGAAGTTAAACAGAAAGGGAAATATATTCTGAATGAACTAGAGGGTTGCATGGGAAAAATTAAGAAATTTGAATGCAAGGTAGTGTAATTTTGCCCTAGCAATGCAGACTTTTTGTACCACAGAGGTTTTCTGACAGTAGGAAAGTCTCTTAAATCTAATTTTGCAAGAATGATCGTCAAGCCTGTGACTTTCAGAGTGCCCACTTCATATTCTGAGTTTTAACTGCAAAAGCACTATTTGCAGTTGCCCTGCTAGTCAGAGGAAATTGTGCTTTGCACTTCTAAATGGTTTGTGACAACAAATATTCTGCAAAATTGGGAAGCAGGTTTTAGGTGTTTTGAACCAGGCATCTAAAATTACTCAATGTTGACCCTAGTGTCTCAGGACTTCACATAACCATTTGCAGAGTGGAGTAATAATACCCTGTCATCAAACAAGGTTGTTTTTGAAAATAAATGCATTATACTTGCAAAACTCTGCTGTGAAATAAGTGAGGAAAAGAATTCTCTTTACAGAAGCACCTGCAAGCTGTGACTCAAACGCATAAGCTAACAGTTACAATGAGAAAATAAAATACTAAACAACAACCAAGAGAGCACCATCCCTCTTGTAGAATTAAAGTGGAGTGAATTTTATCTGAAGAACACCTTGTGGTAATGTACAACATTCAGTTATACACACAATATGCCTCCAACATGCCACAGTTCATGGGCAGACTATCTGCAGACAAATGTGGGTACACAGACAAAGGACTGTCTGCAAAAGCCAGTTTGGATCTAATAGCACTTCTTAGCCACCTGCATGCATTTATAATGCTCCCCAAATTAGCTGAAGTCTGGAAGAATTGTAGCCACATTTGCATGACACTGAATCTAAGCTAAGAAGTCCTACTAAATCCAAGCTCGCTCTGTAGATCTAGGCTGGGTATCATTGCTTCACACATGTCAATCTAAAGAGAACCATATACAGATTATTAAATGGCTCTGTTGATCCTGACACAGATGTCACCTAGAGATGACATTGGTGTGTGTTACCTCAACATGCTTTCCAGTACTTCAGGATCTAAGAGATCCTAAATTTGCTCTTCCCACTTTCTATGACTCTTTGCCTAGACACAAGATCCTTAAGAAGGAGAGAAAGAGGATTTTGGAGTACAATATATGACCTTCATCCCTGCAAGACAGCTTTTTTACTCATTAGCTGATCTATCTCTTTCTCAAGACAATTGCAAACTGACTGTAAAGGACTTCCCTTCCATACCTTCTCTTTATATCTCTTCTAAACAGAATATGTTTATTCATGCTTATGTTTTAACTAACAAAATCATGTCTCCAGGTTTTTTATAAACCAGTAAATCAGCCAGTCACTGTACTTTTCTTCACTCTTTCTGCTTTTTAATTACTTTAATTATCTTATCACAAAGCAGCCCCATTGTAAATCTGAAGCACTTGAGTGTGAACTTCTTTTGTTTACAATACATTATAAAAAAAGGCCCATCCAGCACAATCCAGTAATATCACTGAAGTCAATTAAATGTGTGTGATCTAAAACTTCTCTCTTTACTGCCAGGAATCCCTAGTCACATCTTTTTCTCTTTTCACTGTCATCTAAACTATCTCTGAAAACATATCAGACATCCTCATCTTCAGCTCTCTCTTCTGAAGTAGTTTATGTTCTTACCAGGTATTTCTGCATAGGCTTTTATTTCTTCATGAACTTATGTATAATCTGTCAAATAGTCCAACAATTCTTTTGATACTTGCTATCCTTATTATTATGCTAAGTCTCAGTTCATAGAAAAGACTATACAACCCAAGCAGATTTCCATGTTCTAAATAAAACATGTCGTCTCTATTTCACACTTTTCCTTTTTAATGTTGGATGGAATTATGGGTGACTTGTCCTGTTTTAGTCTAATCATATTTGCCATTGGTTCATCATCAGGAACACCAAATTTTTTCCTAAATAAAGACATCAGTTTCTCTCTTTTCAGACTACTTTGTCACTGTATCCTTCCATCTAACTATTTTCAGCTCAATAGGCAATGCTTCCTGATTTGTGTTCTTGTATTATTTTGCCTCAGGTGATTCTCTTTATGGCTTAAACTGGTGGAGAGAGAGAAGAGAGAGATGGTGGCGAGGCAGAAGGCAGTGCAGAGATGTGGTGAGAAAGAGATGAATGGAAAGGTAGATTAATGGAGAGAGAGTGATGGGGGAGAGGCAGGCAGAGAAGGAGGGCACAGGCAGGGGGGACAGGTGGACAGAGAAACTAAGAGAGAGGGATCAGAGGAAAGGGGAAGAAAGAAATGGAGATATTAAAGAAAGACCTTTATGCTCCAAACTGATATATTTCAGTAATGTAATATTTTAATTAATGTATTTATCTCCAACCAGTTCAGCTAGAAGTCATATATGAATAGTAATTACTTCAGCAGATGAAAATTATTGCACAAATATAAAACTTCACCACAGACAAGAATGGATTGATGATACTCATCTGAAAAAGGATCAGTTTTAAATCTTGTTCAGTGCCTAAACAAATCAAACCTACGACCAATACATGCATAACTGCACAGTTCTGCTAAGTCTATAAAACTATAGTCATAATACTCAGAGAAGTTCGAAGTCCTGTACTTCAAAGTCCATGCCACAGAGAAAACTGCAGGTCCACTTCAAACAGTGCTAACACTTCTGAACCTACCATCGCAGCACTCTAACACATTTCTTACTCATTCAAAATGTTGTCACACAAAAACAATGGAATTGAAAGGTGTGGTTTAGAAAGGTTTCAATATAGTACAAACAGAACTAACCCTTACTTTGCAACAAATTGCCTTTAGAATTCACTAAAGTATTTGACTTCCAAATTTTGAGTAATTCCACTTTCCTATGTGAAACTTAAACTAAGAATCATTCTGAAGTAGGGTTTTTTTGTGTTGACTTTTAAGTTTTTTAAACAGAAAAGAACAGAATGTAAAACTCAAAGATGTTGGATTATGATGGGAAGATTAAACTTAAAGTAACCCTGTACCATCATTCTGTTTCCCAAGCAAGTGTCGTGACCAATACTGCTTGTATGCTTTGGATTTAACATCTTTAATCTATTTCAATTTTTTAATGTAACTCTGTATAATCTTTGGTCTGGGGAAAAGTACATGATGGGTAAACCAGTTATTACAGAACTCTCTTGGGATAAGACCAGAGACTTGAACCTGAGTCTCCACATCAGAGGTGAGTTACAGGGTTATCAGCTTAACTACTCTTTTGGGCTCTGTTACGCTCCATGCCATTACTATGGTCAGAAACTTAGATCACAACAAGTATCATAAAAACTACCACAGTTCAACAAGAAAATGTGGTATTTTTTTATTGAATCTGGTTTTTGAAAAAATTATTTTAAAAAATTATCCACTTTAATTTTACTACCTGCTTCATTAAGACTAGCTGCTCTCCACGGCTATGTGAAACATTCGTGCACAACTACAGACATACAAACAGATACCTCTACTTTTTTGAAAAAAAAAGCTAATGATTGGGAGGGAAGAGGACATGTACCTTCGACATCATTATATCATTGATGCATGCTTCTAAGGAAAGGAACTAGGCTCTTTTCGCTGAAGCATAGATCTATAAAATGGACACATAACTACCTGTGTCTGAGCTCATTTCAAGATAATTCAAGGTTTCCTATATAGGCAAGACATAACTCAAATTTATTTGCAAAATTTCTTCAGTATGTTTTCTCCCACTTGCATAATTTTCCGGAGGATGGTGATACCCAGCCCTGTCTCATTAGCATTGAAGTAACATCCCACAACAGAAAAAAAATATGTGAAGACAAAGTGAGCAATTATTTACATTGAAATTTTTAAGCTGTAGTGGAAAATACTGACCTATTGAGAAACTGATGGGCTAGCTCACTATTGATTAACAGTGAAACACATAAACACAACTTCATAGTGTTTCAAATGGAAAAGAGAATCTAATGATCAAAGCACTAACAGAATTGGAGATGTGTAATATTCAGTGCAGTAACACTCAGTTACACAATATCATTAATATGGTCAGTGTCTAGTTACAAAATACATTGCTGTTAGCCAAAATGCATTTTCTTCATTTGGAATGTGAACTAATGTTTAGGTGTGCAAGTCTTCAGCTGTTATATTAAAGATAAATTATCCCAGCTTAAGCCTGAGAATCCATTTGAAGGGATACAAGCCAAACTTCTCTTTGCATACTGTAAGTGCTACTCAGAGCATATGCTTAGTGACCCAAAAACCTGCTCAAAAAACAACCACTTGAAAATGATGGAAAAAATCAGATACTGTATTACATACAGCCAACTTCAGCACAGTAGCACAATACCAAATTAAGAAACATACTTCAAATGAGAAGTTAAAGCCAGGTTTTTTCCTTTTCTGGAAATTTTTAAGGAGGGTCATAAATCAGTACTCTTAGTCCCAGGTGTTTGTTACCAGATTTCTAAGCATTTTCAAATCGAGCTAAAAACTCATTGCATGATGCCCATGAAAACTAAACGTATGTCATGGAGTAATTGCTGTTAAAAATTCTCGGTGTAGAAAGTGGAGGCGGAGTCGGAAATGAGGTAGCCGGTATGACAAACTCCACCTACATAAAACTCATAAAACCAGGAGACCACTTGAAGAAGCTCTCTTTGAGGCTTCTGGTTCGCTGAGGAAAAACGTCACTGTCTTCCCCTCCGCGCCAGCTGGGTAAGGTCTCTTCAGGCCACATGGCCTGGGGCTCCTAACCCGCATGGTGTGGAGGGGGAGGGGAGAGAGAACCTAAGCCGGTCTTTTGGTTTCTCACGGTGGCTCCATGCGGAGGGGAGCTAGATCGACTCCGCTCGGTTTCACCCAAGCCGAGAGAGACTTCATTCTGCTGCCCCTGGCCAAAGAACTTCACCGGCTCCGTTCGCCTAGCCTGAGCCAGGCCGGTCCCCCCTCTGCAGCGCAGCCCGGCGGGAAGAGGGTTTGGGGTCGGGCCCCATGGGCCTCGGGAGCGCCCCGCTTGGTTAGTTCCGCAGCGAGCTCGGCACGAGAGAGAGGGAGCTTAGACTGAGTCCCTCCCGCGCAAATCGGGCGCGGCTCCCGCCGGGCGGCCCCGCGCAGTCCAACACTGAAAGGAGGCTTAAACCAGCCCCCCTGCAGCAACGGGCACGGCCCCCGCCGGGCAAAAACGCAGCTCGGATGGAAGGCAGCACAAACAAGCTCCTTTCCTTCAGTTCAGGCACAAACTTATAACACTCAAACCACGCGGGCGAAAGTCACGTGACCATCGCCCATCCGAAAAGACAAATTAACTGTTCCTTTCTAATATCAAAGTGGGACTTTGGGGGCTGTAAGAGACTGGACATAAATCCCTCATTTGCCTCACGACCATCTACAGAAACAGAGGCTGAAAACCCAAAGACCCTAAAGGGGAAAGAGGACTTTTGCACAATGAAGTCTGGCCAGATCCTGGTGGGATGCCTGCGAGGTGCAGAGGTGTGCACATGCCTGTGAGACCATGTCGCTCTGGCTACCAGGGCGAAAAGGACTGTGCAGGAACGATCTGCTTTAGTGCACCTGCACCCCAAAACAATGGACCTTACTCCCCCACCTCCTGGCCATTTGCCCCTCGCTTCTGGAAGGATTGCCTCATCTCTTGGTTACCTGCCCCTCGCTTTCAAAAAGACTATAAAGAGACTCTCAAAAAAGACCCCTATGAGATCTCCCCACGGATGAGACGAAGTCCATCGGATCTGGACAACGAGGACTTTTGTCATGCTGTGGTAGCTATAACCCCTCTTTCTCTCCCTCCCTCTCAACCCTATCTCTCTCTCTCTCTCCTCTATCGCATAATCATGTTGTTGGCACTCAATAAAGGTGCTTTTGATTTTGATTAAAGCAAAAATACTAGTCCCTGTTTTCTTTTGCACTCTGAGATTCGGGTAATGAACTATGATGACTCCCACTTGTGTTAGCAGATCGTGACAGGGGTATTCATTTTTCATCCCACACAGAAAGAGCACAAGACTGAAGGCACCTACAAAAGGTACAGCATAGAGACTTTAAGTTAATGAATGTAACCAAACTTATTTTCAAAGAAGGAAGAGATGAGGAGTGCTTCAATGCTGAAAATTCTTTTATAAAAAACATGTTGATAAACTTGGCTATAACATACCCTGTAATATATGAACAATGGTCTAAAAGAGGTGAGAAAAAGGGAATGTAATGTTCTAAGTTGTAAGCAGTGGACTGAGACTTTTGTGTATAAGATTTTTTTTTTCCTTGCCCCGGGAAACAGTAGAAGAAGACTTGTGTTGCCGATAATGAAGAAAGGGGATTTTGTTGCCACTGTAATAGAAACATTCGCTCTCAAAAGAACACCTCAATGGCCATCATATGTCCATTAGTAGTAGCCCTGGGAAAGCTACTGAAAATGGGAAGGGGTCTGGAGAAGCAAATCTTTTCCCTTCAGGGGGTGGGGAGTTGCTTGCTGGAAAGCTAATAACCATGGAAACTATATTTCCTATGGGGAGTCAACATGATAGAACAAAAGAAAGCTTCTCTCTTTACATGAATTAAGAAGACTCTTTTGTTCCAGAGGTGGTGGCTTAACTACAAGTTGAAATGTTACCTTTTCTATGGTCAATAGGAAAGAAATGGAAAAGGTGAAGAGGGGAAAAGAGTGTTCTAAAGGGTTTGGTTTAAATGTCTGATTATTATTCCTATTTTAAGTCTATTAATAAAATTCCTTTTTGTATTCCTTAAAGTATAAGCCTGCTTTACCTACTATTAGTCCTTATCTCACAACAAAATCAAATAATTTTGGCTACAAAATTCATGTTTCTACCTAGTTTCGATCCCCAAACCTCAAAACCGCAACAACGTAAAACACCTTTAAAAATAAAGTAATTCTTCATACATGAATCAAAGGGGGTTTAAATACCAACTTTAAATGAAAAACAACTATTTTAATAATTCATGTTATTGTCAAGTTCTGTATGCTTAGATGTGTAATAATGTACCCTAATGGAGTTGTGAAGGGAAAGAGATTTGCTATCAAAATTATAGTGTGTTTGCCTGTGATGATCTGAATGTTAGGCCATGTGACTAAAATTGCAGATGATTTGAAGTATGCCCTGTATGCCCTGAGCAGTGCTAACGCAGTCAGGACAGCCTCCTTTGCTGCTCTGGTAAACTTGAAATAGTTCCTGACAACTCCCTATGTGAGTGTCAATTCAACTGCTTTGAAAGGTAGCATCTGCCTTATAGTTACAGTGAAAATAAAGCTGTCCTTTGCTGAGTTTTGTATGCTTTATCCAAGGTTCATCTAATGCCCAGTAAGTTTGGTAGTCCAACACTGTGAAATTAATCTGGTATATAGATTTCTTTTTATGGAGCTGAGAAGGAAAATCCCCAGTCTTTCCAGGAATATAATGAATTGTCAGTTTTACCAAAAGGTTCATTTTCCTCGGGAAGATCTCAGCTGTATCCTGGACTTTTCCAAGAATCCTAGAAGACTACAATAATGCATGCTGGAGCTACTGACAGTGCTACAGCTACTCACAAGTCAAATGAAACTTATCAATAGAAATGCATATTATGAGCTGACCTTCTGCAATAATTGTTCTTAATTCCTCTTTAGGAATTGTGACACTCAGAAATGGTAACATCTTGTGTAATTTAACAGTCATACTTTCAAAGGAGATTTGGGTAATTAGCCACCATGAAGATTAGCCAAAGTAGTAAACTTTCAAAGAGGGAAGTCGACATTCTGGCTCCATACTTTAAAAAATAACACTGAGGCTTGCTTTAACATTCTCAACCGAGTTTTTTTAACCCAAGAACATATTTTAATAGAAATACCACAAAAGTTCCTTCCTTCTGCCATTTTTCAGAGACAGTAGGTTTGGTTTTGGCATTTTCCCAAGTAGCTAGGCAAATTCATCCATATGTGCTATGGGCCTCTTGGGCAAAGACCAGACAACATCCAACCACCTGTGTGTATTTTCTTGTCACTCTCTAAATACATTTATTTTCCACTTCTTAAGTTTCCATCAGTCTTTGAGGAAGGTTCTGAAAGTGAACCTCTTCCACTTTGTCCAGGAAATTATCACTCCCTACTTTGCAAATCAGTCCTGTACCCCTGGTCTCACACTTTTGATCAGCACTGTGTCTGTTCTTTCAAACTACCCAATGAATTCTGCTTTATGTTCAATTTTTCCATCCATTTCCAGCCTAGTGCCTTCTGCATTCTCCAAAATCATTAACCTAGATCTTCTTTTTTTTTTCCAATGGACTCCCTGGCCTTGAGGTGAGTATCTGCAACAAGGTTCTCTTTTTCAAGGCTGGCATAAGCAACCTCAGGATTCTTCACATCCTAACTTTTTCGTCCTTTTCAAGCTGGGCATCACAATTATAGAGAGAAAAGAAGGGATGATGATGATGATGATAAAAAATCCTATGAAAACAATATTTAGTTACTGAGGGAAGGGAAAGAAACCTCTCTGACTCTTACCACCATCATAATTAGCTGATTTATTCCCTGGAGGTTGTCTACTGAAATAGGCAGCCTAACAAGGAGGACATTCCCTTGGCATTTTAAAAAGCAGACACTTCTAAACAACCTTACTTGCTTTTCTCAAAACTTACTTCCTCAGTCTGTGCCCTGTTACAACCAGTTGAGCCTTAAAGCAAAAGAAGGAGAGCAAACATTGCAACTGTTCATGTCATAGCAAAAACTATTCATGCACTGGAGACATGACAAGATTTCTGCTGCTTTTACTCCTTTTATGCCATTTATACCTGTGTAACTGTTTCTTGCTTGAATGACAGATACATGGATGCTCAGTGCTGAAGCTTCTCTCTTTTTTCAGTTAAGCAGTACTGTGGTAGTTTGAAAGCAAATCAGAGACTCAAAGTCAGAACTACAATTTAATAGAAAAATCAAAATAAATGCAATAGTACAAAAACACTGACAGAGTCAGAATACAACCTGACACCCTGTCAGTCGGGGTGTTGGTAGCAGTCCAATTAGATGGTGGCTGCAGTTCTCTGGAAGTGATAGATGTGGTTCTGTTGAAGCAGTGATCCTGTGAAAGATGTAGTTTTCCTCTGAAGGTCCAATGATGGTGTAGAAGGGTCTGGTCTTCCTCTGGGAATCCAGTGGAAAAACTGACTTGTGATGTTTCAAATTCCAGATTATATCCAGATAGGGATGCTTGGTTCCTCATCCTGGGCAGAGCATCTCACAATGGGATGATGTAGTTTTATCAGTGGGACTCAATGGCCCATTAACTGGAGCCATTAGGGACGAGCAAAGCAAAGTGCCCCACCTGGCTCCAACAGCTGGCCCATTAGAAGACATGCCCTGGGGCCATCAGGGATGAGCCAGGACCACTGCCCCACCCGGCCCCAACAGCCCATGAAGATGGTGATAGAATACATACCATTGTAACCTAAGTCAAGTACCAACACAGTCAGTACCATGGACCAGGAATGGCTTCATTTCTGAAGTAACTCATTAGTTCTGGTTCACAGTTTAAGTGGGAACATTATACACATCCCATTTATGCCTCAAACTATCTTTCTAGGGCATAAGAGGAAACGTTTCATCACTGGGGAATGACCTTGCTGTTAATTCAATAACTGTTTCCCACAAGAGAAGAGAGGAGAATAACATCCCCTACACACAGCTCTTTAATTTCATCTTCACACTTTACTTTCAACAGCAAAAGTTTGATTTTTCTTGCCTCACTTTTGCTCTTCCAGGTAATATAATGGGAATCTTGTTCAAATGAGTACCATTAGTCGCTGAAAAAAAAAAAAAAAAAAAGGAAAAAACCATCCTCCAGCATCTTAAATTCTACATAATACCTCATAAAGATATTAGATACACATCAGGAGTTGTAATTTTTTGTAACTTATTAGCCGTATCTCCAGTTTCTTTATGTTCTGTTCACCACTGTATGAGTATTCCATATTTACAACCTCAAAAGAAATAGATTTTTCTCTGGAAAAAAAATATATTTATTTCTGTGGAAATGTATACATAACTATTTACAAAAAAAGTGTATTAAAAATTGTTGAGATTGCAAAGGCAAGGATTAAAGTTCTGGTGCATCATCCTGCTAACACATAGGTATTAGTCTTAATCACATGATTTCCTCTTATTGTGCAATGAATGCTGATCTTGGAACAATTGACGGCCTATCCCCTAGAATGGGGATGATGGAATAAAAACTTTTTTCTTTTTGAAAATCAAAGGTATTAAGAGGTGCATTGGAATTTATTAAATCAATTAAGGTAAGAACAGGAACAGCAGTTTAATGCTGCACTACAGAACTGAATTCTGTCCATGTCTGTTCTCCAGAAACAAACCTCTGAATATCTGAACAGATCTTTATACATTTGAACATATAAAATGCTTCTTAATTTATGGAGAATGTTCTTCACATAATACTTCATTAAGATGTGAAACCCTTGCTGTGAGATGCTATGAACGCTAAAAATTTGCATTGCTTCAAAGGCCAATTGAACAAATGTATGGAAGAAAAAAATCCACTGGAGCTATTTAATACAAAGACAATACATCTGTCATAGAAAGCTGCTGTAAATTGCTAAAAGCTGTGAGAGCACACTGGATAAACTGTTACATACCATGTGTTTGCTTTGCCACTATATTCTTCAAAGAACAGGCTCTTAACTCCCAGTCAAAACTGGAGAAGAGTACTTTGCTAGACAGACATTCATTCTGACCAAGAGCCACTCCTATAATTTTACACTAACTATATTAATACTGTGGAAAATGAGTTCATTGGAGGCACCAGATGGAAACACCAATTCAACACATACTTCTCGCCATAATCTAAGGGTGCTTCAGTCAGCATTTTTAAGTGCAGATATTAAAACCCCTACCTAGTCACTGAAGTACAGGGACAGTAAACTCAGTGCTGTGAAGCAGTCAGATATCATAGTGACAAACATCACCAAAAAAAAAAAAAAAAAAAAAAAAGCCCAGGAGAAAAATTAATCATTCTTTTTCCAGAGAAGAGTTTGAATTGTGTGTAGAAAATGAGGCTCAGGGCTAAACACTGAGTAGTAAGTTAAAAATGCTGAATTGATGCAGTTTGGTTTCTGGCTTTTTTCTTTTATATGTTCTCTGTACACTTTGCACATATATTTGTAGTCCTGTAGCCTATTGTATTAGTAGCTAGTTTTCCCAGTACTTTTCCATGGCCTTTTCCTAAGCAGAAAGACAAAACAAATTCCAGAGCTCCAAGCCCCGGCGGGTACAAGGCCCTGTCCTATCTCAGTTCTTCCTGGGAACCAAGGCCGAGAACAACTCTGAGGTGCATTTTCATAAACAAAGTAGAGCCAGTGCTGAGAGGGGGGCTCCAGAGAAGGGGCTGGACCTGGGGGGGAATTGAATCACCACTTGTTCTCCTAATTGGTGCTTTTAATCAATTATGCTAATTTCCTAAAAGCTATAAATATGTCCTCACCCCTGGAAGGGGTGGGCTTTTATGGACACCTTTCCATAACTGCTCCTGAAGACCTTCAAAATAAAGATCCCCTTTTATATTACCTCCTTGCTAAAATGATCTCGAGTTTCTTTTCCAGGTTGGGGGAAAAGGCAACAGAATAACTCCTTATTTAATGAGCACTGTCTATCCTGGGCTGCAACTGAGGAAAAGACTACAGATTGTGTAATTAAAAAAAACATGTAATGCCTGCATTCAGTGGGATACATAACTGCACTGGCAACCTTATTTTTAACATTCATAAAAAAAGCAAACTAAAACTCCTGAAATTTCACCATGTACTGTCATCTTGGCAAAACTTTACTAGATGATTTATCACAACCATTTCTTCCACTTAAACTAATGCCATTACTGGTAGCCCTTTATTAACCACTATTATAGCAATTTATTTTAGCACTAAAAGAAAAGGAGACAGTTTGCAAATGCATTTCACAAATATAGCAAGGAAACATGAAAATGTCAAGCTTTGAATGAAAACTGTATTTCAGTGCATGTACACTTTCTTTCAATTCTGCTGAATGAATTTTTCTTTATTCTGCCCAGTTGCTCGTAGCTCATCTCCTAAACTTCTCTCACTCTCCTCAGCACTGCTAACTGCCATGGTCAGTCTCAATTCTTATTCCTAATCTCAATTCTTATACCCATTTCCTTTACCAATCATTCCTAGCATTTCAGCCTTTTCAGAGTTTTACATACAGCCTGCTTGCCAAACCGCTCCAAATACCTTGATTCAGGTCTCCACCTGACTTCGACCCTCATCTCCTCACCCAGAACAAATGCCTATTCCATACCTTTAGAGACTTCACTTTCTGCTTGTGACAAGACTCCTCCCCTTCTGAAATCAAGACTTACATAGTCTACATGAAAGTAGGAATAGAGGGGATAGATTTAACTGTTGTAACAGGCAAACAACAGATTTGTAACATGTACGTATAGTACATGTCATACGCTTTATTTCCACAAATGATATATTTGGTTCTCTGGAACATTGCTTGTGCACATTATGTGAGAAGATCCATGGCGGATCTACTACTTGGTTATGCAAGATGCTGCTCTAAATAAATGTGCACAAAACAGGAAGCAGAGTGATTGCAAATCACTTATGGGCATATTTTGACAAATTAACTATCCAGATGACAAGGAGGACATGGAAGTGGATAAATAATTACTTGAGAAAAGTGAAAACTAAAAATAAGTGCAAATTATGTTTTAAAGAAACCTTACCATTGACTTAATTGAGATTCTGGGGTCAAACTGCCAATATTAATATGCTGGGAGTGTTAATTTGCAAAAAAATAAACTAGAGATTCACTATTCATATCAAGTGACATCTAAAAATAGAAAACAATGACCCTGAGTGGTCAGTAAGTAAACATGGAAGACATGAAACTCAAGAGTTAATTCTCAGAATTACCACTAAAAACGTTACTGGAAAGTTGTATCATGAAGGTTTAACAGTATGCAGTGGGTAAATAGCTTATCCAAGAGATATTCCCAATTCTGATTTATAAAACTCTTCTTTTGTCTTACTTTCTCTAAAAGGCATCTATCTCCTGGACACTTCTCATACTGTGACAGCATAAATACTTTAAAACTTAACCCATTTCAGCACTTGTCCAGGCTATGAAGGATTAGGAGAAAATCCACACACCAATCACACCATTCTTACAGGAGAAAGAAGTTACTAATGTGTAAACTCTAAGACTAAATGTGATATTTGTGGTTTTGTAATGAGTAACATGTCAGAAAAAGAAGTAAGACACAAAAAACTGTCCAGCTCCAGCCTGTTGTGGTGTAAGAGGCTATTCACTCCCAGCTGAAGGGCTACATAATGTTTTTGCCTGAATTTCATGAGGATCCAATGAGCCCATTTCTCCAGCCTGTCCAGGCCCCTCCTTACAGCAGTTCTTCATATGAATGGTTTCTCCCCAGTCTGGAGTTATCTACAAACCTGCTATACTTGATATATTGCAATCAATACTGACCCTTGAATCCTGAGTGTAGTATATGTTGCAAAGTAATTTGTGCTAAAAATTAAAGATTACAGCATTTTTTACTGAAGCTGAGGGAAAATGCAAATGCCAGGACATGCAGCCACCAAAAATATACATTTCAAAGTTTTTTTTCGTCTGAATGGACCCCAGCGAGGTGCATTCCGTATGCATTCCAAAGAAGAGTATTCTGGAGGATTTTTTCGTCTGGCAAGGCTCCAGCGATATGCATTCAATATGCATATATGATAATATGCGTCGCCAAAAAGCTTATTCCAGCAGCGAAAGATATACATCTACTGATTCCAGGAACTGTCGCCAAACTAGCAACAAGACAAGAAAAACTACATTAATATGCTAAAAAGGATACGATTAACAAAGCCAAAAAAACGTACAAAAAGACACCCCATAGAAACAGCATTCGTGAACTAGAGGGATTCGGGACGGACAATGTCCGGACTCAGTTCACCCAGTGCCGATCGCCCGGCTTGGCACTGCTTTTGCTTGTGGCTTTTTCAAATTTTATACTTTGATTATTTAATAAATTCTCTTTAATTATAAAATTGGCTGATTCATTTATAAAATGAGGAAACCATCTAGTAGATACCAGCAGCTGGATTTTGGACTGTTGATCACACCCTATCCAGCCAAGTTTCAATCCATCTTATCATCCTCTTATTCAGTCCATAGCTCATAATTTTGACTGAGACTGCTCTGAGGTAAAACACCACGGTTTCCCCCTTGTCCACAGATGCAGTTTTCACATTGTAGAAAGCAATTAAGGTCAGTCAGGCATGATTTAAAGTTAGTAAATCCATGCTGGCTGTTCTCAGTTGTGTTCTTATCCTTTTTGAGTGCAGAAATTACATCCCATGAGGATATGCTCTGGAACTTTCTCTAGGACTTAGGATAGACTGATGAGCCTGATGATCCCAGAACCTATTGCTCTTCCTGAACATGGGTATGATGTTTTCCTTTATCAGTCATCAGAAACTTCCCATGTGTGGTAGTTTGAAAGCAAATCAGTGAGAGGCTCAAAGTCAGAACTACAATTTAATAGGAAAAATGTAATAATACAAAAAACACTGACAGAGTCAGAATACAACCTGACACCCTGTCGGTCAGGGTGTTGGTAGTAGTCCACTTAGAAGGTGGTTGCAGTCCTCTGGGAGTGATAGATGCGGTTCTGTTGAAGCAGTGATCCTGAGAAAGGTGTAGTTCTCCTCTGAAGGTCCAGTGGTGGTGTAGAAGGGTCTGGTCTTCCTCTGGGAATCCCGTGGAAAAAGCTGCCTATAGTGCTTCAGATCTCAGTTTATATGCAGATCAGGATACATTGGCTCCTCCCCTTGGGCCAGACATCTCACAATGGGATGATGAGTCACTATCTGCAATGTTTGGGGTGAGTGAAGTGCCCATCCGGCCCTAACGACTAGCAAACCATTCTGCAGCCATCAGGAACACTGCCACGCCTGGCCCCCAACATCCCACGAAGATGGTGATAGAATACATACCATTGTAACCTAAGACACCATGTTTGAACCAATCCTACAAAAATTAACAGTGGCCTCACAGTAATATTGGTTCCTCGAATGTTGATGTTGCCCTGATCTTCCTCCATTGTGGGGAATGTTTCAGTGCCACACAAATTTTGCTAGTAGGCTCACAAACCTGGCAAGTCAAATTTGACCACCAAACAGCCGAAGCAGAAAAGGCAATGGGTCTTTCCCTTTTCCATGAGTTTTGTCATTAGGTCTTCTGCCGCACCAAGCACTGAGTCCACATTTTCTTTTGATGCCAACATTTATACTTTTGCCTTTCCTATCTTCACTAGTTTCAACTCCAGCTAAAGTTTTCTAATTTGTTTCTTGTACACTTGGAGCATTTTCAATAAACCTCATGTGATACAACATCATGCATTTTAAGCAATTTTCATGTATCTCTAACTTCAACCATGCAGAATTCTGCCTCTTGGCCAGCTAATCTACTGATTATCGATCAGTATCTACTGTCTACTGCTTCTGAATTAATCCAAACCAGCTATAAAACACAGAAGGAAAGAAATCCTACCCAAATTTAGCTTCAACCTATCTATATAAGTAATCATTTTTATATATTCTACATATACTTTCAATTACAACTGTTTTCCTTTTCTTCAAAGCTTGCCTACAAAAATATTTAAATTAGGGTCATATTTCATCTTGAAATAAAATCATTCAATATCCAATTTGGCGTGAGCTCAGTCACTCTCTATGCCCCCTAACTGTATTGACTAAATCTCCATTGGCTGTAATAGGAACTTAGACACCTAGCAGTGACATCAACACCTATAGAAACATAGCTGCCACTGGCTGTTTTAAAGTGGAACTAAATTGCACTCAGGATGTCATTTTTAACATTTTTTTTCTCTTTAAAAAAAGTATGTGCAGTACATAGGAAACAGTGTAAAATTATTACTATAAAAGCATAACCTTGTGGAATTAAATCTCACAGAACCTTTCTTATAGTAGATACTGGTACATTATTAGAAATTCATAGATGTTAAGTGAGGTGCAGAATAGTTGTTGTATCACGTCTTAATGCAAAGTGATCATACTGAAAATACTGTCATCAGGAAAAAGTAATTAAAAAATTAAAAAATGTCTTTCAAAAAAGGCTAGAAGGTTCAAAAATAAATTTATTCCCTACTTCCCAAAAGGGTCCATGTACATGAAAATGTCATATCAGTTGGCAGAAATTAACACTATTTACTATGCCTTACAAATTTAACATTAAAAGCTGTCAATATATTTTACCTTGAAGTATTAGTATAGGATTAGGATGTGTACTCTAACTGGAAGTGGCCAGCAGAGGAATTCCATGGCAGAAGGGAATTCCAGCTGCAGAAGTCTTGTAGCTGTCACCTCCCCAGGTGAGCAGACTAAGCTTGCTGAAGAAAAGGCACTGTAACTGCACTCTGCATTACACTGTCCCTTAGAGATTATACAACAGTAGCATAAATTAAAGCAGTTTATAGGATGCTTCAACTATTTCCTTTGTCAGGAAAATTTTAAAAATTGCCTAGAGCTGTAAGTACTCCTTAACAGCTCATCTATGAATACCCATACAAACTGAAACTGATGCAAACAAAATTATCTACCTGTAGAGTTTTGGAAACATGGCTATGTCCTGGATCACTACTGCAGTGACTGTGAAAACACATGCCCTAAAAGCATCTGTATTTGCTCTTCATAACATTTCCAGCCTTCACAAGATAGCAGACCTTTCAGATAACATAATTCTTCATTCTATTTCATTTATTTCCCCTCTCAGTTCTGCTATAACATTATTACTTAAAAACAGTAATATCACGTCAATCTCAAAAATGTATAAAGCAGCATTAATTCTATTGCATTACCAAACTATTAAAATCATAAATGTTAGACAAGAGGGGAAACACACTGATGATCATAATGACTTTATAGGGTCCTCTGTGGAGTTAGACACCAGCCATCTACTGGCTAAGAATTCTACAGGAATTCTAAAATATTGTTTCTTCAAATTCACTTCAACTTTCTGAAGGTTTTCCTTACCTTCTCCTATTAACATGTTTGTCAAATTTCCCATACTAGTCTGCCTGATTCCATCATAAACTCCATCAGTCCTCACAGCAGTGGAGGGACTGATACAAGAGTACCATATCTTGATCCTATGTATGGGCAGATAAAATGACTTTGGTAGATTTTACAGTAGACCTACAGTTCTTGCTGGTCATTTTTTTGCATTTGATTTAACATTTTAGAAAATTAATAGAACATACAGTTGACCAATACTCAAAAGACTATTTCTGAAGTAAGGAAGAGTGAGAAGTTTATCCATAGAGTTTAACTACAGAGCTTGAATCCAGGATCATGCTGAACTCCTAGGGAAGATTTATTACACAGACTTTGTGAATTGCCTTGCCCTTAATCATCTATCAGATGTCCTGGATATTGTTATATTGCTACCTTTACATATTGTAAATATTTCAAACTAGAGGAGAAATCTAAGGAATTCAACAAATAAAATGTATGAACTTTGATTGAAAGCATTTACCAAAAATGAGAATAAAAATAAGTCTAAGAAGGGTAGAAGATAAAATGAAGGCTAAGAGAAGCTCACACATTTGAAAGGGAAAACAAACAGAGTCAAGAAAGCAATCAACTATCACTAATACCAAAAAGCATAAACTAACTGTTGTCCTGATTATTAGCTTGCATTCCATACTGAAAGGCAAAAAGAAGAAAGATTAAATATGTCCTCAAAAGAATTAGGTTACCTACTCTAACAGGATAAAGAAGGTAATTAGGAAATCTGGGAATGCTGGTCTCTGCTTAGGACATCGGTACAAACCCCTCCATTAATTAAAAGTAGTATAACTAAAATTAGAAATAAATATAGACTAACTGGATGCCACATTGAACTATGTAATAAATACTTTCATTTTATTATCTGTGCTGGTTGTCTGAAATAAGTACCTTGGAACTGTGTGAGCCCAGAACTCTGGTACTGCAAGTCTCACATAATACAATCTCCTTATAAAAGAACCTAAGAAAGTTCCCCTTACTTTAAACAATGCCAGTTGTAATGATAAACAGAAGTAATCCCCTTATTCTTGTTGTTGATCAATTTGTTATTCAAATTATAACATAAAAAACTTTAAAACTGTTAACTAAAGCTTCATAAAGTATTTCAACATTTTAAATACTTCCTGCTCTACAAGCCCTACCAAGTGTGATCTGTTTTTGCAAAGGAAGCTGAACGAACCAGAGGGCTCTGCACAAGGACAGAAGAGGATCTGTGTGGTTTTCAGCAGGCACTGAGGCCATCAGGCTAAATAAACTGTGGCTTTGCTGCAAGCAAGACACTGCTCTGAGAAACAGACAAGGAAATGGATTGCAACTCCCAGACTGACAATCTGCTTGCCGTGTTTCTTACACTTTAGAGGAGAAATAACTTGAGCCAGGCCTATCCATGGTGTAGCTGCGCTAAGTAAGGCTGAGCAAAGAACGGAGCCATTCCCTGCCACAGTGCCAAGTGTGGAAGGGGAGAAAACCAGCTCCAGGCAGGCTGCTCCACCCTCTCATGCTGTGTAATGGCAGCAGCCAACAAAGAGCAAAGAAGGGCCAATTCAACCTTCCCTACTACTCTGTGCCAGTTCATATTAATTAATATTCAATCCCACAGTCCCGTTAAAAATCCAAAGCTCTTTTTACTTGTACAGTTTAAAAAGACTAAAAATTAGCATATAATCAAAAACTATCCACTCTTGCTAGTACCATAGAACAAATAGGCATGTACATGGCTACATGTGGCAAAATGAGGTAAGGTCTCTGAGATACATTAAAACCTTCAAAGTTATTTTTCCTAAAACCTCTTCACAAGAAACAAAGGCTGTCTCCATCCAACAATGAAAAACTGGTTGGTCAATTAAAACATGCTATGTATACAGAGATAATCGAATCAAGCAAATTAAAAATGCCAGGTTTGTTAGAAGCACTTTACTCTTTCTATATGTTAAATCCTTTAATAGGCATTTATGGATTTTGGGATACAGAAATTAAATGACACGTTCTGTTAGAGAGACTGTGGGATTTTACTGTCAAGTTTTTGTGTTTACACTGGAATAATATAAGAGCCAGTGAAATCATGTAAAAATATGTGAAAATTCTATTTGCAATCTGGAAAAAAATTCCTAATTCTAAACCTTTAAAAAATTTTTTTAATATGAAACATATTTGATATACTAATGCATGACAATTCCAGGCAGTGGAATCCACAAAGAAATAGAAAAAATAAATTTAGACTTAAGTCTTCTAAACTTTGAATGTTTTATGAGGTGTCTCAAAACAGCCTTGTTTCATAGCAAAAGAAGATACTCTAGCCCTGCATTAATGTTTTGGGGAGACCATAGGCAAAACACGTAACACAACTTTAGATGTCCTAGTGTATCACACCTGGAATTTAGATGTATCTCCAGAGCTCCTGGTTCTTTGTCAAAGTCCATCAGTCCATTCAGAAAACACCTGGGCACCTAAAATACCAGTAAGTACCCAAGTTTAAGCAGCTAAATTACATCACGTGTTTACTTAGATGACTTGCTCTAGTATGTTGCAATGCCTTATGCTGATCTTTGCACCTGAGGAATTCACCTTCACTAGATTCACCCACAATCTTTATAATAAAGAGCAAATGATGGAGATTGAGGCAGGGGGCACAAACTGACTCAGAACAGCCTTCCAACATTTTTCATGCGCTGAATGAAACAAGTTAGAGAGTTCACACAGTCAAACATCACTGACTTTTTGTCACTGTTTTAGATAAACCAGTTTGGGCATGAGGTATTACACAGTAAGTATTACAGATATCTGGGTGCATATGAGGTCTTAATTAAGCATACATCATTTTTATGCACTTTGCACATACTCTACGCACATGTTGAAATTCTCACAGGAATTCATTCATACATTTATATGTGAGCTTAAATAGTGTTCCAGAACAGAGCTGTTTTCCTGAACTGTTGTTATAATTTAATGACTTAGAAGTCAGGCCTTTAAAAATTAAATAATTTAGTCTGAAATTAGCATCAACAAATAGGTCCAACTATAGAGTAAGCATACAAAAGTTTGCCCTATTTTCCCCCCAAGTACCATAAAACACATTAACTGTTAAGAAAAAAAAAAATGCTGTTATAAAAATGTAAATAGGACATCAGAGCTCAGATAGTTTGTTCATTGGTTCAGATAACAATCAATGTGTATTTGTCAATTTATGAATATTAAATTTCATTCATTACAGGGCACATAATTACTGTAAAGCAAATTTCCACCAAAAAAAGGTGTCTAGCCATAGAGAGTTCAGCCACATAAACTGAGTTGTCTCCAGCACTTTGAAGAAATCCAAAGGGACAATGTCCTCCTACCTAGACCAACACATCAGGCACAGTATTAGTCCATTTGCATGCTCAAACAGTTGGACTTTTCCAACCTAACTCTAGAAACAGCACTGCCAAAAGGAGAAAGAAAGAGCAACATGGACCTTTCTCACCACAGTGGGACACATACAGTTCTGGGGCACCATTTTAGAAACTGAGCAATAATTATGATCAACAAAACAGCAGGAGTTACTGTCAAAATTACTCCTAAAAATTAAATAAAATGAAGAAAATTATGTCCCTATATTTTTCTTTGTTGCTTTTCTTTAAACAACTTTCAGAAGTTTTTATTCTAATAAACTGTATGTAAAAATACCAATATAGCTCTACTAGTAAACTTCTTCAATAGGTTTCCTATTTAAAAAATCTTTGGATCCCCCTCAAATTCAAACTTTTATACTGTACAATTACGGCTCTTCTACAACTTTGCTATTTTCAATAAGTGTTGATTTCTCAAACAGGATCAGGATGTTCATATGACTCTCATTTTGTTTCCATGTTTTCTGACCAAGATAGATCCAACCTTAATCTTGCATATCATTCTGGACTTAATCCATAATTAATGGCATCAGTTAGATCATGGAACATCTCCAAAAACAAAAGCTATATCAAAATACCTGTCACATATAATTCTTTCTTGAAAGACATTTACTATAATGCATAGTAGTTTCTTCTTTGAGCATTCCTGCTGAACCCTCTAAAAGGTCTTATGTTCCATAGTGTGTTAGATCGTGAACATTTAAGCATCAAACCATTACTGAATTCTTTCTAAATTAGAAATATTTCATCATACAGCCGGATGCAGCATACAGCTGAAAGTTCACTCTTAATTCTTGAAGTTGTGTTTACAGAAGCCATAGACATTCTTGTTAACATTAGTAAGAAATGCCATAAATTAAACAGTATATGTTTTAGTCTGTTTTACCTCTCTTCAAGCTAAGTGCACTTCCAGGAAAAAAAAAAAAAAGCCAGTTGACTTTACAACCTAAAATACCTCAATCCTGAGTAACAAACAAGGACTGTGATGACCCATCTGTATATACAAAACACACACAGTTTACATGTTCTGTGTACACAACATCCAACAATGCTGTTTAATGAAGAAGGGCAAGCACAAGCAAATACACCCCCTCTGGATATACAGAACTCACGATATACAACATGAAATTTAACAGTGCAAGAATGCAGCACAGACATTAGCCCTGGAGAAAGCCACTACACAAAGCACGCGTTAGAACTGGATTATAAATGGCTAGTCATTGTACCGAAGTGAACTTACTTCTGTACTTAGAAAAGTGGGTATCATAATTCAGATCCAACTGACTATCTGGCACACTTCTTCCCAAGCAGCCTATGCAAGTACAGTGCAAAAAGCAATCACATAATGTGTTTTGATTTTGGTCAATGAGTTAGTAATTCAGCAATGGTGCAATAGCTAAATTGAACTGGGGCACCAGAGAACTTTGGTAAATTATGAATACCTGAACTTTTATTGTTTACAGCACTAAACCTAGCTTTAAAATAGCAAGATATTATAACAGTTTAAACAGTATCATTTGGAGAGTTAACACTAAATTTTCCCTGATAGGGAACTTTGAAATAATATAAACACCTTGACAAGAAGGCACTGGCAATAGAATCACAAATATATTTTCATTTAAACAATTTCCATTGTGCTAGGCCTTTTCTTTCTTTAAGAAACAAAAAACCAAACTAAACCCCCAATTTATTCAAGTTCTAGGTCAACGTGTTTCAGTTCATTTTGTCTTCTTTGGCTATGCCTAATTTAGTGTTGAACACTAGTACTGGACTGTGTGCTGCAGACCTTCTCTGCTCTGAATACAGTCAAATGCCATAAATGATTGTGACAATGCTCTGACTTCAGAGCATGATGAAACTTAGGATCAAAGCTATGCTCTAGATCGAAGGAGACACAACTCATGACTGAAGTTAAGCCCTATCACCCAACATGGTCAGTAATCCAGTTTCGCTCCACTAAACCCAGGTACCTTGAAAGTAATGCTGCTCTTACCTAACCTGCTCCCTAAGTTTTACACCTCCTCTGCCTCGATGATCTCCCACAAAAAAGATTCCCTTTCTTTGTTTTGTAGGCTTATTACGATGGCATGCCTAATTTCTTCTGCAAGCGAGGGTAGCAGCTATGGGTGAGGGTATGGGGTGAAGCTGTCTTTTTACACAGAATTCCACAATGCAGTGCCTTGTCTGTGATAAACACTTCCTTCTGTGATTAAAGTAGCAATTTGAAGATGGAAATATCAAAGGAAGGGTAATTAATACATTGTATATATTAGCCCAGCAGTCAAAACCTAAGTTCTGCACCACAGCTAGTAACAGAATGAACAAGGACCCTGCAGACACATTGAAGGCAAGAAATTCAGTACCACTACATTAATAAAATTACTCCCTGTGACTTTAAACCCTGGCATGCTTGTACTTGGCGAGAGAGTGAACGATTTATTGTTACTATGAAGGATGCGGGAATGGAAATGAAGATGAGAGGGGCGATGATAATGATGATAGGGAAGAACAGGTTAATATCCCCAGCATTTGATGGGGAACGATGTCCCTACCTTAATAAGCCGGATAAAGGAATAGCTCCAGATCCACTGCCCAGGATCCTTCCTTTCCTCCCAGAGAGGAGTTTCTCCACCAGAGCCACATTCCCAGTGCGAGCGGCTTCCAGCAGTTCCTGGTCCTTCCCCATGGTCGGGAACCAAGCAGCCCCCCACGGGAGAGCTGCACCCCGGGCCACAGCGGCCCCCTCCCTCCACAGAGCGGTCTCCCCTCCCCAGACCCTGCCTCAGAGCAGAGCACGGCAGATTCCTGCAGTCCCTTCCAGACCAGCAGGAGCAGCAGCAGGAGGGAGGAGGAGAATCACCTCCTCCTCGTTTCACTGGATCATTTCTGGGTGGAGTGTGGAAGAAGGGGGGAGGTAGGGAGAGACGGAGGAGGAGGCCAATAAAGAACCTCCCCCCACTGCCATGCTCACACAGCCCCGGCCGGGAGGATGGGGAGGGGGGAGCGGACAGCCTCGGCCTCCGTGGCCGGACGGGCTGGCAGAGATAACGACCCTCTCTCTCAGAGGGACGGACGGACGGACGGACGGACGGAAGCGGGGAGGACCGGGCGGAGGGAGGGATGGAGGCAGGGAGGAGGCGCAGCCCTGCCGTGCCAGGCCCGTTGCTGAGGAGACGCGGCTGGCGCGCTCCTAGTGGCTGCCCGGGCGCGGCGCCCCCTCCGCCCGCCCTGGCGCTCCACTGCGGTGCTGGTAGCGCCGTCCGGCCCCCGCCCCGCCAGGTGCGCCGGCCGCGCCCCCCGCAGCGGCTCCGAGCGGCCTCAGGGCAGCTCTGGGACGGGGGCGCTGCCCGCGCTGAGCACGGGGACAGGGCCCGGGCCCAGCTGCCGGGGCGCGGGGGCCTGAGGGGCTGAGGGAGCGCAGGACGAGCTCCTGCGGCGGGCGCTGAGGGACGCGCACCCGCCCCGGGGCCAATTGTCAGCAGGCGCGGGCGGGGCGAGCGGGTCGCGGCACAGTGCGCGCCTGCGTGAGGGGCGGGGGCTCCAGCGGCGAGTCCTGCCCAGCCACGGACAGCGCCGGCTCCGCTGCGCCAGGCGGTGCGGGCAGAGAGGGAAACCCGCGCCCCGCGGAGGTCAGCAGCGAGTCGGGCAGGCGGGACTGCCGACACCTGCCGCACGCCAGGGTCGCGCCTTCTCAGTATTACCAAGGATGGGAGGTATAACGAAATATATTTGGTGTCAAATCCAGCCAGACCTTCTGGACCTCCCGGTCCAGATGTCCAAAAGACCTTTTAAATTGTATGACTTTTCCGGGCACCGAAATGAATCATTCCTCATGGATTTTGGGTTCTTTCAAGCGATGCTGAAAATGCTCAGTGCTGGCCAACTCATAGGCACATCCTTGACAAATGCACCGTGTGATATTCTGCATATGTGAGAACCAAATTGTAGCCCCATGTTCCTGTTTTAGTTTAGTAATTGACGTAGGTAAGACCATAGGTAAGTTATGATCCCTCACCGTTCCTCCACTGGGATCAGTGGCACTCTCCCATGAACTGTGGTCACAAGAAGCAGTGGCAAAATAACATTGTGTTAGGCAGGATTCTAATGTTATGTTTTCAGAGTGAGTTTATTACACCAAGCCTATGGTACATTTAAGGCAGTGGAAAGATCCTTGTTGATTTCACAAATTATTTGCTTTAGTCCCTGTCAGTAACAGTTCTACAGATGTTTTTTGTGTTTCTATTACCTAATTAAGTAATTTTAATCGCTTAAAAATGGATAGAAATTTCATTCTGGGGTCTGATTTTCTCTTACAAAGGAAACAAAAATCGTTATGGAGACCTATCATTTCAATAAAGTCATCCACAGAAACAAAACAGTATATTTTAGCTAGAAAATTTAATTTACATAGTTTGTCATTTTCAAGATGTGAAATGATGTCTTCAATATTGTCAGCAGGACACAGAATTGAACACATGCATAAACTTATTAAGGACTCTAACTACAGCTTTTCTTATTGAAAGAGTCTGTTATAAACAGCAATTTTAAGGCCTGATTCTGTGATCACAAGTGTTTCATTGTGGTTTGAATATATAAATATATAATCACATGAATTAGGATTTATAACTTGAGTCCTTAGTCACAGCAGAATCACAATGGACAACTGTAATTTAAAGCTGGAATAAAATGATGTATCTTGTTGCCAGTCACTTGAGCATTAACTAGTTCTAAAGAAGTTAGCCATAAACTAAGAGCACCCCTGCATTCTGAATTCTTGTTAAGGTTGCCATAATTCCCCTGTATTCCTGCCTTGCTTTTGATTTTGTACACAATCACGTGCATTGCCTGATAAACACCTTCTCACATGTATCCTCTGCATGCTCTGCATGAAGAGATTCCTTCAGGTTTGCTGAGAGTCTCTGAAAAGGTGCCAGTATTTGGTGAAGAGCTAATCATAAGGCAGGAGTGTGTGCATAAACCTTCACATTTGTGAAAAATTAAATTAGAAGCAAATACTAAGGAAAATCTCAGGTTTTTAAGAATTTGTATTGTTTATGTGGTTGCATCAGCAGATGGCAAATATGACTCAGTATAAAAGTTACATAATTCTTGTAGGGAAAATAAATTCTCAAGACTGTGCTCTAATTGAAATGATCGTCCAGAAAGCTGTTGAAGAACAGTATGGAGAATCAGCATAGAAATATCAATGGAGCAGATGCACGCAGCAAATTCAGAAAGATTTTATGAATGTAGCAAGGCTCAAAATCCCAGTAAATCGATCAGCCTAGTACCCAAAAAAAACTGTGAAGGCCAAATAGAAGATTTAGTTTCATTACCAAATAGGACAGAACTGAGTAATTCTATCAATTTGAAAAGTAATAAGGAATGTAAGCAGCACTATTTACTGGAAGGGTTAAACGTGGATAAATTCTAAGGGCTACTGAAGCAAAGAATTGAGAACATGGGCTGGTTTGTTTCCAGAGATGAAATCGACAGTGGACTGTAGTAAGAAAACCAAAGTATCTAGACTGAGTTGAATGTAAATGGTCAAACCCATTCATAAGATTAAGTGGACTCCTTTGTGTTTTTAAATGTCTTGTGTTTTTTGCACCTGGTAATATCAGGACAACACTGTGGAGCGTTAAAAGTTGTATGAAAAGTGAATTAGACATAGAAAGTTGAAACATTGCTTTATAATTTGCAGTAGTTATAGATGAGAAAAATAATTTGTAAAACAGTGAAGAGATCTTTCAAAACATTGCATGTTTTTGAGCAGTGATGTTCCATATCACAGCAAAATTTTGCTTCTATGATTTTAGTATTTGTAAAGACATTTTAAGTTATGACCACTGCAGCTGTCAGTGTCTAAGTGGCATCACACCTTCAATCGCAAAATCTCTCTTAACACAATATATGCTTTACCTTGTTTTCTTCCATTTTCTAAAATACCAGAGAGAGTACTTAGCCTACCTCGAAATTCTTTAAATGGTTTGTCATTTGAAAGGACTAGAAGTGACTGTAAAAAGCAGGGAGTTTCCTTAATGTTTTTACAACGCAACTATCACTCGGCTTTGTTCTCATATCAGGGTGACAACTTCTTCATTTCTTCCTCCTGCAGCCTCCCTGATTTAAAGGCAAATTAAATGGGTGCTTTCTAACGTTCCATGACTATTCCCTCTCTATTTTCAAGCAGAAGCATGGAGGGGAGTATAAAAAACTGAGTTGCAGGTATTGAAGAAAACACTAAATCTGTGATATTAAAAAATAGTTGTGTAGAATAGCAAACATATTATCATATTTCAGGACTATGTACTATCAATTCTCTCACGTAAAGATACAAGGAAGGGCTAAGATCCTGATTACAAATTCTGAGGGGTATTCAGACACAGAGCACAAAATGCTAGAATAAACCACCAGTTCTTTTTGACAGCAGAAAATAAATTAGCATTAAATAGGCCTGATTATTATTTAATTTTTGTGACGGTTGCCCAAGACAAAACAGTATTTTTCATGCATCTGGGTGGCAAGCATTTCTCAGTCTTGATATGGTCTTTTTCTCTTTAGAGTGTATATCTATAGCATAAAAAAGAAACTGAGTTTCAAGCCATGAGCTCTTGAGGCCAAGTGTGAATGCCATCATGTCCCGGTTCCCTGCCAAGGTGGAACCCAGATGCAGGTCAGCCCTCCTCAGGGATAGGCTCAGCAGGTAGATGGCACAGTGGACATGGCCTCGGTTTGGAAAACTGGGACACACCATAATACTCACATGACGCTTAGTTTAGCTCTCACCACTGAAATATGCAAAAGGACTTGTATCCTTTCCCACTGTAAAAGAAAATTATAGAAACTGAAGGTACTAAAACTAACTCATGAGGGATATAAAAACACCAAGAGTGCTGTGGTCTTAAAAGACTGCATGCATTCTTGGACTCACCCAATTAAGTAGAAGTTGAAGTAACATGTGACAAAAATGCCATTTTTGACAACTTACCCACAACAATCCTATCTCTGACTATACAATTCTGACTAGGTCCCATTTTCTATGAACACTTACTTCCTTTCAAGCATGTTGGAAATTTGCAGGCGAAAAGAATGGAAAACCAGTCCCTTAGTGGTGTTGCACAACAGCAAGACACTGTCTGAGCATTTGCAGTGACCCCACGGCATCATTCTTATGGGGCTCTGAACACATTAATGAAGAGCAAGGAATTAAACTGATTCTGTTTCACATCTCGCAGCCACTAACCTACAGAGTCATCTGAATATACCATGGGAAGTGTGCTGCATTCCTCACAGGGCTGAAACATCCCACTGCTGGAAAGTGTCAAGGACACACAGACTGCAGGTTGTGTCAGGACTGGAGAGCCCAATCTCCAGAATATGGGCATGGGGTAGTACTGACAGAAAGTCAAATCTGTCTGCTGTGCCATTTCCAGTGCAATTGTGATTTTGCTCTGATGGCAGATGCTAAGGTTAACTGGGATATCTATACATTTCTCTGCATGTATTTCTTGTGTGACAGCAGGTGGGATTAACAGTATGATTATTCATCCAATCCTTCTGCTCTGTGTTAGGTTTACATCAGTGTGCTATCAAAATATGCCTGAGACTATTTTTCATGCATTAGAGAGTGCCGTGGAGTAATTGCAGTTAAAAAATTCCCAGTGTAGAAAGATGAGGTGGAGCCGGAAATTAGGTATTCAGTCTAACAAGTTCCGCCTAAAAAAACCTCATAAAACCAGGAGAACACCTGGAGAAGGTCTCTTTCAGGCTTCCAGTTCGCTGAGGAAAAATGATGCTCTCTCCCTCTCCACGCCGAGCTGGGTAAGGTCTCCTCAGACCACAAGGTCTGGGGTAACCAGCCAGCGTGGCGCAGAGGGAGAGAGGAGAGGGAACCCAAGCCGGTCTTTTAGTTTCTCACAGTGGTTCCACGCTGTAGTATTTGTTGCAAAATAATTCCTGCTAAAATTTAAGATTACAGCATTTTACTGAAGTTGAGAGAAAGCACAAATACCAGAAGCAGGTGACCGTCAAAATTGTGCATTTCAAGGGATTTCTGTCTGAATAAGCCCTGGCAAGATGCATTCAATGTGCATTCCACAGATAAGCATTTTGTGGGATTTCCTCGTCTGGCAAAGCTCCAGGATATGTGTATATACGAATATATGACTCTAGGATGTGTATTCCAAGTGTGCATATGCAATAAATAATATACGTCACCAGAAACTCATTCCAACAGCAAAAATCAACTACTGATTTCAGGAACTGTCGTCAGACGTGGTGGAAAGACAGGAAAAAACTACATTGTTGTATTGAAAAGATAAAATTAACAAAGAAGAAAAAAGGTATAAAAAGACACCTCGTGGAAACCACAGCGGGGAACTGGTGAGATTGGAACTGACAGTGTTTCGGACCCAGTTCACCCCAACACCGATCGCCTGGCTCGGCATTGTTTATTTTTGCTTTGTGGCTCTTTTTCAAATTTCATACTTTGATTTTTAATAAATTCTCTTTAATCATAAAATTGGCTGATTCGTTTATAACACATGCTAAAGGAAGCCAGATCGACTTTGCTTGGCTCTGTCCGAGCCGAGAGAGACTTCATTCTGCTGCCCCTGGCCAAGGAACTTTACCGGCTCCGTTTCGCCTAGCCTGGGGAGGCTGGTCACCCCCTCCGCGGCGCGGCCTGGCGGGAAGAGGGTTTGGGGTCAGGCCCCATAGGGCTTGGGAGCACCCCGCTGGTTAGCTCTGCAGCGTGGCTCGGCACGGAAGAGAGAGAAAGCTCGGGCTGGGCCCCTTCGATAGCTCAGACAGGGCTCCGTCGACTCCTTGCAACTCTGCGCGGGAGGGAGAAAGGGCTCAGACTCGGCCCCTCATGCAGCTCGGACATGGTCCCCGCTTGGCGGCCCCACGCACGGCCTGGTGTGAAAAGAGCTTTGAACCAGCCCCCCCCCCACAGCACGGACGCAGTCTTGCCGGGCCCCTACGACTCCAAACGCAGCTTGGATGGCAGGCAGCACAAACAAGCTCCTTTCTTTTGGTTCAGGCATGGACTTACAACACTCAAACTGCGTGGGTGAAAGTCATGTGACCATCACCCAGCCGAAAGACAAATTAACTGTTTCTTTCCAATATCAGAATGGGACTTGGGGGCATTCATTTCCCGCCCCCCCCCACACACAGAAAGAGCATGGGAATGAAGGCACCTACAAAAGGTACAACATAGAGACTTTAAGTTAATGAATGTAACCAAACTTATTTTCAAAGAAGGAAGAGATGAGGAGTGCTTTAAAGCTGAAAATTCTCTTGTAAAAAACATGTTGATAAACTTGGCTATAACATACCCTGTAATATATGAACAATGGTCTAAAATAGGTGAGAAAATGGGGATGTAATGTTCTAGGTTGTAAGCAGTGGACTGAGACTTTTGTGTATAAGATTTTCCTTGCCCTGGGAAATAGTAGAAGACGACTTGTGTTGCCGATAATGAAGAAAGGGGATTTTGTTGCCACTGTAATAGAAACGTTCATTCTCAAAAAACACCTCAATGGCCATCATATGTCCATTAGTAGTAGCCCTGGGAAAGCTACTGAAAATGGGAAGGGGTCTGGAGAAGCAAATCTTTTCCCTTCGGGGGGTGGGGAGTTGCTTGCTGGAAAGCTAATAACCATGGAAACTATATTTCCTATGGGGAGTCAACATGATAGAACAAAAGAAAGCTTCTCTCTTTACATGAATTAAGAAAACTGTTTTGTTCCAGAGGTGGTGGCTTAACTACAGGTCCAAGTGTTACCTTGTATATGGTCAGTAGGAAAAGAAATGAAAGGGTTGGGGAGGGGAAAAGAGTGTTCTAAAGGGTTGGTGCTGATGCCTGATTATTATTCCTGTTTTAAGTCTGTCAATAAAATACCTTTTTTTTTTTTTTTGTATTCCTTAAAGTATAAGCCTGCTTTGTCTACTATTAATCCTTATCTCACAACAAAATCAAATAATTTTGGCTACAAAATTCATGTTTCTACCTAGTTTTGATCCCCCAAACCTCAAAACCGCAACAGAGGGAAATGCACAATCAAATGTGGATACAAGTTGGTGAGAGCAGCATGCTGATTAGATGCCTCAATCCAGTGTGTGCTGACAGATACAGTGCAATATTAAAGCTTTGCCTGTACTGCTTAATGCACAGCTTATTGCATAGAAAACAACTTGTTTCTACCTTTGATACACTGCAACCTCTTTCGGACTATAAAATATTTTCCACTTCTTATCTTCCCTTGAGGATATGTACAACATTGCCTACACATCAGATTTTGACTGCCTGAAAGAAGGATCATAGAGAAGTCTCAGTCAAAACATGCAAGTGATGAGGGACTGCAACTGCAAGTACAGACAGCTGGTAGAATTGCATGCAAGTGTTATCCTTGCTCTCCATCAGCAGCATCCAGGAAAGCACCACGGGGGGACTGGTGCACTGTAAGGCAATAGCATAGCTAGAAGTGTTCTGCCAGGGGGTCTATTCTGGTTTTGTCTCCACTAATAGTAACTATCCTACATGAACACATAGTGGTAAATCACTACTCAGAATTGACATAAATGGTTGAGCGAGCACTCATACATCATGCATTCTTTAGGTATGTTTGTTTGTGCATACATGTGATGATGACCAACAAGGCAGAATGTATTTTAAATTTCAGCTGTGCTGTTGTTCAACCTCACTTCAGACCTCACTGGGTCCAAAAGACAGTGTAGTTACTGGGAATGAATGGTGCACACAGAACAACATAGAGTATATTTAAGTAATGATCTGGGAAGGCTCAGAACTGTCTGTATGTCTTTAAAAGGTGTAACTGTCAGACTGAGAGCTGGGTGGTAAGAGGTGCACAACTAGGAAAAATAGGAAAAATATTTTAAAGGAGAAATACATGACAAGGACAGATTTCTGATTAATGTTGCAGTGGGAATTAACCTGGAACAAAATGGACACAGCACTCTTTTTTCTCAGTATAGCATTGTCAAATGTACAGTCTTCCACTGATTCTCTTACTAGCTTTAATTTACCAAATCCTTGCAAGTTTTAGCTTTGATGCTTATTCTTAACACAAATTATGCAGATAGCTAACTTTGCACTGGATTCTTGGTCTGGCCAGGTTTTTTTCCAGTGGATATAACTATTTGTGGTGAAAAAGTGGTTGACATTTCAACTACCAGGGCCTTTCTTTACAGGCCAAGTCCAAGGAGTTAACTGAAGTTACAGTCCCGGAAGAAAAGGCTTTGTTGAAACAAATCAATAAATAAAAATAACTTGCCTGGACCAGATTCTATTCCCCAAAGAGTCTGAAGAACCTCAGATCTAACACTCACGAAATTAAAATGATGACGTGTGAGCTATTGTTTCCATTGGCCTTGGTACTAGATGAGTGGAAGGTGGCAAATGTGATCCTAATAACTCCTAGGGGGCTTGAAGGGGACCTGCAGAACTACCGAGCCTGATTTTCATGCTTGGAAAATTGGTAGACACCTGGCTGCATACAACAGTGAAGATTCAGTACAGCTTTTGGAGAAGCAAGTCATGTCTCATGTTTCTATAAGGATTCTTTGGAGGAGTCAAAGAGCATATAGAAAATTGAAAGTCAATCAATAGGTTTGTTATGATCTAATTATTAAAGTTCTTTAGAGATACCTCTGCCCGAATGTTGGGAAATGGCCATTTCTGGCTGCACAGACATAAGGTATAAGTGAGCAATCCAGGCTCCATAGACAAGTGTTAGGCCTCTGCTCAAGGCTGTTCTCAAAACAACTGTGGGAAAGGGAGACATGAGAGCTGTAAACAAGGTGCAGGTGTCTAGAGATTAGCTTGGCAGAAGAAACTGTTGATGTTATTGCCTTCTGATACCAGTTTGTGTATTAATTAGATTAGAGAAAGATCCCGTGTGAAACTTCTGTAAGTGAATAATATTTTGAGCATGTAAGGTAGTATAAGTATGTGCACTGTCTGACAATAAACGAGCTTGATTTATGAATCACATTGGATCGTTGTCTTGCTCCTCTCGCCGACAAATGGTGACCCCGACGTGATGGACGAAGACGCGCGGGACCGGACCGGCGGGATCGGGAAAGCACCGGTAGCAGCGACCGGGGAGCGAAGATCTATACCCTTTGCGCGACGAAGGGGGGATCCGATCGCTTGGACCTCGGAGAGAGGTCCGCCGCCCGAGAACAGCTATACTCGGAAAAGCTGCGTGGCGATCGCGGGATCAGCGGGTAGACGCGCCAGCGCGGAACGACGCGGAGGGGCCAGCGCGGAGGGACGCGGAGGCCACTGCGATCAGCCTGGAGTGGTTAACCAGCTGGACGAATATGGATACGCAGGTAGCCGTAGACTTATTAACATGCTTTTTAGAAAAGCGAAGAGTCAGCGAAGAGACCCTAAAGCAGGTGGCAGGATTAGCTACATTGGGGATGGCAAAGGGTTGTTTCGGGGACCCTAACAGGATTTTTGACCTGCCAGAATGGCGGACGTATGGTGATCAGTTGTTTGAGGGAATTCTAGACAGCAACAAGGTAGGCGCGGCACTCGGGAAGCCCTGGAGGGAGGTAACGACCTGTTTACAAAGATACCAGGCTGAGAAAAAAGTTGCAGCCGTAACCACGGCAAAACTAGAAGGAATCACGGAAGATGCTCGGCATTGGTAACGAAACGCCCAGCCTGCCGGCCGTAGGGAAGTGTGTGGTGCTGGAGGTGCACGGCTCCCCGCCCGAGCACGGCGTTGCCCCAGAGGCGGCCGCTGTTTGCGCGGAGCAATCGGCCGCCCCGGCGCCCGCGCCGCCGGAGCCGGAGGAGGGGTGTCCGCCCCTCCCCTGTGCACCGGCCGAAACCCAGGAGGAAGATCAGCCGGCTTTGCCCCCCACCCCGGGCGATTCTATGCCTTCTCGCCCGGTGCGAGGAAGCAGTGTCCCTTCTCGGCAGGAGCAGCCGCTGGCGCGCCAGCCGCCGCTCGCGCCCCCCCCCCTCGCTGGGTGGAGGTGGAGGCGGGGGCGCTGCTTCGTTTCGCGCGGGGGAAGGGAGACGCAGAATTAGCTGGGCGAAGGTAGAACAGAAAGCTTTGGAAGAGGGCGATGAAAAACTAGCTCAGGACGTTAGAACTTTAAGCCGAGGAGAAGCGGCGTTTCCGGTGCTCTTTGAGTCCCTGCAGGATGATAGGATATCCGCGGCTATCACAGCTGGGGTGCCGCAGTGGAGGCAAGGGGCACTGTTACGCCAGTGTGTTTTAGAAAATTGTAATCAGCAGACGCTGCCCGCAGACACCTCCATTCAGGTCATGTTAGAAATGATGAGCCGAGTGCCGGTGGGAATGCAGGCATTTATAGCAGAAATGGTCACCACCATGGGAGACAAAAGAGGTGAAATGATAGCCCCTGCCAGACGCAGGCCCTTAGCACAGAGGCGGGAGGGTCGCGCCTAGGCAGAGAACCTCGGTGCTTCAGGGTCCGGGAAGAGGACGGAAGGGATGGAGATAGATGAAGGACAGCTGACAGTCCAGGACCTCTTCCAACTTATCATCTCTGTGAGAGAATTGAACTGTGATAATTCCGCTATGCGGAATCTCCTAAAATGGACTTGAGACTGTAGATTAACCCTGAGAGCGAGAGTGGACTTTCAAATACCCGGCTGAGAGACAATTAAAAAGGGCGCTGTGAGACATGTTCAGTGATAACCGGACAGCCGCCCCCGAGACTGTGAAAACAGCTTTGCAATCGTACTCGCTTCTACAATCCGTCAGGGAAAAAGGGACAGAAAAGTGATGAAAGTGATGTACTGGAAAAATTTCTACATGTTTAAAAGGTTAGAGAGCTCGACCCGCGAGCCTCCAACGGCGCCCCCCCCATGCCACATCCCCCAGAATTGGGGGAGATGGCCAGAAGGAGCAAATTGCTGCCTGGGAACAGTGGCTGGACATCAGAGAACAGAGCCTCCAGCTCCTGACCATCATGGCTGACTGAATCCTTCTCGCTTTTCTGTTTATTCATCTCTATCTGAATCCGAGGAAGTTACTGCTCCTCAAAGCCGTTGAGAACTTTCAGGACCTCTCCTTTTTTCTTCTTTAGCTGCAGATGCATCTCCTAGAACACTGCTTCCAGAGTTCCAGGGAAAGGTGTCCGCCCGCCCCCCCCCCTCGCAGCGGTTTCGGATTTCTCCTCGCGGCCGCTGCAGCCCGCGGCGGCTCCTGCCCTCGCCTCCGCCGGCATCTCAGTGCGCCGGGGGTGAGAGGCTGTGGAGCAGGCAGCGGTGGTGACACGAAAGTCAAGCCCTGGGTGCACTTTTACTAGGTCGTTTTTCTGCAAGTATCAAAGACTGTTCCTATTGTCTCGTATACTTGCTGCTGACTTTACCGGTGGAATTTGTGTTAACAAGAAGAAATCTGGGAAATCTAGGTTGCTACAAGACTTGCACTTAGTCAGTGCAAAAAGAAAAAGGGGGAGAAAGGGAGGACGGAGAGAGTGAGAGTGCTGGAGTGACTGTTTACAAGCATCCAGCCCACAGCAACAATTCAGCACAAACAAAGGATTGAAAACGTGGCAGAACTGATCCAGAGGGGATGCAGCAGAATTGTACACCTAACAGGCCGGTGCCAAAGCGCAGCCGAGGCCGAGCAGAATAAGGAAGTTTGGGCAAAATGTAAACTGATTAATAAGCTAGAAGAAACATTTGAATAAATAACATGTGCAAACTTGTAGACTACATATTAAGAAATGTTTAAGTTAGATTTTCCTTGAAAGACTCTTGAAAGTTAAAGTTAAGTAGTGTATCTTTTATCAAAAAAAAAAAATTTATAATGTAAAAGTAAGACAAGAAGATTGCTTGTTGGAGCAAAACTGAGCAGTTTGTTTCTTATAGTGATAGTATTAGAATAAGATTTCAAATATTTCTGTCTTGATTTTTTTCATTCTGCAAAATCCTGCAGGTTTTAGAGTGGTAAGCCTTAGTAGCAGAATTTGTCAGGAAATGTATACCTTTGTATTGTTTGTTAATTAATGATGGGAATTGTCTTGCTAGATAGAAATGAATAACTGGAATTGTAATCTGTTCTTACTGTTTTTCCTGTTTTACTTTGTTTCAATGAGTGTTTGAGTTTTATACCTACAGCTGAACTTGGAAGTACAGTTATCGTGGAGAAGATGGAGCGAAGAAAAGATGGATCTGGGTGCTTGCAGCTTGCGACACTCTTTTCAGGCGTGTCCCGGGCGATCACCCCTGATGTACTGGTAGTTGTAGATATGTTGTTAAAGTTTAAATGCTAGGTTTATTAAGTTCTGTTACAATTAAGCATTACAACTAGGTTCTATAAGAGTTAACTACGACTATGCATAGCCATGTGTGTTATAGCAAGGATTAGGTTCTGTTAAGATTACGTACGTAAACTCATGCATATGCAATCTTTTAATTATCATGTTCATGGTACCATGGTCTTTTTCGTCAAAAGTTTTTGGCAAAGTCTGTTATTTTACAGTCTGCACAACCTGTATTATGTTTGTATAACTGTCTCTATTATTTGCTCAGATTTAAGTAACCTTCTTAGTTGCTGTTTCTAACAGTTTTCTCATAAGATCTGTGCTAGGGAAATCCCTCCAGTTAGAGCCCTGGCCCTGGCCAAGCCTTGACTCTCCCTGGTCGGACATCTACCAATGGACCCAGGTGTTTCTGCATCCAAATCGTATTTAAGTCGGGTTTGACTTAATAATTGGAATTTATATCAGCTGGATCCTTTTGGGGTGGACTTGGAGACCCTATCCGGAAGGGCTTTCCATGTCTTCACTGAAACAAGGCAGCTGTTGCAGACCCTGGATGTTAGTATAGTATTCCAGAATTCAGTAAGATATTACCCTGATCAACAGCCTTCAGAGACAAAGCAATTGAGGCTAATTTGCTGAACTATTGGGTAATGAAAAAATCACAAGATCACCTTAGAATGTTTAGCACATAGGTGTTGGAAGTATTCTTATGTCTAGTTATGTGTGTTTCTTACTGCACTACCTCTGACAAATGGCTGGTAATGCCATAAACAAACTCATACTGATTAAAACAGAAAGGGGAATTGTAAGGTTGCAAGTATGTGTGTTAAATCACAAAAAAGATACAGATAATAGTACACTTAAAGTATGCCTTTAAGAGCCTGGTTAACAAGCTTAAGTTTTAAAGACTGATTAGTGAACTTTGTAAAAATGGAATTGATAGTTTTAGTAATTATTATAATCATAAGTGTATTATTGCCATGTGTAGTTAAGTATTTGATAAATACAGTAGAAAAAAAAAGGTGTAAACCAGGCCTGGATTGCTCAAAGAAAAGAAGGGGGATATGTTGGGAAATGGCCATCTCTAAGTGAGCAATCCAGGCCCCTCAGATGAAAGCAAGGCCGGAGAAGCTCATGGTACCTTTCACCAAAATGCGAAGGGACTTTTTCGCCAGTTTAGGATGACAATGCGGGAAGCGGGGGGCGTTGTGGGGGCCTGCCGCGGCTGTAGCCGCCATGGCCCAGGGCTGGGCTTGGTGTGGGTCCCCGGGGCTTGGGCCCGTGTGAACTCTAGCCTTTCAGTGTATGGAGACACTCGTGTATGGTGCAATTATACCTCCCCCAACATTTCCCATTCTACTAATCAACCCTTGAAATTACCTAGTGGCATGTTTTTCATTTGTGGAGATCGAGCCTGGCCAGGTATCCCCTCCACAATAAAAGGGGGACCCTGTTCTCTTGGAAGGTTGACATTGCTGACCCCCAACACCTCGATGATTCTTAATAAGCTTCGACAGCACCATCTCAGGCGTTTGAAACGCTTTGTACACAGCTTTGCTGCTGATTGCAAATCTAATGTCGAGTTTTGGTCGCCTGCTGCTATTATTGCAGCCTCCTTCCTTGCTCCAGGAGTGGCCTCGGCTGGGGCCTTGGCCCAGTTGAACAAACTAGGTTGTTGGCTCTCCAAACAAACAAACGCTACATCTAAAGCAATTTCAGATTTGTTGCTTGATGTGGATTCGGTGAGACACGCCACGTTGCAAAATAGAGCCGCAATAGACTTTTTATTGTTGGCACAAGGACTTGGGTGTGAAGAATTTGAGGGAATGTGTTGCATGAATCTCTCTGATCATTCTAATTCAATACATGCACAATTAAAAACTTTGACTCAGCTCACCCAGCAATTGCAAGTGAGCAATGACTTAGGAATAGCTAAATGGTTGTCCTCATTGGGCATCACAGGTTGGATCCAAAAATTGTTATTCGAAGGCCTTCGATTGTGTGTTGTTATTGTGTTTATAGTAATTGTTGGAGTTGTGTATAGCTGTTTAATGAGACAAGTAACCAAAGTGACCCACAATGTTTTGCTCACAAAAGAGGAACAAGGAGGAATTGTTGAAAAATGGCTCCATGACCAGGGCCATGGGTCGCTAGAGGGCTTGTGCAAAGAAGACCCAGTTTAACTGGGGAAAAGACTGAAGTAGATAATAAGAGTAACATTGCCTTTAAGAATTTGATTGACTGATATAAGTTTTAAAATAGATGATAAATGAAGTTTATAAAGATAAGATTGATAGTTTTAATAGTTATTACAATCATAAGAGTACAAGTGCCATAAGTTCAGTTGAGTTTAAGTGTTGCTAAATTTAAGTGATGTTAGGTTAAAGTCTATTGCTTTTAAATTCTGTTAAGCTTTCTTAAGGTTAGGTTCTGTTAAATTTAAGTTCTGCTAAATATAAGTATTAAGTTCAAGTGAAATTAAGTTTAAGTGATTGTAGGTAAGTATTAAGGACTGTTAAGGTTAAATGCTGTTAAGTTTCATTTCTGTTAAGTTTAAGTGTCAATAAGTTTATAGTGTTAAGTATTTGATAAGTAATAGAAAAAGTGTAAATATGGTCTGGATTGCTCAAAGAAAAGAAGGGGGATATGTTGGGAAATGGCCATTTCTGGCTGCACAGACATAAGGTATAAGTGAGCAATCCAGGCTCCATAGACAAGTGTAAGGCCTCTGCTCAAGGCTGTTCTCAAAACAACTGTGGGAAAGGGAGACATGAGAGCTGTAAACAAGGTGCAGGTGTCTAGAGATTAGCTTGGCAGAAGAAACTGTTGATGTTATTGCCTTCTGATACCAGTTTGTGTGTTAATTAGATTAGAGAAAGATCCCGTGTGAAACTTCTGTAAGTGAATAATATCTTGAGCACGTAAGGTAGTATAAGTATGTGCACTGTCTGACAATAAACGAGCTTGATTTATGATTCACATTGGATTGTCGTCTTGCTCCTCTCGCCGACACCCGAATTAAGGTACAAGCGAGACCATATGCCAATCAATAGTATGGGTTTTATTTGATAGTAAATATGAGAGAGAGAGAGAGAGAGAAGAAGGGAGAAAAGGGGAGTAGAGAGAAAGATGGGGGGGGACAGAGAGGGACAGGGACAAAGAAGTATCACCACTCCGTGGGTCCCGTTGGTGTCCTGATGTCCTCTTCGGGTGGTCTCGGTGGTGGAAGTCCCCCCGAAAGCACAGAATGCCATGGGTTGATATACCCTCAGGCCAGGTGGAGATGTCTGGGCATGTCCCCCTAGGGGAGGGGGCAGCTTCCAGCAGCAGACTCTGCTTGTATCACGTGCAGTCCTGTGGTGCAAGGCGTCTGGGGAGCACTTTGGGGGGTCTGTGATAGATTGTGACTCCCCCTCAGCTTCCTCTCACGTGAGAGTCCCGTGGATGTGGCTTGTGGGGTTGGGGAGGCTTCACAGCTGGGCCAGTTTGTGTACTGGAGGATGCGTGTGTATTGCCTCTGATCAGAGGTTATGCCATCCTCCTCCCCCCTTCAGCTGGGGGAGGGCTGTGTAAACGTGGCTTCTGTGAGCTGTGCTTTGCCCCCCACTCCAAACTCAGCCAGAAACGACTCTCAGCACAGCTGGTGGTTTCAGCTTCTGCGGACACACTTTTCTCCCTGAGATGATTAAACAATAGGCTTTTCCCTTTATCTAATCTCAGCAGTTTAGCTCAGTTCAAAGTCCCAGTCAGGTATCTTCAGGGAAGCTTCTCTGATCAAAACTTTATATCAATGTTTAAGGCATGAACTATTTTCAGTCTCTGACAAGGTTGTATTTGGCTTTCCAAAAAGCTTTTGACAAGGTCCTTAGAGAACACTTTTAAAGAAATCAAATTTTTATGAAGAAGGACAATTCTCTTGTGAGTGGACAACTGGTTAAAGGAAGGAAAGTAAAAGGGAAAAATGGCCAGTTTTCCCATTGGTGAGAGGTTGTCAGCACATCTGTGTAGAGGTCTCTCCTAGGACCTGCACTGTCCAGCAGGCTCATAAAGAGCCTCTGAAGAGAATAAGAAATGAAATAAAGTAGCAAAACAACAGGTTTCAGGATAACTTGGACTAAAACCAAGTATGAAAGAGTACGTTTTTCCAGTAGATAGTAAAACAGAAGGTGGAACTCAACACTGACAAAAGAAAGGAATAATTCTTTAGTGGAAGGATATTTTGGATTCCCCTTTTACAATTCCAAAACTGCTGTTACATCTCCATACATGTCTATAGAAATGTCCATTTAATGCTGTATGGTAATCAAAATGGCAAACACAATTATTGAGAATTATCAGGAAAGGAAATGAGCATCAATATGTCACTGTATGAAACCACTGAGTTTGTCCTGTCTCAAAAACACTACATCAGAACTAAGCAAGGTACAGTAAAGGAGAAGAGCTACAATCAGATATATACCATGTACAGTCTTTGGGAAGCCTAAATAGACTAGGCCACTTCAGCTTTAAAAAAATTATAACCATAGGGAGATATAAATAGAAGTATATCAAATAAAGGACATGAAAAAGGTAATTATAAAACAATTACTTTTCCTAAACAAGAACTTAGGAATCACAGTGGTCAGGGGACAGACTTCAACCAAGTTAATATATTGTTTTCATTCAAATATTTTAATTTAGAATAGGCTTGGGGTTGCTTTGTATTCCACTTGGAAACACATGCTTTTATGGTGAAAAATGACATTTTAGCATGGACCTGTATGTTTGCACACTGATAGCAACACAGCACAAATAACAACAGGTATGTAAGCTTTGCTCATCATCTTGCTAATCTGTTTTATCTCAGGTTACTGCCTTGTGTATGAACATAGTTTAATGGAGTCTTCTTATGTAAGTTAAAATACACGGCACAGCTTTTACTGTGGTTTTGTACAGTACATATACAACTACACAGTTATTCTGATGTTAAGGGTACTGCTGCTGTCTGTCAAAAAAACAATTAATATCAAATTTGTCAGAAATGGTGATTTTGTGAAGCTGGTACTTTGTTCCTAGCACAAGATTAGGGCCCCAACATATTTTATTCAGTTAGCCCACCAGTAAAAAGGTCCTTCATTCTTAATTACTTCTTCAAGCCCCACAAAACAACATTCTAGAGTGTTTATTAAAATCAGACAGATAGTCCTGCACTGCCTAGGGAAGAAAGTTATTGCTTTTTGCATGAGGACGTGGTTATGCAGTGAATTTCTTAATCTCAATTACCTCTTGTGTAACTAGATTACAGAGGAAAATATTAACATGAGTAATTTGTTTGCTGATGTGCAACTCCCTCATTTTGAGCCTTCTAACAATACAATAGGTCTTGGTCCAAAAAAATAATTGGTAAAGTCTATGGCTAAACCAGCCAATTAATTTGATTTGCACTTATTCATCTGAACTGAAGGTGACTATCAACCCCAGGCAAAAAGCCCTGATTTTATTTCAGCAGCTAAGTTAAAGCTAAGATCTCAAAGGAAGAACCATGCACAAAAAATTATTCCATGCAAGATTAATGTTTCAACACAATAGCGTACTGACCTACCCCAGAGCATCAGTAGCAAAGGTAGCAGAGAGAATTACAGGAATACCAGCATATCCGTGACACTCTTCTAACTGGAGCTGATTCAGAAAAACACATTTAGGAATTAAATTTTGTATTCTTTCACATTGGAAGAAAACTGGTGCAGCTATTTGGGATAGATGTTCTATTTCCATATTCTATTAAGAGAATAGAAAGTACAGAGACACACTCTGCTATGGATAAGCAAATAAGCTGGCATAATCCTAGAAAAATATGCAATAATTAATGCAAAGTAATCTTTAATCAAATAATTAAGTATACAACAAATTGGAGCTAAAAAGATCCACCTGCAATAAAGCTGGGTGAATAATTAAAATAGGGTGAATAATTCAAGTAGGGAAATTCTGAAGTCACATAAATCTGATAACCGCTGTTTTCTTACAATTTTTTCCTCTTTTCACACCTCTGGACCTGCCACACACTGCAGTTTTTTGAAAATAGATTTTGCAATGGCAAATTAGTGAGCTTCCATGATGCTGCTATTTTATCACATCATTCCTTTTTATACTGAAGATACAATAAAACATTTTAAAATTTGAAACATCAAGATATGGAACTGCTCAGTTTTATTTTGATGTTAGCATTTCATTAAACTAAGGCTTTTCTCAGCAATATCCCAGTGAAGACACTACCCTGCATTAGCCCAGACCCTTTTCACAGAAACATTCAGGTTGGAAAAGACCTTTAAGGTCATCAAGCCCAACTGATAGCATAGGGGTCAAAATGATTTTGGGTTTGTAGTAGTTTTAGGTTGTGGGAACAATAGGCCTCGTAGGCCTTAAGGACATAGGCCTTAGGTGTTGTCTTTGTTAGGTTAAAGTGTAGTTATGGGAACCGTTCTTGTGTGCTTTTTCTGTAACGATTGCTTATGACAAGATTAATGAGATGATTGCTTAGTAAGTATAAGTAAGAATAATAAATCAGTTTTAATAATCCTGAGAAACGGTAGAGGGTAGTAGGAAAGGAGGGGGGGGCTGAAACTTATGTTTGGGTAAAAGCAATATATGCAATAGCAACGGTATCGAAGCTGCAACTCATGCTTGAGTGAAGACAATGCATACAAGAGAGTAGTGTTGAATTAATGATTAACTGATGATCATAGGCTAGTTGTAGTATAAATATCACCATTTTTCGGACCCAAGGTGGAGCCTGATTTGAGGTCCGACACGACCCCTGGCTCCCAGGGCCCTTCATTAAAGCACCCATATAATCATTCCGTGATTATGTATTTTTCTACGCTAACACAACCATTGCCCCATCACTGCCAAGTCCACCACTGGACTGTGTCTATAAGTGTCACATCTACGTGTCTTTAAAATACCTTCAGGGATGGTGACTCTACGACTTCCCTGGACAGACTATTCCAGTGTTTGACAACCCTTTTGGTCCAGAAATTTTTCCTAATATCCAACGTAAACCTTCCCTAGTGCAACCTGAGGCCATTTCATCTTGTCCTATCACTTGTTTCCTGTGAGGAGAGGCTGAAACATTTCACCACCACCACCATTTGAGCAAGGAAACAACAGTTCAGATTTACTGTGGAAGCCAAATCAATTTCTTTTTCTTCAGGTAGGATTGTTTTTACATCAAATCATATTTTCCAGTCATTTTGAATGTTTTTGATACATTTTGTGATGTACCTGAGCTAAAGCACATTTTGTATACAGTAACTAAACATTCATAGCACCTGATTTAATTAATATTCAGCTTGTCTGTTTATTGTGCATTTCTCTCTTGCTGCAAGTTTTAAATTTCCTTTCATAGAAATCCTCAGTCTCTCTTTTCTACTTCCTTCTGTAATACAACCCTGTCTTTCTCACAGGGAAGATTACCCTGTTAGGATGGTTGTAGTGAAAATGTACATCATGCCAAGGATGTGTTTATGCTACAGCTCTGCCTCGTCCTTTTTTAGCTACACACAGCTCCAATTAAGTTCTCACAGTAATCACCTCCAGTATTTCGGGCTCAGATTCTCCTGCCAGGCCCATTTCCAGTGGATATTAGGAATAGTACAGTGGGTGAGATTGGATACTGAGTATCTGATACCTAAGCTTCCTATTATTCATAAATCCCACTTGATGTAGATTCTCCTGATGGCATAAGAAGTTTCCAAGGGTCCTTGAAATGAAAGGACATCAGCAAAGTGGGAGATTATGACGTTTGTCAGTTAATAGCCAGCTAACACATGCAGTATGATGTTGCTCCATATATGAGTTTTATCACCAAATGGAGAAGAAAAAAATAAATCTGTTACTGCCTATACATTACTATCTGCTGCTAAGTAAAAATATTCCTTTTTCTTCCAGCAGCTGCAGATTTAAAGGCAGCCACATTGACATTAAGGATGATAGCTAGTCAGCCACATAGGAACACGTTTTCCTGAATAAGGTGCTCAGAATTTGTTCTAGTGTATTGTTTTCTTTACGCTTATTTCAAACACTCTCCCTTTTTCCTCCTTGACTTACAGTAGCTAAACATGTCTCGTGTTTTGCATAATGAAAAGGCAAAAGAGATTAACTCTAGGTTACCTTTGCCTGCTGAAGTATTTTGTCAAGTCCCATTTCAAGGAGTCTTTTAAATCTTCTTAACGTTATGACTTTGAAGGAATAATTTCCTGTTGCATAAGCTGAAAATGCTTCTGATAATTGCAAAGGAAGGTTTAAGAACTGCATTCAGGTCATGATCCCTCTCAGATATATCTTCAGATGAGCACGAGTTTGAAACTTAACTTGTAGTTTCCATGAGTTACATTTCCAGCTGTTAGTGATTTGGAAGGATTTAGGACCCAGTTAAAGCAAATAGCTCTGACACTGCTTTAAAGAATTTATCAATGAATGTTTGCAACTGACCATATTTCTTACATTACTTCTGGATAGGAAATGAAATGCTAGGGGTGACATATTTTTATAATTCTTTAAGAAAGCTGTGGTATAAATACTTGCAAATATATATATATACACACACGCACAAACTCAAAAAGTCTGTAAGTAGATATATTTTTTTGGTGAATACTGCAGAAATAACAAATCTCATGTTTAGAAGGAAGTGATTTTTCAGGAGACTTCCTGCTATCTTCCTGCTAAGTTTGAGCAGAGACATCTCATTTCTACATCAAACTCAGCTCAGGTAAGTAGCTGTGATTGTGCTGGTGTCCATTAAATTGTCATGTTAAGCAACATGTTCTAGTATGTGGCACTGCAGGATGACACCTTAAAAAACTCTCCATTGTACCTATCCTGAGTTGCAGCCTCTTGTTAGAAATAGAATTAAAAATAAATGAAAGGAAAAAACTACATTAAGATTCCAGAGGAATGAAGAGACAGCTGCTTTCTATGCTATTTTCTCTATTTGACAAAAATAAAGCAACCCCATTCCTACAGTAAATTCTATATAAATTGCTTTTCTCTCTGCTTAGTCATTCTGCTTGTAAGTTTCTGAACATCCAAACAGGATATAAAAAGAAGTAACTCCAGATCACTTACCACACACTATAGTGTTAATATAAACTGTCGTGTTGGATTATCATCTGGCGAAGGTGGGTAAGGTAAGCATTTATAAAAGATTATATTTGGTTATTCCCAAAGAAACATAGGAAACCTCTCTATATGCTTCTTCTATTAAAAACGAGGGTTTTTTCTAGTTATCAAGGAAATGGAACAAATAATCTATTGCAATGGATGAATAAATGATAAATGTTGGCTTTGTAAAAATAGTGTTATGATAAAATATAGTTAAATAGAAACAAGACTGTAGTAAAATTATAACCGCGAGATAAGTGTGATATATTGGAAAATGTAGTCATAAATATATAGCTGTAAATGTCTTTTGAGCTGATTACTTGCAGTACAAAGGAATTTCAAGGGAAACAAGAGAAGGCCAATTCACAGCTCTCTGCTGACACTGCCCAGGCACCTGAAGAGACATTCTGGCAAGAAGGAGGGGGGCAGAGACCCAGGGGGAAAGAGTTGTTTGAAATGTAAACTTTCTTCTGAGCTTAATGAATATGTAACAGTTAAGGGTACTTAACCCATTGTAAAATGAACGAAAGCGTGCCTCTAGCAGATATGCTATGCACCCAGCGCTGTTTTTGCCTTTATTCCACTAATAAATGTTCAATATTATTTTACTAAAATTTTTGTTCCTGGACTCGTTTTTAACACTGTTGGCATCAAGGTGGAGCTTTTCATCTAAACAATGACAGGAAAACCAGAAAAAATTATTCTACACTTTTAAGAGATAATGACGAAGCACAAAAAAATCTGGTAAACATTTTACCATAAAAGGGAAAATAAGGAGAAAATTAATTTTTAGAATTTATTTAAAGCTATTTATTTAAAGCTAAAAGGGGGAAGAAAATCTTTCTTCTGACACTGCTCGGGAAGTTCACGTGATTTACTTAAAGAGGAAAACATGCCATAAAGAAGGCAGTAGAAACAAAGCCAAGGTATCTAAATTTGAAAAAAAAAAAAAAAACACCAAACAAAAAACCCCTTATTTACAGTCCTATTATGAAACGGAGCATCACAAGTTGATGAAAGCCCCAGGCTGTCCGGGGACTCTTCCCAGGGTGGTGCCGCCCGTGCCCCGGGAGTGGCTCCCGCTCCGCCTCCTGGCGGCAGCGTTGCTCGGCGGGGGAGGCGCCGCTCCGCACCAACCTCTGCCGGGACATTGGCAGCTGAGCGCGGTGTTCTTACCGGCAACACATTTACCGTCATGGACTGCAACATGGTCATTCTCATTGCATTCTCATTCTCCAGTGCTCAAAGCCTCCACGTCACTAGAACAATATGATTACGCTGACAGAAGCTGTTTCTGGCAGTTGCACCTTCCGTGGTAGTGGGTGGAATGAGGTTTGCAGATTTGTTCCACAGAGAATTTGCGCAGAGGCTGCCTCTTTATTCGGCACTTACTGCCTCAGACTACCACTTCTGAAGCGTTCCTTTGTTCATGTCTCTGTCAAATGTTTAAAATACCAATTATCTAACTCAAATTAAATCATGGTAGTTTCAAACACACTCTGTCCTAGGAAAACTGCATTAACCACTTCATGATGTTCCACACACTGCCATCTTACTCTCAAAGAAGATACAGCATAAGTACATCTTATTTTTACTTCCAAAACAATACTTTAAGAGATTGTTAAAACAACATTAAGATTTAATACTGAGATTACACAGTGGAAAGCTTTAGAAATAGATATATTCCACTTCCACTCATAATAAAATGAGTGAGTGACGGCAACAAAAAGGCAGGAGATAATGAAGAAATAATAAAATACAGATAACTTTAATGTAACTGCTTAGGAGTGGTTTGGGCAATGGCAGACAAAGACAAAAAATGGCCTTTTAAAAAAAGTTATTATCTAGCCATTTAATGAGGTGGCAATATGAAAGATTCATCTCTTTGGGATGCAGAAGTTACCCCTTATTTTGGGAGAGGACACAGGCTATCAAGAGTTTAGTTGATTTTTGAAGATTTAATTCCTGCAAACTTGTTTCAGCTAGCGAGTAGCATGACACATAATTGCAAGACACTGTAGTATTTGGGAAGCTGCGAGTTGCAAAAAAAGTTCTTGAAATATTAAAGTGTTCAAAAATATCTTCCATAAACTTTAAAATCAGAACAATTTTAATTAAGTTTTTATATAAGCATGCTAAAAATACCTAAAACTGTAAACAACTGTAACTACACAGCTTCTACTCACCAGCAATCTTTATGCTTTTTCCTAATTTTATTGAGAAACAAAGCTTTGTTCCTCCAACAAATACCACTATCCCTATCCAAGTTTTGCATCCCTTAACGCCGATTAGCATGATCTTTGTGCTGCTTGTGCTCTCAGGTTTCCTGTTGTTGCTAAGATGAGGAGGTGACTGCCAGAGAACTCAGCAGAGTGAGCTCAGCACACTGCTTAGTGCTGCACCACTAGGAGCCACTCCTCAGCCTCAGCATTTCAAAGCCTGCCACTGCGTTCACAATGAGGTACAGGAAATGGGGCTGGTGTTCAAAAGTCAGTCAGCAAAAGTAAAGTGGCATGGGTTGGAATTAAAAAATGATAAGGTTGTATTGCAGGGCTGTCAAAAAACTCATTTCCCTACTGGGAGGGGTGAATTAGTGGATTTCACATCAAGTGCCCACAATTTCATTGCTGCTTAACATATTAGCAAGGTGATGTTCTGTTCCTACAAGAAAGACATTCATTTATACCAACAGCTGAATTGGAATCTGATGTACTCTCTAAAACGTGCAGATGACAACAGTGAGCTGAAAATCTACTTCAAGCATTTTGTGATGAATGTTTCAAGAACTAGACCAATCTGAGCACATTTTTTTTATACAGAAACAATTGTGTCCATCATTACTTACCTGAAATCTGGTCACTGCAGGGAGTTTGCTTCTGCAATACTTATATACATTTTGTACTCTTGGAATTGTAGATGTTTGATACAAGTCTTTACCTTTATTATCACATTCTCCTTACATTTATTATAAAATTATTTTGAATGAAGTATCATGGCAGAGGTAGGAAGTTTTCTGCAGCTAGCAGTTATGCTTTAGAGATCACTCGTGATCCCAGATTAAGAATCCCAAGTAATTTCCTAAGTGTACAAACAGACATGTCTAATGGAACTGAGAAATAAAGGACACAGGCAGAAGGGTCCAGAGCAGGTATGATCTCTACACAGTTCCCTCTCCAACAGGCCTTTTATAAGTAATACTGTACGGCCACAGAATTTTGATTTAAAACTGGTGCTTACCAACAAAGCTAGAGCTGCAGTGAGAACTGGAACAGCATATGCCAGGAAGATTCACTGCCTGAGCCTGGGAAAGGGCACAGCCTCTTTAAGGTGAGCTGATGTGAAAGCTTCATTAGACATTAAACCAGCATTTCTAAACAAGATGAAGAGTGTTAAGCTAAACTGTAGACCAGTTTAAATTTCCATAGAAAATGTAAAATAAAGGTGGTAACAGTTTCTACCAGTTTTCCTACCAGACTTCTAGAGTCAGTTTTCTGTATACATTGAAGTTCTCCAGACTATCTTCCATTTAGGTCTTTGCAGAATAAAAGCAAGAGGCTCTACTGATAGTATCAACTTCCTGTCTAGGATGTTATGAACACTAGCAGAGACTTGAGGATGAATTAGGCCTTTTTTTAAATTCTGAGGTTTTTCATAACTATGTTTAGCATAACCTATTAGAGCTTATTTTAACTTTGCACTTTCAAACATTAATAAATTAACTCTCCCTCTGTAGTTTTTTTCAATAGCAAAACACATTTCAGAATGATACAATACTATCACACTGTATTGTCAAGCTCACAACCAAGCACACCCACCTCCTCTGAAATGTCCACAGGTGATGTTCTTTACCATACAACGGCCATGAAGCAGAAATGTATTCAGTTATAATGAAGTGCTAGGAAGTGATACCCTGAATTTCAACAACTGTACTGAGAATGGCTGATTTTGGGCTGTTATTTTGGATTTGGTTTGCAATTCATTTTTCTCAAAAAAGCAAGTTTTAGTTTATGGAGTAAAAAAACCCAGGCATTTGATATTGCTATTTATTTCTTTTTAAAAATTAGACAATTCTCAGTGTAATATCCTAGCAACATGCTACTAAGAACTCTATACATTCCTTTCTTCAGAATAATTCCAACTAGACCTTGGCAGGGATAAACCAAATAAGAATTACTTTAATAGTACCAACCAGAGTTAAACCAAAGGAGAACTCTTCCCCTGAATCTGATGTTGCATTTATGTGAAATTGCATCACTCGTATTTAATACTGTGTTGTCTTATGTAACTATTCAAATACAACTATTTTGTTTCTCTAATAGAAACACTGTGTGTATATTTTTTCATCTAATTCAGAATAATAAAATAAAAATTTCTATGGGCATTAAGAAGAGTTACAACTAGGGTTTCATATGGCAGGCTTTAAAATAGTGCCTGAACCAGTTCTTCCACAGAGTTCTTGATTAAAATCTACACACTTTCAATAACTATTTCCAGCAGTGCAAATTATGTGTCCTCCAAAAAGTTTTAACGACAACCATTTTAATTAAAACTGGTTTGACAACCTGAATATGCAAAGTCAAACCACAGGACACTAAATACTTCTTGAGATTTGTTTGCTTATCTACAAACAGAACTTTCCTCCAACATCCCATGGAGCCGAAACAATTGTGGTAGCAATTAAAAGATTTTAATTTGTCAGATTCAAGGTCACTAGTAAAATTATTCGGTCAGTTTTACTTCCATTAAAGACAATCTCTTACAGGCATGTATGGTTTTGTACATTGTTTCCTAAATTGTTTAGAAGCACACTCTTATATTCTCTATTTTACAGTGCTGTGCTTTTTTACTTATTCATCTGTACCAGTTTTTAGCTGAAAATTATTGTTCAATTTGTACAAATCACCCATAATTTAAACTGTATAATCACATTTCATGTAATCTCACTATTTCATTGAGTAATTAAGTGATTCTCTACAGCTTTTTTATCAAAAAAAAGCAATATACAACTAATGAATCCCAGTAGGATTTTTTCCCCCTCACAAGCACTGACATTACTTATTTAAACACACTGAACCAAATCCTTGGGCATGTCTGATGAGTTGTGCAAGAATCAGACATGCATGCAAAATGGCTCAAAGCTCACCTGTCACAAAGGGCCAGATCCTATACCAGGGCTATATCCTCTTCAGAGAGAAAGGAAAAATAAAGTGTGAATGTCTAAATTACATCAGCTGTACAGATACAGTGGGCCTTCATGCAGAAGGAAAGCCCAGTAGTATGCCCTCTTATTTAAATTTTCCAGCATTTACTGTGTTATTTTAGGAGTGCATATGGAAAGGATATATGGAACTCTATAGCACCAGAGGATTATACTTTAAATCCTCTCGGGGCAATTTACACTGAATTTAGGGCCAGTTTAGGGCTGGTATTTTAATTTTCAGTAGCTATACTATTCTAGAGGATCTAGCCTGTATCATCATAGTGCAAATGTAACCTTTTATATAGATATCTTCTGGTAACAATCAAACAACATAACCTTAACAAAGAGAGGTACACCTTGTTAGTGAGGCGTGGTACATGGACTCTGTTATGCACCCAGGCACCTTCTTTCATTGCTGAACCACTCACTTTTCAGAAAACATTTTAAAAATAACATTTCTTTTGATAATATTAAAAGTAGATTGTCGGTGGCGAGAGAAGCAAGATACCAACTCAGTGTGAGTCATAAATCAAGCTTGTTTATTGTCAGACAGCGCACACACTTATACTTCTCTACGTTCTCAAAATATTATTCTCTTACAGAAGTTTCACACGGGATCTTTCTCTAATCTAATGAAAACACCAAACTGGTATCAGAAGGCAACAACAGCAACAGTTTCTTCTGTCAAGTTAATCTCCAGACACCTGCAGCCTGTTTTCGGCTTTCATGTCTCCCTTTCCCACAGTTGTCTTGAGAATAACCTTGAGCAGAGACCTAGCTTTCGTCTAAGGGGCCTGGATTGCTCACTCACTTTATGTCTGTGCAGCTGGAGAAGGATATTCTCCAACATATCCCCCTACTTTTCTTTGAGCAATCCAGGCCTGGTTTACGCTTTTTCCTACTGTATTCATCAAACACTCAACTACACATGGCAATAATACACTTATGATTATAATAATTACTAAAACAATCAATTTCATTTTTACAAATTTCACTAACAAGTCTTTGAAACTTAAGCTTGTTAACCAGTCTCTTAAAGGTGATTCTACTATCTGTATCTTTTTCGTGATTTAACACACATAACTTCACAATTCCTCCTTTCTGTTTTAATCAGTATGAGTTTGTTTATGGCATTACCAGCCATTTGTCATAGGTAGCGCAGTAAGAAAATGTCCTGAGTTAGGCCAGAGGGGTCAAAATCTAGGAAGTGATCTGTGCTGCAGGAAGGAATACAACTTCCTTCCTGGGAGAGAGAGCCAATAATCAGGTAGTTTTAAGGATTGATATGTAAGTGAACCAATTAAAAAGTTGATCCGCCTTCGAGGAAAAAAACACATATAAGCAGAGACTCTCTGAAGCTCTTCCTCTTTGGACCTGCTGCTGCTGTGTAGAGAGGAGCAGCTCCTGCTTCTCTCGCTGGTAAGGCCCAAGCCCTCCTCCCCCTCCTTCCAAAGGAGGGATGGAGGGGGGGGGAAGGGAGGTTTTATGGCAGCTGTGCCGCTGCAACCGGGAATGGGGGAGGAAACGATTGGAATTTTCAGCAGATCCAGCTCAGCCGGTGTGTCAGCTACACAAGAGGGAGCCGGGCCAGGCAAGGACCAGGCCGGACTCCATCCAGCTCGGGCCAGGCCCTGCCCTGTCACCCCGGGCCCAGATGGCCCTACCAGGCCGAGCCAGCTTGGCAGAGCCAGGCAAAGACTCTTGAGAGCGTCTGGCATCCAGCTCGGACCTGTTCAAACAGCCCGGCAAAGAACACGTGATCCTCACACTGCCGGAGAGAGAGAGAGACAGAGATTAACTCTCTCCATGCCTGGACTAAACTCACAGACACCCATCCTTCCTCACAGAGAGAGGAACGAGTGAGGACATCGACATAGTGCAGCGCAGAGACTTTACAGTCAGTGAGGAAAGCAGAACTGATACTTAGAAAGAGGTGCATGAGAAGTGCTTCAAGAGTGAAGCTGAAAACTCTTTTGGAGAACCATGGTTGGGGACTGAGCTAATAAATTCTCTGTAATATATGAAGACATAGTCCAAAGAACGATGTGAGGTTCTTATTGCAGCCAATGAACTGAATTGCCTAAGTACAGACAAGTAAGTGTTGAAAAAGTACAGCCTGATGAGAAACTAGAACCAAGAGAGAGGAGAGGCTGTGACCCAGAGCCCTGGTCCCGGGGAGAATGCTAGAGAACCTGAGTTGTCAGGAGAACCTGTGTTGCTAAGCACAGAAGAAGGGATTTTCTTTCTTGTTGCAATTGAACTGTGCATCCTTAAAACAGGTACCCCGTGGACTGTTCATAACCCACCATAGTGGCTGTGGGAAGGCTACTGGTGTGAGAGGGATCCACCATTAAGCTGGACTTTGCTCCGGGCGGCGGTTAATGGTGAGGCAGAAGACCCATAAAAACTGTATTTTTCTTACAGAAAATCCATGGTGTAAGAAAAAGAAACTTCTCTCCCTAAATGAACTGGAACAAGAGCTGTTTCTGAGGAGGTAAAATGACTGGAGGTCGAAGTGTTGTCTTTTGTATGTTGTCAGGGAGAATGAAATGGAGAGGTGGGGAAGGAGGGGTGGTCTGAGGAGTTTGTTCTGGTTTTTTCTTGGGTTTTTTTTTCTTTTCTTTTCCCTTTGTCTTAGGTATATTAATAAAACTTCTTTGTACTTTATAAAGTTTGAGCCTGCTTTGCCTACTCCTAATCCTCATCTCACAACAAGCAATCAAGTAAATTTAAGTAAGTGTGCTAGCATTTAGCCACAAACCTGAATAGGCGAACTGAAACCACTACAGAAACACACATAACTAGACATAAGAATACTTCTAACACTTATGTGCTAAACATTCTAAGGTGATCTTGTGATTTTTCATTACCCAATAGTTCAGCAAATTATTCTCAATTGCTTCGTCTCTGAAGGCTGTTAATCAGGGTAATACCTTACTGAATTCTGGAATACTATGCTAACATCCAGGGTCTGCAACAGCTGCCTTGTTTCAGTGAAGACATGGAAAGCCCTTCCGGATAGGGTCTCCAAGTCTACCCCAAAAGGGATCCAGCTGATATAAATTCCAATTATTAAGTCAAACCTGACTTAAGTATGATTTGGATGCAGAAACACCTGGGTCTGTTGGTAGATGTCTGACCAGGGAGAGTCCAGACTTGGCCAGGGCCAGGACTCCAACTGGAGGGATTTCGCTAACACAGATCTTATGAGAAAACTGTTAGAAACAGCAACTAAGAAGGTTACTTAAATCTGAGCGAATAATAGAGACAGTTACATAAACATAACACAGGTTGTGCAGACCGTAAAATAACAGACTTTACCAAATACTTTTGACTAAAAAGACCATGGTACCATGAACATGATAATTAAAAGATTGCATATGCATGAGTTTACGTACGTAATCTTAACAGAACCTAATCCTTGCTATAACACGTATAGCTATGCATAGTTGTAGTTAACTTTTATAGAACCTAGTTGTAATACTTAACTGTAACAGAACTTAATAAACCTAATAGCATTTAAACTTTAACAACATATTTATAACTATTAATACATCAGGGGTGATCGCTTGGGAGATGTTTGAAAACAGTGTTGCAAGCTGCAAGCACACAGATCCATCTTTTCTTTGCTCTATCTTCTCCAGGATCACTGTACTTCCAAGTTCAGCTGTAGGTATAAAACTCAAACACTCATTGAAACAAAGTAAAACAGGAAAAACAGTAAGAACAGATTGCAATTCCAGTTATTCATTTCTATCTAGCAAGATAATTCCCATCATTAATTAACAAACAATACAAAGGTAACTCATTGTGTGTATCTAATTTGGTTTACAATTTGGGTAAATCTAGTTTACCACTCGTTTAGATCCAGCTTATTAATCAGTTTACATTTTGCCTAAACTTCCTTGTTCTGCTCGGCCCCGGCCCCGCTTTGGCCCCGGCCTCTTAGGTGTACAACTCTGCTACGTCCCTTCTGGATCAGTTCTGCCACGTTTTCAATTTTTTCTTTTTGCTGAATTGTTGTTGTAGGTTGGATGCTTGTGAGTCGTCATTCCAGTATTCTCACTTTCTCTGTCCTCCCCGTCTCCCCCTTTTTCTTTTTGAACTGAATAAGTGCAAGTCTTGTAGCAACCTAGATTTCCCAGATTTCTTCTTGTTAACACAAATTTCACCAGTAAAGTCAGCATCAATTATACGAGACAATATGAACAGTGTTTGATACTTGCAGAAAAGCGACCGATTAAAAATGCACCCAGGGGCTGCCGCTGGAGCACCGGCGGTCGATGGCGCTGGCGCAGGCGCAGAGAGTGTTGGGGCCGCTCCTGTTTTCGGGGCGCGGCGGGCGGCCGCGCTATCCTTCCCGTTTCCCGGTTGCCAGCGCGGTCCCGGTGGTTAGGGAAAACTGTTGTTACGGAGTCGTTGCCCGGCTCCAAGGACGGGCAGCCGCGCGGTCTCCGCAGGTTCCCACCCCCGACGCACTGAGACGCCGTCGGTACCGAAGGCAGGGGCCGCCGAGGGCAGGAGCCGCCGCTGACTGCGGAGCCTGCGGGGAGAAATCCGAAACCGCTGCGGGGGGGGGGCGGGGGGGGTGGCCTCTACTGGAGGCTCGCGGGCTGGGCTCTCTAACCTTTTAAACATGTAGAAATTCTTCCAGTACATCACTTTTCAGTGTCTTCTTCCCTGACAGATTGTAGAAGCGAGTCCGATTGCAAAGCTGTTCTCGCAGACTCAGGTGCGGCTGTTCGATTATTACTGATCGTGTCTCACACACAGTGCCTTCTTAATTGTCTCTCAGCCGGGTATTTGAAATGCCACTCTCGCTCTCAGGGTTAGTCTACAGTCTCAAGTCCGTTTTAGGAGATTCCGAATAATGGAATTACCACAGTTCAATTCTCTCACTGAGATGATAAGTTGGAAGAGGTTTAGGACTCTCAGCTGTCCTTCATCTATCTCCATCCCTTCCGTCCTCTTCTCTAGACCCGAAGCACCGGGGCTCTCTGCCTAGGCGTGACCCACCTGCCTCTGTGCTAAGGGCCTGCGTCTGGGCCTGGACTATCTTTTCCCCTGTTTTGTCACCCATGGCAGTGACCACCTCAGCTATAAATGCCTGCATTCCTACCGGCACTCAGCTCATCATTTCTAACATGACTTCAATGGTGGCGTCTGCAGGAAGCGTAACTAGAATGTTTTTTGTTTGCTGAGTGCTGTTGTCGAGAACACACTGGCGTAACAGTGCCCCCTGCATCCATGGCGCCACCCTAGAAGCTGCGATGGTGGCGAATACCCTGTCAACAACACTTCCCCAAATATAAGTCAGCATCATTTTGGTGGGCTTCCCGTGCAGACCTGACTCACTAGCTGTGGTACGTAACTGTGTGAGTAACTTCCAATCGATTGCCGTGTGGGTAGCCTACTGCCCTCCATCCTGCAGGGGCTCAAACAGCACTGGAAACGCTGCTTCTGCTCAGCTTAAAGTTCTAACGTCCTGAGCTAGTTTCACATCCCCCTCTTCTAAAGCTTTCTGTTCTACTTTCGACCAGCTTATTCTGCGTCTCCCTTCCCGCATGCTCCCGTTTTGCATATTCTGGCGAAAAGGGACAAAGCCTCCACCCAGCGAGGGGGGGTGTGCAGGCGGCTGGTCCTGGCGAAAAGGGACACAGCCTCCTCGCATCGGGGTGGGGGGCAAAGACAGCTGTTCTTCCTCCTGGGGTTCGACCGGTGCACAGGGGAGGGGTGGATACCCCTCCTCTGGCTCCGGCGGCGCGGGCACTGGAGGGGCCGCCTCCGAGGCAACCCCGTGCTCGGCCGGCAATCCGTGCACCCCCAGCACCCCACACTTCCCTACTGCCGGCAGGCTGGGCATCTTGTTACCAATGCTGAGCATTCCCGAGATAGGGCACTCACCTCCCGGGGCCCCCCCACTCCCTTCCGCGGTCCCTTCAAGTTTCGCGGTGGCAACGGCGGCAACTCTTTTCTCTGCCTGGTATCTTTGCAAACAGGTCGTTACCTCCCTCCAGGGCTTCCCTAGCTTGGCGCATACCTTGTTGCTGTCTAAAATCCCCTCAAACAACTGATCACCATGCTTCCGCCATTCTGGCAGGTCAAAAATCGTGTTAGGGTCCCCAAAACAACCCTTTGCCATCCCCAATGTAGCTAATCCTGCTACCTGCTTTAGGGTTTCTTTGCTGACTCCTCGCTTTTCTAAAAAGCGTGTTAATAAATCTAAGACTACCTCTCGATCCATCCTTGTCCAGCTGGTTTGCCACTACTAGCTGATCGCAACGGCCTCCGCGTCCCTCCGCGCTGGCCGGGCCGCGTCGTTCCGCGCTGCGTCTACCCGCTGAATCCGCGATCGCCACGCAGCTTGTCAGAGTGTAGCCTTTTCGGGCGGTGGACCTCTCTCCCGAGGCCTGAGCTGTTGGATCCACCTTTCGCCGCGCAAAAGGTATATAGATTTTAGCTCCCCGGTCGCTGCTGCCGGTGCTTTCCCGATCTCGCCGGTCCCGTCCCACACGTCGGGGTCACCATTTGTCGGTGGCAAGAGAAGCAAGATACCAACTCAGTGTGAGTCATAAATCAAGCTCGTTTATTGTCAGACAGCGCACACACTTATACTTCTCTACGTGCTCAAAATTTTATTCTCTTACAGAAGTTTCACACGGGATCTTTCTCTAATCTAATGGAAACACCAAACTGGTATCAGAAGGCAACAACAGTAACAGTTTCTTCTGACAAGTTAATCTCCAGACACCTGCAGCCTGTTTTCGGCTTTCACGTCTCCCTTTCCCACAGTTGTCTTGAGAATAACCTTGAGCAGAGGCCTAGCTTTCGTCTAAGGGGCCTGGATTGCTCACTCACTTTATGTCTGAGCAGCTGGAGAAGGATATTCTCCAACAGTAGATAATATGATTTTTTCCTCAGTAAATTAATAAAGTACAGTATAAACTGATTTTTCCAAAGTCATTTCAGTTTAAAATGGACTGAAAAAAGTTGCAACATTTAATGAAAATTTCAGAATAGTACCTGGTTCACAAACTTTTTTTTTTATGTGAAAACTTTGTCTGTAAGCAAAAAAATAACCACATTTTCAAGTGATTTTCAGACTGTATTTTAGGTGCCACCACCACCTGAAGTTATGAGGATGATGCTTTGCACCAACAGAACACTGTCCTACTGATGATCATTCATCTTCATGCAATGAAGCGGGGCATCTTTTTCCATCTGGACCTCAGCAAGAGCCATTTTGGCTTTGGCTAGTTCCTGTTTGAGACATTCATTTTCTTCAATAAGCTGAAATGATCGGATTTGAAAAGAAAGCTGTTAGTATAACTGCAAACTGACAACATTTTCCATTACAGTAACTTTTAAAATACCAAATGCTCCCATTCATTGCTGGCCAGAGGTTTGCTGAGGCTGAGTTTGCAACTGATTGTCAGTCAGTGAGTGTAGAACACGGAGAGAGTTGATGCAATTAGCTCAAAAGGTGGGATAGCCAGTGTTTTAGCTATGCCATTTCCATTCTGGAGTGGAATGGAAATGACCCAAGATTCTGAGCTCTAGGAACAGATTCTTACCCAGTGGGAAAAACAGCCAAATTAATGTGGAGGTTCTGTCATCACCCATTCAAAATCCCGGTACAACTGATAGATCAGCAAGTCTGACCAAACAGCCAAGTCCCTTGTCTTTGGCAGTTGTATTGTACAGGAATGAGGGAGATGGGGAGAAGAAAACTCCTTCATAAAACTCCCTCTGACATAAAGGAAAAGAGTCAGTGTGCAGTGTATTATTACAGTCTTTAGAAAGCAGTAATATCCACAATCCATATTTTCCATCTCAAACAGATTTCTAAACAGAAGTATATCCCAGGCCCACCCCCAGATAGCCTTACAATTATGATTAATAATGATTGTAACATAATTTTGAAGGGGCAAGGTGAAGTCAAAATAAATTCTTAATACCTCATTTTGAAGGAAGTCAGCTGAATCCCTGCTTGATTTAGAAAGTCTGGGAGTTTCACAAGTAGTCTGTGTGGCATGGTCCTGTGTTTTACATTTAACAGATCCCACTGCTTGCTGCAATGTACTGCTTGAATTCTTCATCTTTGACACATCATTTACTTTTTGATTGTCTGTATTACAGAAATAGTGTGCAGGGGTTTTGTCAAAAAAATTGTTTTAAGCTTTATTCTTATCAATACAAAATTAAACCCACCTAAAACAAATATACTTATAATATTAAGTACGTTGATATTTGCCTCTCAAATTTAAGAATAAAATTTAATTTAAATTCATAACCTTTTAGAGGAAGAAAGAAACAATATGTAACTTCCAGCCAGAAAAATTAAACACATTTTTATACCAACCTGTATCATCACCACAGAATGTGCACTCTGAATAATCAGAAATTTGAGAACTATTAATATTGCTATTAACATACTGTCTTCAGGTCTCTCTGACGACTGCATTTACATTTAAAGACATAGTAAGACAAACCTGCAGGATCAAGTTTTTAAATTAGAAAATAACTTTAATTACTTGGCATTAAAGAAACTTTCTAGCATTTGTAACTGCAGTACACTATAACATCTGTTAAAATATACTGTTGTATACCAAGGGAAAAAGTGAGGGTCATGGTTGGAAGTAGTCTAAAAAAAACTCTGTGCTTGTTTTGTGTTTTAAGCATTTCCTTCTAAACAAGGGTTTTCTGTTCATTACCCCTCCTCTCATCACACACATGAGGACTCAGATGTAGCACTGCAGACACATATCCCTGCAGTACAGATGGCATTTGACTTATGCCTTTAAAGTCACTGTACCTGAGCAGTCCAACACAAGAGTAGGGATCAAAGCACTTCAGCAAAAAGGAAAAAACATGAACTGAAAGAAATCCTAAAACTGTTGGAGAATATCCTTCTCCAGCTGCACAGACATAAAGTGGGTGAACAATCCAGGCCCCTTAGACGAAAGCTAGGCCTCTGCTCAAGGTTATTCTCAAGACAACTGTGGGAAAGAGAGATATGAAGGCTGAAAACAAGCTGCAGGTGTCTGAAGATTAACTTGTCAGAAGAAACTGTTACTGTTGTTGCCTTCTGATATCAGCTTGGTGTTTTAATTAGAATAGAGAGAGCTCCGGTGGGAAACTTCTGTGGGGGAATAACGTTTTGAGCACGGACAGCACTATAAAGAGAGTGCACTTTCTGACAATAAACGAGCTTGATTTATGACTCACATTGAGTCGGCATCTTGCTCCTCTCGCCACCGACAAATGGTGACCCCGACGTGATGGACGTGTTGCCTTCTTGCTATGAAGGCAAGGCGACCTGGTTCAAGAACGACAGCACGGTAGCTCGGCTTCACCCGAGCCACTCGGGCCATGGACTCACAGACACCAATGTGGTGGATGGTCAAATGGCCTTTATTATCTTATCTCATGAGGTTAAATAGTCTAGGGGGCTTCACTACGTCAGAAAGGGGACGGTGGGATAGCTAGGGTTAGTAAGGAGTGGAAAACTACTGGGTTCAGGAGGGGTTGCATACTTTGGGTGATCTCTTATCATGCAGGAATGAAGGGAGGAAGATTCCATGCTGCCCTCTGCTTTCCATCACATCGCGAGATCTTCCGTCCGCCTGTCCCTATCTACCACACTTCCCCCCCTTTTTTCACAAATGAATGAGGTAGTCATGGATACATGTATCGAAGTGAGGTATGAGGTAGTAACTTGACAAGGGAAAAGGGGTTTGGTATACCTGAGTAGATTTCGCAAGGCAAGTTAGAAGAGTCTTGCGATTGACAGTGTTTACAGTTTGGATTACAGCATTTGTTGATGTTCTAAAAACAGAATGTTGGCCCGTTCCAGACGGGTCTGGATAAAAGAGACTAGTTTGTTCAGCAGGCATGGTCCAAAGGTAAAAACTAAAAGCAACATTGCCACTGGACCTACCAAGGCGGAAATTAGTGTGGTGAGCCATGGTGATTGATTGAACCAGGACTCAAACCAGCTCTGTTGGGCTTCCCTGTCTTTCTGTCTCCGAGCTAGCCTATCTCGGAGCTCTGCCATGGAATCTCTGACGACTCCTGTGTGGTCTGCATAAAAGCAGCATTCCTCTTTCAAGGCGGCACACAAGCCTCCTTGCTGCATGAACAAGAGGTCTAATCCTCGCCTGTTCTGCAAGACCACTTCTGAGAGTGAAGAAACTGATTTCTCTAGAAAGGAGATGGATTTCTCGATCCTCTGCAAGTCCTCATCGATGGTCATTTGTAGCTGAGACAGTCCTTGGTGTCTGGTCGCAAGAGCTGAGACACCCGTGGCCGTTCCGGCTGCTCCCAGGCCGAGCAGCATTGCAATAGTTACACCTGTTATCAGTGCTCTTTTGTGGAGCCGGTCGGGTTTCTCAAGAAGGTGGTACATCTCTTCGTCTGTATGGTACAGGACCCTAGGAACAATTAGAACTTGGACACAAAAGTCAGTGGAATCATTGAATTTTGCAAGAGACACACAAGGACTCACTCCAGATCGCTGACAAACCCACATCCCAGATGCGGATGGAACCACCCACTTTTTTTTTCTGTTGGGCTTGACAACTTTGGTGCAGATGTTGCCTTTCTTTGCTAAGGTTGCATTGCCAAAACATCTGCCCTGACCCGTGACTTGACTCAGGGTGATTCCTCTGCGGGGAGTATCCCACCTGCACTGGTGAGGGGAGTCAGCTGTGGAGTAACTGAAGGGGATATTTAAAGCACCTCCTTCATAGAAGGGGGGTTTGACATCATAGCAAAGCCAGCAGGAATCAGTTAGGTTCGGGTTGGATTCGTTCAGGGAAAGAAAGGTAGCTTCTAACATACAAAAGACTGGGTCAGAGTTAGACTCGGCTAAACTACTTATCTGGGAGGCATCTGCATGACCGATCAGGGTATCAGTGACTTTTGTGGGCAAGACTTTGGAGTGGGTTGTGTTTTTCCCTTTTAGTACATCTTTAATAACTTTGTTTGGCCCAATCGCCCGGGATGCAGGGGGTTGGAGCTTGATAATTTGCACATTCACCCACTCTTTTGACCCTTGAATGACTACTGTCCACGTCCTGCCTGTGGCCCAACTAGGGTGATTTGGCTGCAAAACGGTCATGTTATAGTCAGTGCACCTCCGAGATTTAGGGATTTTATGATAGTTTCGATAGTATTTTTCCTGAAGGATGACAGGTTGTTTACAACCGGTTGGAGCCCAGGTGAACTGTAAAAATTCATCGGGCTTTTGAGGTTCCCACCCAGGTCTTGATGATCCGGCATTTGTAACAATGGTTTCACAGCCCCAGTACCCACAATATCCCCACCCCGGATAATTGCAGTACTTCTTCCCTGGGTTTGAGGCTGGGCACCAATAGGATAGATGCATACTTGTAACATGAGGGGAATAGGGGTTTATTTTTGGTTTTCCAGGGAACAGATCGGAAATGCGGATCACAAAGGATGGGGCATTTGGTGTGGTGGTTTCTTTGAGCACCTTGTCATTTGACAGGTGTTGCATGACCCACCTGAATGGCTGATGAGAGTAATGGTTTGGATTGGCTTGTCCTCTGGTAACAAGCCCCAACAGCAAAATCACACAAAAACACTGTTGACGTTTGGGTTTCACCGGTACAGAACTCTTGGGTGCTGCTTGACGGCTTGGAGGTCTGTCATTTTCCTCTGGAACAGGAGTGTACGCATTACGGGCTGATGGAGGGTTCTATATGACCCTTTTGTAGTTCACGGTCAACCAGTTCCAGCAAAGCTGCCATTTGAGGCTCTGACAGGGGCCACTGCTCCACGTATACAATTTCTGATGATTTCCAAGGCAATTTAATTGGCAGCGGTGGATGAACTGCAGTGGCCCTCATGGTAAATTTGTCATCCTGACTCCTAACATAGCAAGGATGTCCCTTCCTATCAAAGGTGGAGAGTTCTGTAGAATGTATGGGTAGATTGCCACTGTCTGTTCTGGTCCCCTTTTTGTGTGAAGTGTTATAGCTACCAACTGGGTGCTTTTCCACGCCTGGGATGGCCCTCCCACACCATTCACTGGGGGGACTTCTGTAAATTGCCAATTTTGTGGCCAATGTGCTTGGGGAATAATTGTACAGTCTGAACCCGTGACTGCCCAAAACTGAAGCCCTATGACGTGGGGATCTTGACTGCCATAGAGGCGGCATGTCCCCCACACTATCAGGGGCTCTTTCCCTATTTTCATGGCCAGGGCCACCCAGGGGTTCCGCTCTGGGGCGCCCCCTGCTGGCCCTGTGGCACAAGTGCGGCTTGTGGCTGTAGTGGGTGCAATGGTGCTGCTGGCGGTGCTGTGAAACTCTGCATTTGCACCGTTTGTGTGGGTGCAGGACTGGCTGTCTCCTGCGGGGGCATAGGGAATGAGGGTCCCCCACCCCACTGGGGGTTGGCATAGATGGGCCACCTTGCATTCGCAGCGGGAGGAGGCTGGGTGCGGCCCACATGCCCCCTCCCCCTCCCGTTTCCCCGTGGTCGGGATCTGCATTCCTTAGCGAAGTGTCCCTTCTTCCCGCACTCCAACAGGCCCCTCTCACGCGCGCTTGAGATGGAGGCCCCGCCGGGGGAGGCTGGGATTTGTGGGGACAGCCCGTTGCGATGTGGCCTGCCTGTCCACATTTGAAGCACGCCATTGCACTAGTTAGATCACGTACGACAGCCTGAAAAGGGGTTAGCTGTTCTTCCCTAACTACATGTTTGATCATATCAGCCAGGCTGGCTCCAATTGGAACGGAGCGCAAGATTTCTTTGGTAATAGTGTTACTTTGTTGCCGCAAGCAGTCTGCTACAACGGGTCCTTTTGCCGCCGCAGGCAGGGTAGAGGCGTCTACTGCTGCCTGTAGGCGGTCTACAAACTTTGTGAAGCTTTCACTCTCTGTTTGCTTTATGGTGGACCACGGTGAAGGCTTAGCTACCACACGAGATGCAGCACGAATGGCTTCTCTGGCAGCTTGGGTTGTGGCCCTGACTTCCTCAGCTCGCAATTGTGCAGCTTGCTGCTGAGGTGTAATCATCTCATCATGTTTCCCTGTCAGCCTGGAGAAGCTCGAGCCATGCAGTGGTTGCCCCACCCCAGAAGACTGGGCTAATAGGTTCGTACAATTGTCTCTCCATTCCTGTTTAAAAACAATCATTCCTGCCCCATCAAAAATCATGCGACCTATTTGTATAATGTCAAAGGGGAGCAGGTTGTCATTGCAAAAAAGACCGTCTATGAGAGTAGAAACAATGATAGAATCTATCCCTTTTTCTGAGATTGTTTTGACAATCGTTTGTATATCTTTGGGGTTTATCGGGTTATAAATTTGTTGCTGGTTTCTGTCTTGCCCAGTGGTTCTCACCGGGAAAGCATGGACTGTCGCCGAGGGCACCCATTCTGCACAAGCTATTTTTATCTTTCCCCAGTCGGTGAATTTGTATTGTGATTGCTTTCTGGCGTAATTTAAAACTTTATTCGTTTTCGTTTCAAATTGTGATAGCTCTGCTTCTTCCGCTGTGTTTAGGACGGCCACCAGCCGGGACGTGTCCCAAGGAGGCCGTGCCAGCTTCTGGGGAAGGCCCCGTGCCCTTCCCACCGCGGCTGCATCGGCAGCCCTGGGGGCTCCTACTGCCCTGAGCCCGCAGAGCAGGGCAGCGTTTGCTGATGGTTTGAGCCCTTCCTAAAGATCCTGTGGGGCTGGCTTAGACACTTGGCACAAGGCATTCCTTCCATGCGGGGCCACTTGGGCTGGGCTGGGGGCAGCCCCAGGGCAGGTGGCAGTGTGTGCAAGGGCCCTCTGTGACACGCTGCAGCATGGTCACCGTGGCATGGAACGGGACAGCGTGTCCAAGGGCCCTTTGTGACACGTGGTGACATAGGTGCTGGCGGTGACGCGGCCACGCCACAGTGCTCGGTGCACGCGACGGGACAGGACGGGACAGAGCGGTGCTGTGAGGAGCCCCCGCACAGCGCACTCGTTCCGTGCTGACCCGGAGCTTTTCCGAGCCATCGCTCCTGCAAGTAGCCATGACTGCAGGCAGCGACATAGAGCAGAGACCCCTGAGCGTGGCCAAGCTGGCCTGGGGGAAGAAGGACAAAGAAGGCCCTGGAACTGCCCCAGCACAGCAGCCTGAAGAGGTGGAGCAGTTCCAGCCAGCGAGGGAGGGTGAGTGGCACAGCTGGGCCACAGGGCTGGTGCCTGCAGACAGCTTGGCCCCATGCCATGCCGTGCCATGCCATGCTGTGCCATGCCATGCCATGCCATGCCATCCCCTGGGGACATGCCCATGGACAGGACGGAAGAGGGGCTGGGGCAGACACACCGCAGCCGTGCTCCATCCCCTCAGGAATTCCGGGGCTGTCCCTGCCTGGGGAGTGCAGGGCTGGGCTGTGTTCTCTGGCCTCTCCCGCAGCCCCTCAGCTCGGTCTGCGCTCACTCTTTGCCAGGTGCAGCCACGGAGCGCACACAAGAGCAGCAACGCACCCGTGGCCTCTTCCGCAGAACAGCGCAGGTACCTGCAGCCATCCCCACCTGGGCAGGGCCTCTTGTCACTGCTGAGCGCAGCAGCACCGTGCCTGGAGCACTCCATGGAATGTCCCTGGCTCCTTGCCCTTCTGCTACAGATGGTTTGCAAATTCATGAAGAGAATTTGGGAGGAGGAGACCAGCACCATGGGCACTGGCGTCAGAGCATACCCTCCCATCTTCAAAACCAAGGCCAGTGCTGCCCTGCTGGATATGCTTGTGGAGGAGGGTCCTTCCAGTCCAAAGCAAGTAAGCAGCATGTGGCCAGGGTTCCATCGTGCCAGGAATTGCTTGGCCTCCCAAGCCACGCCTGCTGGTCACTGGAAGCCGCTGAGGCCGTGGCAGTGTGCTGGGAAGGGAAGCACTTCTCTGGGGAAGCTGGGACCATGACTCCCTCTGGCAGCTTTCCAAGTGTCCCCGTGCCTTCTCCAGGTGCCTGCCATGGTGAGGTACATCCACCAGTGGCTCACGGCCAATGAGTTTCCTGAGTACAATGTGTACAGGCCGCTTCTGGATCTGACAGAGGCACAGCCCGCTGACGTGGTGATGACTCTCCTGCGTGTGGCCCCATGGTGTGACAGGTATGGGACCCACGTGCCCAGAAGGCTCAGGGCTCACCAGCCCATCCCCCTGTACAGCCTGTGCCAGGTGTCTGACAAACAGACAATTCCAGGGCCCTCTGGCTCCTCCCTTTCCCAACCCTGGCATGTCAGCCCAGCCCTCGAGCCTGCTGCCATGCTCCCTCCCTGCCCCTCAGGGGCCAGTCCCTCCAGGGCTGGGCTGCCTGGCCGCTGCCAGTGAGCCAGGCCAGTGGGCAGAGGCAGGGCTGGCAGCCAGCTCAGCTCCCCGCTGCTGCCCAGGCCAGCGTGCTGTGTGCCAGACCCTCCCTGAGACAGAGCTCTGACCCCACAGAGCTGCTGCAACCATGTGGAAGAGCATCATGTGCTCGTGCAGGACTGCAGAGCCGGCCATGCTCATCCTCCTTGATGTGCTGGGCAAGTGGCTAGAGCACAGCACGTGCACCTCCGATGGGGACAACACGGCTGTCTTTGCCCTGGCTGTGAGTTTCTGCAACTGGCCTTTGCTCACCCCAAGGTCACCTCTGTGTCAGGTCTCCATCCTCCTTCCCCCAGTGCATTTCCCTGTCTCAGGGGCTGGGCTGAACCCGGCCTAGGGGCAGCTTCAGGGCCACCAGGCCCGGTGCTCCCCCTGCGTCTCCGCTGGCCTCTCCCCGCCACGCTGGGGCCCTGTCACAGGAACACCTCGGCACTGAGTGCTGTCTAGAGGTGCCTTGTCCTTTCAGGCAACTGTGGTGATGTGGAAGATCCTCCAGGTGCCCTGTGTCCCACACGTAGTGACAGTGTATGTCCCCCGCCTCTTTGTGCATCTGCTCTTCCAAGCGCTCCTCAGCACTTTGGATGTGCCAGAGGAGGTTGATACCTTCTGGAAGGGATACCAGCAGCAACATGGCCTTGCCACCAACCCCACCAGGTGCTCCACGCCACTCCTCCTGTCCCTGCCATGTCCCCAGGGCAGCAGCCAGTGCTCCCAGTGTGACCTGGGCTTTGCTCTGCACACAGCTTTGCAGTGCAGACCCTGAAGGCCCTGCTCTGCCGACTGCACTACGAGGATGTGGTGGTGGCAATGGAAGACAAGTGTGGCTGGGACACGCTGCTCTGTGCAGACACCCACCACTGTGCTGTGGGTGTCCTGGCCAGGTGAGACCCCCTTCTCCCCAGCTGCCCCCGGCATTTGTGCCCTGTGCTTGGGGTGCCCCACAGTCCCCGTGCTCGTGGGCCAGAGGGCCTTGTCCCCAAGGGATGGCCAAGGAGACTGCAAAAGGCTGGGAGATGAGGGTGCCCAAGAGCAGCCACCTCCCAAAGGGCCTGTGTCCCTCTGCAGGATGGTGGGGAAAGAGCAGATCTCTGTGAGTCAGACCTGGGAGAGGTTTGCCCCCACTGGCTCAGGGTCTTGGTTCCTTTTTCCTCCTGTCAGAGAAATGCACCGTGCATCCCTACCCTTGTGTCCCGCGATTGCATACTACCTGCTGGGGCTGCTCAGCAAAGACACGTCATGCTGGGATTTGGCTGCCCTGGCATTCCTTGTGGAGGTGAGCCTGAAGGCCAGTGCTGCTCTCCGAGCTGCCTCCCAGCTCTCCGGCCTCTCGTAGCCGCAGCTGCCTGGGACGGTGCCCACGCCCTGTGCTGCTGCCTGGGCCCAGCCCTGTGCGGTTCTGGGCTCCTGCCGGCCGGCTCCCCTGTCACTGCCCTGTGCCTTTCAGATCATGGAGTGCATGTACTTGAGTCAATGCCGTGCCAGCCTCCTGGAGATCACGTTAAAGAACCTGCAGAGCGAGTGCAGGGAGAGGCGTCGCTTGGCACTCAGAGGCCTCGTGGTGCTAGGCAGGGATCCCTCGATGGTGAGAAGTGGGCAGCGGCTGAAGCCGTGCTGGCAGCGTGGGGCTGGGCAACGCAGTGGCTTGGGCTGGGCTGGGCTCCGGGCGCTGAGGCAGCTGCTCCCAGCTCTCTGCCTCCTGCTTCAGCTGCCCGAGTGCTTTGGGACAGCCCTTTGGCCTCTGGGCTCTGCAGCAGCAGGCTGGCCTTTCACACACCTGTGCTCCACACAGACCAAAAGAATGTGGGGCCTGACCAAAAGGCTCGTGGAGCTCCTGGGGGACAATGACAGCAACGTGGTGAGGATGGCCATCGTTCTCCTCAGCTGTGTGTTCCCGTACAAGGGCTCCCCGATTGCCAAAGCCCTCGCCCTGCAGCTGGCTGAGGCGCTCCTGCCACTCTTTGACAACGTAAGGCTCTGTGCCTCCAGCCACGGGCACCGGCTGCTGCCCAGACACTTTGTGCCCTGTGCGTTTTCAGGCCTGTGCCCAGGTGGGCCTGAAGCAGCCTTTGCTGAGGTCTTGTTTTCTTCCCTCCTTACAGGACGACAGCCAGGTGCAGCTGTGCTCCATGTTTGTCTTCCGAGGGATGGTGGATTTCTTACCGGAACAGGGAAAAAAGGCCCTGAAGCCACACGTGCGCCAGAGCCTGCTCCCACTCTCCTTCCACTGCCATGACGAGAACCAGCATGTGGTTGAGGTGAGGACTTGGGGGCTGCTGCTGGCCCCTGGCAAGGGGCTCGGCTGCCTCCTGCTCTGGGGCCTGGCGGGCTGCAGCCTCCTCCTGGCCTTGGCACAGAGACGGGGGTCCTGCACCCTGGCCTGCGGTGCCATCTCCGGGTCTCTGCTGCTCTGCAGGCCTCCCGGAAAACGCTGCATTGTTCAGCCACATTCCTGAAGAGGACAGATCTCAGGGATCAGATCTGGGGGTCCGCCGAGCGCCTGGTAAGGACGGCCTGCAAGCCCCAGGCTCAGCCTGGAGAAGGCCCTGCACACGCTGCTCAGTGTGTGCGGCTGCAGCCGTGCCCCTGCCCAGTGCTGCACCCAGGGCCGCCAGCCTGCGCCCCACACGCCGCTCCTTCCCTGCGCCGCGCGGGCTCTTCTCCAGGCTCCTGTGGCCCCAAGCCGGGTGCCGATGGAGCCTCGGCCCAGCTGGGCTGTGGGCCGGGCCAGCACCGTGGCTCCCTGGGCAGCACCCGGCCCTGGGGCCCCTGCAGAGCCCGGCGGCAGCGGCTGCAGGCCGGCTCCCAGCGCTGGGCGGGCAGGGGAGGCCAGTGCTGGCCCAAGGGGCTGAGCCTGCACCAAGTGCACCCTCATGGCGCTCTCTGCAGCTGGCACAGGACAGGAGCCGAGCGGCCGAGCACGTGCGCCGGGCCCTGCTGTACCTGGACAGCCCACAGGAGTCCCTGCGAGAGGCGGCCATCAGGTTCATTGGTGAGCCACCAGCCCGGCATCCCTCCCCGCCCCACTGCAGCTCGGCCCCAGCCCCGGCTGCTGCCCTGGCAGCGCCATCCGGGCCCGGCGCCCTGGAGCCCCCCCTGCCCTCGGGGCTGCTGCCGCCCTCTCGCAGCCGTGCCCTTCCTTGGGCGTTCGCATGCGGCAAGGGCCCGGGCTGAGCCCTGCCGGGGCAGGAGGCCATGTGGCCGCAGGGCTGGCAGCGCCGCTGCCAGGGAGCTGTGCCGCTGGGGCCATGACAGGCTCTGTGTTCTCAGGGATGGCCGGGCAGCACCTCAGGGGGCACAAGGAACAGCTCCAGCACGTCTGTCAGGGTGAGTGAGGGCAGCGGGCTGGCAGCGGGGGCTGGCGGTGGCAGCTGCAATCCCTGCCCCGGCTGCCCAGGCCTCTGCTCCTTGTGCGCACCAGGGCTGGCGTGGCCAGAGCACACACAGAGATTTCAGGCCCGTGTGGGGCAATAGCAGCCGGTAGCTTCGCTCTGATCCCCTTGGTCCCGGCTCCCTCCTGGCCGTGGCAAGAGCCGGCCGGGATGGCCCTGGCACAGGGGTCTCCTCGGTCCCTGCAGATCCGGGATCTGACCGTGGCTCTGTTCCTCTCTCTTGCAGCCCTTGAAGACAAGGTCCTTGGAGACACCAGCTTTGCCATTACAGTCCTGGGTCTCCAAACTTCCTTCGACCTCCAGGCAGTAGAGAGAGCTCCGCGCTCCATCTGGCAGAGGTTGCAGCATCAATTCTGCAGAGAATGCAAGAAACGGCCTGGTCTGCGGGGTCGTGGCCGGCTCTGCTGCTGCAGCTCTGCAGAGAGCTCATTTGAGAGCCTCTCTCTGTCTGCTGGGGCCACACAAGCCTGCAGGGAAGTTACTGTTCTTTAAGATTGTTTTTTTCTTCTTCTTTGTCTTTCTTTAGAAAAATATAGAAATCGTTTTCTTTAGGAGAATATATTTAGGTAAATATAGAATGTGTTCTAATACCCAGACTCCCAGGAGCTTTCTTTTGGTGCCCAGTGTGTGCAGAGCATAGGGGAAAGAGGGGAAAAAGGGTGCTTGTGCTCAGCAAGCTGCGCAGTCGTGCCGTGGGGAAGGGAAAATGGCCAGAAGCCCCTTGGCCTTTGGTGGTTCTGCTGAAGCCTTAACGCTGCCCACAGAGCGGCTGGGCAGGGGCCGGAGCTGCAGGGATCCCTGCGAGGCTGGGGCCTGGAGATGGCCACAAGCCCTGTGCCAGGCAGGAACGGCCATCAGTGTCCTCCTGCCCGTGTGCTGCTGCCTGCATTGCTGAGGGCTCCCAGGTGCCTCTGGATCCGGCTCCTCTGGAGCTCTGTCGGGGCTGTGCTGCTGCTGCTGGGCAGCTTGGCCGGGCTGGGGCAAACCCTGAGGGGCCGGGGTGGGGGGAGGCCGTGAGGGGATGAGGGGCTGTGCAGGCCCTGACGGGACAAGGCAGTGGGAAGGCATGAGGGCCATGTGTGAGGGAGTGGGTGGCTGGAGGCTCCAAGGGGACAGGAGGCCCCTGAGGGGTCGGGCTGGGGGAAACTCTGAGGAATTGGGTGTCAGAGGCCATAAGCAGCCCCCAGGCAGCCACCTTGCTCCTGCCACCTGGCTGCTCTGGCCCTTGCCCAGAGAGTCTGTGGCCACAATTGCACGTGGTTTGGCAAAAGGCTTCAGCAGAATTGGCCACAGTGGCTTTCTCTTGACTTGCCAGCCTCACAGCAACGCTTGGCAGCTGCAGCTGCAGCCTGTGCCCCTGACTGACTTCAGTGGCCGTGCTTGAGGGCAGACTGGCCTTCCAGAGTCAGGCGTCCCAAGGCAGCGGCATTGGTGCCATCGTCAGAGGGACACGAGCCCTGCGCTGCAGCTGCCGTCCCTCTCCTCCATGCAGGCACCTTAAAGACACAAGCATGGGCTTCAAAACGAAATCCTGCACTTGCTTGGAACAAAGCAAGAAGCAGCAGGCGCAGAGGAAAAGCAGGCACTTGTGGCCGCCGTTCAGGGCTGGAGGGAAGCACTTTGGTGTGTGCTGAGGAGATGGCCCGCTTCACAAGCTCAGGCTTTGCTGCTACAAGATCCTGCTTTGCTCTTGCTGGAGTCCATTCCCTGCCAATGCATGGCCCTCCATTGTTCCTGGATCAAGTCTGGTGCACCTGTGGCAACAAGAGTGTCCCGTGTGCAGGTGACAGCACAAAAGGGCAGCACTTGTCTTGGCTGCTCCTTCAGGGTGCTGGCACCGTCAGCAGAGACACAGAACAGCTTCTCCTGCCAGAGTTATCCCCATCCTCTGCACTTCCCCAGGTGTCTGCTGTGATGTTCACTGGGGACCTCCCCGTTTGTGGCCGTCCATTGCCGTGCTCAGCAGGCACCCAGTTGTGTTTGGCCATGAGCTGCCAAAGGCAGCCACACAGCAGTTGGAGCATTGAATAGCAGAGGCTGGGCCAATTCTTCTTTTTCCAAAATGCAAGCACCACCCCCAGCCTGCCCTGCGCTTGCTTTGGGCCACACCAGCCCTGTCCCAGCGCCTGGGGCCCAGCTCCCAGCCCCAGCCAGGCTCAGTGCTGCTGGGAGAGTCCTGCTCTGCCAGCGTGTGCCAGCCTGGGGGCACAGGGAACAGCCCCGCTGTGACCTGGAGCGACCCTGCTGCTTCCTTCTCTTCCAGGACTGATGGAGATGATGGACATCTATGCATGTTTTATTCCTTGTCCTTGGCATCTTCTTTAAATTCATTTTTTAGGTTACTGCTTCTAGATATGTCCTTGTGTTACGAACAGCTTTACATTTCAGTGTGGCGGTGGCCCAGGTTCCAGAAACCCCCTCCCCCCCTAGGAGACTGGATTAAACAGTCCCAGGACTGAGGCCACTCCTGGGGTGGAGCTAGTAGTGGTTAGCCCCAGAAGAGGGCTGAGTCTTCTAGGGGTTGGTCACCCTTCGGCCATTTGTCCGGCCGCCTGCCACTCTCCCATCAATCACTCCTATGTTCTGGAAAGTTCTGTATTACTCGGTTGATGATTTTTCGTACTCCTTGTCTATATTCCCTTCTCCGTCTCTCCTTCCCAGTTGGTCCCTTTCCCCTTGTCCCTCCCTGGTTCCTCCCCTCTGCCTGTTGCTGATTGGTTATGTTGTCTGCAATAAAACTCTGGTGCTCCCGGAGCTCCAGGTCTTCTGACCTTGGACGCCTGGAGTGCAGCTAACCCCACGTTACTGTATCTCTCTGATTCCTTGGCAGAAGATCCCTCCCTTTCATTCTCTAGTGCCCTTGGCAACAGTGTCTACCCCACAGGGTAACACGGCCTGCGGCAAGGGACGTAAGGGCCGACAACAGTGATCCTGAGCCGAGCTCCTGGCCAGGGACACTCATAGTCGCCGTTGGGCTACTGTCCAGGAGAACCGTGGTGAACAGCTGGCTAGCCCGCTCCACCAGCAACAGCATTCTGTGCAAGAAGCAGGGGACGATTCGCCCCACCGAGAGAACGAGAGTGTCATGGGTCACACACCCTACTGACCATATCCTACTGACCACACCCACTGACCAAACCCACTGACCACACCTTACTGACCACACCTACTGACCAAACCCCACTGACCACACCCACTGACCACACCCACCGCACCTTACTGACCACGCCCACTAGCTACACCAACTGACCACACCCACAGACCAAACCCACTGACCATGCCCCCTGACCACACCCCACTGACCACACCTACTGACCCCACCCCACTGGCCACACACCATTGACCACATCTCACTGACCAAACCCACTCACTGACCACACCCCACTGACCACACTATGGTGACCATACCCCACTGAGCACCCCCTACTGACCAAACTTCCACGACCACCACAACTGACCGCTCCACTGACCAGCACCAATGACTGGGGAGGGCTGTGAGCTCTTGGCTCAAGAGCCCTCTGCACTCCCTTGCAGAAAAGCCTGAGGGCAAAACGACTCAGAGATAAGAAACCTACCTCTGGGTCATGGTGACCAGCGAACCACCCCCAGCATGCCTTGCTCCTCCATGGCAATGCCTTGTACCCAGCTGGCTAACTGGTTCTTAGCCCACCCCCTGCCTTCCCCATAGAAAGACCCCAGTCCCAGCCTCAGGCAGGGAGCAGCCGTCCCTGCCTTCCCTTCACAGCAGCTTCTGGACAATAAAGCGACCCTGTGGAGCTGCCATACGGATCCCTTGTCTCTCTGTCCCCAGGTCTGCCTTGGGCCATTTCACAAAGAGCTGAACCACAAGAGCTGAAATCACTTGTAGCACAGAAGCGGCTGCACTTGCTGGAATCACCCCTCGCTTAGGGGGTTGCTACAGCCCCTGGAGAAGCCATTCTCTGACAGGACACTTCCTCCAGGAAGGCTGTAACACACTGGGCCCCCCCAGTAGCCTGAAAGTGCCAGCCAGGAATGGGTTTTTGGTTGTTTTATTTTTCAAGTCCTCAGTCCTGCGTGGCACTCGCTTAGTGGGTGTTGCAGAGGCTCGGTGTTGCAAGGCACCAAAGACGCCTGCCCCGCACCCAAGGGTGGAGCAAGATCTCCTCCAGCAGGGGCCGGTCCGCGGGGTGCTTGGACAAACACCAGCGGATCAGATGTTGGCACTCTGGGGAGAGAAGGCAGAAAGCGCCGGGCACTTGCAGAAGGCTCCTGCCCAGCTGCTCCCAGCGCCCGCAGGGCCCGGGCCGCGCTGTGTGTGCTCAGAGCTGCGCCGGCCTCCCGGCCCAGCCTGCCCTTTGCAGGAGAGCGGCACGGCAGGACACGGCCACCTCCTTCAGCCAAGCGTGCCACAGCCAGCCCGTCACAGAGCACCTCCTGCGGCCAGCCCTTGAGCTCCATCCAGCCTGGCCTTGAGCACCGTCAGGGATGGGCCATGCACAGCTTCTCTGGGCAACCTGCTCCAGGAGAGTCTTTTTCTGCATCCCTCATCTAAACCTCCTCTCTTTACGTTTGGATCCCTTCTCCCAAAGTGCTGTCCCTGCCTGCCCTTGTACAAAGTCCCTCTGCAGCTTGCTTGGAGGTTGCTGTCTGTTGCAGTTGTCATGGCAACGTCGGCCCCGGGCTCCCGGAAGGAAGGGTGGTGGGTGAAACCATCTCGTGGAAAGAATCCCCTGGGAGCCATCCCGACCTTGGTTTAGTCCATTTAGTTGAGGTTACGCCTCTGTTTGATAATTTGTTAGTTGTGTTGTCTGTCAAGTTCTGTATCCTCCCCTGTTTCTGGAAAGCTCCGTGCAGGTGCTTCTCGGATTGGTCCCTGAACCTTTCTCCCTCCCTCCCTTACTCCCGGTTGGTTTGTGATTCCTCTCCCCGCCCCAACTCCTCCCCCTTGCTCTGCCGTGATTGGTTGCCTGAGTTGTTTATCCGTCCCTGCACAGCCCTGTCCGGCGCCATTGTGCTTGGGACGAGGATCAATAAACGTTCCTGTTGCCCAGCATAGTCGCCGCTCCTTATTGCCTTGATTTCGCAGCTACTGGTAGCAAGAACCCACGCTTGCGAACACCGAAACCTCAGCACTTGGGATTAGCGTTGCTGTGTGCAGGGAAACCTTAGCCCTGGTGGCGCCCGGGTGGCTGAGGCAACCATCCAGCAGGTGACCACGAGGCCGCGAAGCCACGAGGTACACTTATTATTCTTAACAGCTGTCAGGTACTGGAAGGCCACAGTTGGCTCAAGCCTAAGCCTAAGGCTCTTTTCCAGGCTGAACAAGGCCAGCTGTCTCAGCCTTTCCTTGCAGGAGAGGTGCCCCAGCCCTGGGATCATCTCGGGGTCCCTCCTGGGCACCTGCTCCGGCGCGTCCATGTCCTTGCCGTCCGTGCTGGGGAGCCCGGCAGAGGCGGACGCAGCACTGCAGGTGCGGTGTCAGCGGCGTGAAGGGGACACGGCCCTGCCAGCGGCTCCGGGAGCCAGCAATTGGCGATGGGCCGCCCGCTTGGCACAGAGCCGGGGCCTTTCTGCCTGCCCTTCTCCCCGGGGGCGCCTTTCCCCGCCCGCCCGGCCGCTGGCTCGCTCGCTGCTTGGGGGAAATGCACCCTGTGCCGCCCCTCAGGGCCGCCCCTCAGGGCCGCTGCCCCGGGGGCTCCCTGCTGCCATCTCGAGGGCCCCAGGCCTCGGCCCTCACCGTGCTCAGCCCAAGGCCCTGCAAAAGCACATTGTAAAAACACACACACACAAAGTGCCCTAGGATTCCAAGGTCAAACCTTTGTCTCCAGTGTCAGTTTGCTTGAAGAGTCTGGAGGAGCTTATAAAATCACCATGAGAAAAGAGCATGAACAAGTTCTGCTTTGGCAGTACCCCAAGGCTTTGAGGGACAGGCTTTGTGGTGCATTCTCGCTCACAGGGACGCACAGAAAGCGTTGAAATGGTCAAAAGAGTCCAAAGCCGTTAGGAATTGGAAGGAAAACCTGAGGAAGTGGCAGCTGGCACCTCAGAAACATGAGGAGCAAAAGCCAATCTTCTACCCGAGAGCTGCCTGGCCAGGGGCAATTCTTCCAATTGCATCAGCGTGGCCACGGCTAGAAAGGGCAGCGAGCAGATGAATTTGGCTTCTCCTGCCAGCCCCTGAAATGCCAGTTGGCATTTGTGTGCACAGGGGATTCTGCTCCAAACTCGGAACTTGTGCAGCTGCTCCTTGGGCGCTGCTTGCACGCGGGGAGGGTCCCTGGGGAGCAGACTGCAACACCCTTGGAATGCAGACACCGGCCCCTGGGTGCAGTGGTTCCAGTGCGCCTATTCGAGTTTCTGGCCAAATGCCAGCACACTTACTAAAATTCACCTGATGTTTGTTGTGAGATGAGGATTGAGTAGGCAAAGCAGCCTCAATCTTTATAAAGAAAGTTTATTAACACACCTAAGACAAAGAAAAAAAATAAGAAAAGCCAGAACAGACTGCTGAGACCACCCCTCCTTCCCCCACCTCTCCATTTCTTTCTCCCTGAAAACACACACAAAAGACAACACTTTGACCTCCAGTCAGTTTACCATCTCTGAAATAGTTCTTCTTTCAGTTCATTTAGGGAGAGAAGTCTCTCTTGTTTACACCATGGATTTTCTGTAAGAAAAAATACAGTTTTTTATGGGCATTCAGCCTCACCATCAGCTGCCGCGCAGAAGAAAGATCTGCTGAATGGTGGATCCCCTCCCACACCAGCAGCCTTCCCACAGCCACTATGGTGGGTCATCAACAGCCCATGGGGTTCCTTTTTAAGGATTAACAGTTCAATTGCAACAACAAAGAAAATCCCTTCTTCTGTGCTGAGCAACACAGGCTCTCCTGACAACACAGGTTCTCTGGCATTCCCCCGGGACCAGGGCTCTGGGTCACAGCCTCTCCTCTCTCTTGGTTCAAGTTTCTCATCAGGCTGTACTTACTTCAACACCTACTTGTCTTTACCCAGGTATTTCAGTTCACTGGCTGCAATTAGAACCTCACATCCCACCCTTGGACTACTTCTTCCTATATTACAGGGAATTTATTAGCTCAGTCCCAACCATGGTTCTCCAAAAGAATTTTCAGCTTCCCTCTCAAAGCACTTCTCATACACCTCCCTCTAGGCATTGGTTCTGCTTTCCTCACTGACTGTAAAGTCTCTATGCTGCATTTGTGTAGATGTCCTCACTCGTTCCTCTCTCTGTGCAAGGAAGGATGGGTGTCTGCAAGTTCAGTCCAGGCATGGATAGAGTTAATCTCTCTCTCCCCAGCAGTGTGAGGATCCCGTGCTCTCTGCCGGGCTGTTTGAAAAGGTCCGAGCTGGATGGCAGAAGCTCTCAGAGTCTCTGTGCCTGGCTCTGTGAAGCTGGCTCAGCCTGGTAGGGCCGTCCGGGCCCGGGGTGACAGGGCAGGGCCTGGCCCGAGCTGGATGGAGTCCGACCCGGTCCTTGCCTGGCCCGGAGCAGGGGCCTGGCCCTGTCTGGTGGAGCTGACCTGTCGGGTGAACTGCATCTGCCGAAAATTCCATCTGCTTCCTCCCCCACGCCCAGCTGCAGCTGCACGGCCGCCCTAAACCTCCCTTCCCTCTCCCTCCTTTGGAAGGACTGGGGGGGACAGCGCCTTCCCGGGGAGAGAAGCAGGGAGATGCTCCTCCCTACACTGCAGCAGGCAAAAAGAGGAAGAGGCTCAGAGGCTCTCTGCTTATAGATGGTTTTTCCTCAAAGGTGGATCAACTTTTTAATTGGTTTACCTCCATATCAATCCTTAAAACTCCCTGGTTATTGGCTCTCTCTCTCAGGAAGGAAGTTGTACCACCTCCTGCAGCATCGGTCACTTCCTAGATTGTGACCCCTTCTGATTAACCCAGGAGAGGGGAAAAATGGGGCAAAAATGGAGATTTTTGGTGTAACAAGGCCAGAATTAGGGGGTCCAGAGTTTGGGGTTACCATTAGAATTTTAAGAGCAATTTAGGGATTTTAGGGAGGTTTTTGGGGTCTGTCCCCTCCCAGGACCGCCATCAATGTCCCCAGCCCAGGTGAGCCCCAAAATCGGGGTCCAAAAATGGGGTAAAAAATGGACACTTTGTGGTGTGGGGATGGGGTGTCCAGAATTTGGGGTCTCCATGACGGGTTTGGGGCATTTTGGGGACATTTTGGGGGTTTTTGGGTGCTGTCCCTGCCCAGCATGGCCGCTGATGTCCCCAGCCCAGGTGAGCCCCAAAATTTGGGTCCAAAATTGGGAGAAATTGGAGATTTTGGGGTGTGGGTGGGGTGTCTGGAATTTGGGGCCACCATGATGGATTTGGGGGCATTCTGGGGGCATTTTTTGGGTTTTGGGGGGCTGTCCTCAGCCCAGTGCCACAATCGATGTCCTCAGCTCAGGTGAGCCCTAATTGGGGTCCAAAACTGGGGAAAAATCAGAGATTTTGGCGTGGGGGGTGGCGTCTGCAGAATTTGGGGTCGCCACAAGAATTTTGGGGGAATTTTGGGGAGTTTTAGGGAGGTTTGTGGGCGTTATCCCCACCCAAGGTCGGCCCCAAAATCGGGGTCTGAAATGGGGTAAAAATGGAGATTTTTGGGGTAATGAGGCCAGAATTGGTGTGTCCAGAATTTAGGGTAACCATGAGAGTTTTAGGGGGATTTTGGGGGCATTTGGGGTGCATATTGGGGGTATTTAGGGAGGTTTTTTGGCACTCTCCCTGCCACAGGTCAGCCCCAAAACTGGGGTCCAAAACGGCTTAAAAATGGAGACTTTGGGGTAATAAGGGAAGAACTGGGGTGTTCAGAATTTGGGGTCACCACGAGGGATTTGGGGCATTTTGGGGCTGTTTTGGGGGCATTTTGAGGGTTTTTAGGGAGGTTTTGGGGGGCATTTTAGGGGGTTTTAGGGAGGTTTTTCAGGGCTGTCCCCAACCCAGGTCACCCCAAAATCTGGGTCCAAAATGGGGTAAAAATTGAGATTATTGGGGTAACGGGGTCAGAATTGGGGTGTCCAGAATTTGGGGTCACCACAAGGCATTTGGGGGGATTTGGGGAATTTTTAGGGAGGTTTTTAGGGGCATTTTGGGGATTTCTCAGGAGGTTTTTGGGCACTGTCAGCCCCAGGTCAGTCCCAAAATTAGGGTCCAAAACTGAGGAAAAATGGCGATTTCTGGAGTAATCAGGCAAGAATTGGGGTGCCCAGAATTTGGGGTCACCATGAGGCATTTGTGGGGATTATTGGGGACATTTTGAGGGTTTTAGGGAGGTTTTGGGGGGCATTTTTGGGTTTTTAGGGATGTTTTGCAGGGCTGTCCCCAACCCAGGTCAGCCCCAAAACCGAGGTCCAAAATATGGTCAAAATGGAGATTTTTGGGGTAACGAGGCCAGAATTGGGGTGTCCAGAATTTAGGGTCACCATGAGGACAGAGTGTGGAGGATTTTTGTGTTGTGGGAGGATTTGAGGGAGTGTTCTCTGTCTCTTTGCACTCTGAAAGCCAAGAAAGAATGATCTATCACATCAAAACAACTAATCCCACTAAAACCAACTAAGCTTTAAACACAAAATGGTTCAATTCCACCTCCAAAAACCTCAATCCCACCCCAAAATTGCTCAATTGCAATCTTTCCTCCCCTTCTTTACTCTCTCTGTCTTTAATCTGTTTTTACTCCGTCTTTATTCAGTCTTTAATCTGTCTTTATTCTGTCTTGATTCTCTCTATTCACTCTTTACTTTCTCTCTTGACTCCCTTTCTCTTTATTCTCCATCTTTAATCTCTCTTTATTCTCCATCTTTAATCTCTCTTTATTCTCTCTTTACTCTCTTTATTCTCTCCCTTTAATCTTTCTGTTTATTCTCCCTCTTTTACTCTCTTTATTCTCTCTTTACTCTGTCTTCATTATCTCTTTAATCTCTCTTACTCTCTTCTCTCTTTATTCTCTATTCTCTCTTTACTCTCTCTCTTTACTCTCTCTGTTCTCTCTTTCCTCTCTCTATTCTCTCTTTCCTCTCTCTATTCTCTCTTTCCTCTCTCTGTTCTCTCTTTCCTCTCTCCATTCTCTTTCCTCTCTCCATTCTTTCTTTCCTCTCTTTCCTCTCTCCATTCTCTCTTTCCTCTCTCTATTCTCTCTTTCCTCTCTTTCCTCTCTCTATTCTCTCTTTCCTTTCTCTATTCTCTCTTTCCTCTCTCTCCTCTCTCTTTCCTCTCTCCATTCTCTCTTTCCTCTCTCTATTCTCTCTTTCCTTTCTCTATTCTCTCTTTCCTCTCTCTCCTCTCTCTTTCCTCTCTCCATTCTCTCTTTCCTCTCTCTGTTCTCTCTTTCCTCTCTCCATTCTCTCTTTCCTCTCTCTATTCTCTCTTTCCTCTCTTTACTCTCTCTATTCTCTCTTTCCTTTCTCTATTCTCTCTTTCCTCTCTCTGTTCTCTCTTACTTCTCTCCATTCTCTCTTTCCTCTCTCTGTTCTCTCTTTCCTCTCTCTGTTCTCTCTTTCCTCTCTCTGTTCTCCCTTTATTCTCTTTCCTCCCTCTGTTCTCTCTTTCCTCTCTCTATTCTCCCTTTATTCTCTTTCCGCTCTCTGTTCTCTCTTTCCTCTCTCCATTCTCTCTTTCCTCTCTCTGTTCTCTCTTTCCTTTCTCTATTCTCTCTTTCCTCTCTCTATTCTCTCTTTCCTCTCTCTGTTCTCTCTTTCCTCTCTCTATTCTCTCTTTCCTCTCTCTGTTCTCTCTTTCCTCTCTCGCTCTCTCCCCGCAGCCGAGCGGGGCTGGGGGGAGCCGCGCTCCCCTCAGAGCCCCTGAGGGCGGCAGCAATGGCGGCGCCGCTCCCTCAGCGCCGCCCCGGCCCCGGCTCAAGGGCGGCGAGCCCTCGGCAGCGCCCTTGTGGCAGCAGGGCCCGAGCACCGGCCCCGGCCTCTGGCCCCGTGGCGCCGCAGAGCCCAGGGGGACACGGGCAGGGCACTCGGCGCCATCGCCGCCAGCCCCGAAGCCCCTTTGGAAGCCGGCCCGGGGCTCGGCCCCGCTCCTCCAAGGCCCTGCTGGGCTCCAGCTGCTGCTCGCCGCTGCCTGCGGATCTTGTGCTCGGCCCGAGCGGCCTTTCTTTGCAGCCGGGCTGCTGAGGAGCGCTCGGCAAATGGCACTGCCAGCCCAGTGCTTCAAGGCATCGGCCCGCTGCTTCCTTTGTGCTCTGCCTCACGCCGCTCTTTGCTTGCGCTTTTAGAGCCGGCCTGGCAAGAGAAGCCCCCCAGGAGAGCGCAGCCTGCTCCAAGATCCCACATCCTGGCCCTGAGCAAGGCATGCAACAGCTCACACTGCTGAAAAGATGCCAGCTCTTCTCAGGCCACACACACAGCTGAAACTGTTTCACTTGCCATTTGCTGCTGCATCTCTGTCTAAAAGAATTGCCTGAAATGTCAGCTGTCAAGAAAATGTCCTGCACGGATGTTTCCTGTGCTGGTGAGAGCCTTTGAAAGCCAGCCTTGTGCCTGCCCTCTCTGCTGCTGTAGTTCCATGGCCAGAGGTTGTTGTCTCTTCCCCTTGCCATGGGCAGGCCGGTGTTCAGCCATCTCCAGGACAGCAGGGCCCCACGCCACGTCCCTGTCACCTGGGAAGGCAAAATCCATCCCTGCAAATGTGCCCCCTTGCTCCTCCTTGCCAGGCATTTGGCCCTGGCAGTGGGGTTTGCTGCTGCTTGCTGCAGGAAAAAGGAGAGCCCTGAGACACTTGGGGCCAAATGGAACCAAGGAAACGCCAGTGACACCGTGGGGCCTGATGGAACCAAATATCCATTGTGACACAGCAGGGCCAGCTGGAGCCAAGGAGTCCAAAGGTCTGAAACATTCCTTGCATGGCTCTGCCTTGGGGAAGGGAACCTCCTTGGAGACACCTTGGGCTTGGCACACACTTGAGGAGGGTGTGTGTTTTCAGTGGGGAAACTTAGGAGCTGTAGATTGCTTTAAAAAAAAGAAAAAGAAAAGCCCTCTTTGCCTGAGTGCAGCCATCTCTCCGAGCAAAGCAGGTCCCAGGTGAGTGAGCAGAGATCTCCTTAGCAGAGACCCTGGATCAATATCAATCACTGAATGCTGCAATCACCTCTTCTCTAAAGAGAAAAATACACCCTTTAAAAGAGGAACATGGATTTATTAGAAACACTTTGAAATATTTCTCCGTAACTGTATTAGGAAACCTTCCTAATGAAGTGCACTGGAGCAGAGGGAAATCAAGGCAGAGCCATGGTTTATCAGGACTGGCTTTGCCCTAATGAGCCCCGTGGTGCATTTGGAGCTGAGCCCTTGAACCTCAGGGCCTGAGAGGAGATTGCACAAACCTTTCCAGGAGTCAAAGTCAGAGGAAAAACCCAAATTGCCTCAAAGCATTAATGGGTCCCACTGAGGTCCATGCCCAACACAGGCTCCTCATGGAGTCCTTGGAGGAGAGAATTGGAGGCCAGGATTGCACAGAAACCTCTCAGAGACTCAGTGTGGGAAGGGAAATCCACAGAACCTTAAACACCTTGAGTATCTCAAAGCATTAATGACCCCACTGAGTGTTGGTACTGACAAAGCCTCTCAAGGGACCCATTATAGCAGATAATTGGAGCCATGATTGCACAAAGCTCTCAGAGACTCCAAGACAAAAGGAAAAGCCAAAGTCCTTTCAAAAACCTGAGAGCATTAAGGAGCCCCCCAGGGCCATTCCTGACCAAGGCTCCCCAGGGACTCCTTCCAGCAGATCCTTGAGGCCACTGGGATGTGGGGGGATGCTGAGGGCAGGACAAGGGGGTGACAGTGGCCAGCCTTGCTGGGGCTGTGCCAGGAGGCCCCAGTGCCTCAGGACAAGGTGTCTCCTCACAGCCCTTGGTGGCACAGATGCTGCTGTGCCCCAGGGCACCAAGACTTGGCTTCTCTTTGTCCCCACCTGTCATCTCTGCCTCCAATTTCCTGCTCTCACTGGGGCCTGGGGACACTTTCTCACCTGTGTCCCTCACTGGGACCCATTAAAGGTATCAGGAACTTTGGAGTTTGATTGTGACTTTGAATTCTTGAGAGCTTTCTTCAGGTCCCTCTGAGGGTCTGATGTTCAGGGCTCAGCAGAGAGCCCCAGAGGGTCATTCAAGTCCTTGTGCTGTGTCTGTGCTGCTGAGCTGGGCCGGGCTCCTGGCCCAGAGGCAGCTCCTGGCAAGGGCAGCGCTGCAGAGAGACAGCTCTGGCCAGGAGCAGCTCCTGTGCACAGCCCAGCAGGGCTGGGGCACTGCCTGCAGCCAGCCCGGGCACAGCACAGAGGCACCGAGGGCTTAAACTCAGCCTGGCCTGGGAAGGTGCTGAGAAGTGCCTGGGGGACAATCACTGCCAGCCCCTGACCCAGGAAGCCTCTGGCTGCAGGACAAGGCAGCTGCAGCTCCTGCAGGGATCTCCTAGAGCTGGAGCATCCCAATGTCTGCAGACTCTGTGAGTACAGCTCTCTGAGTATTTCTGGTGTAGCCGAGGGGAAATGCTCATGAAGCTCTGACCCACTGAGAGCTTCTGTTCCCTCCCAAAGCATTTCCAAGACAAGGATTTCTTTTATATTGAAGACATTTTCTGAGAGTTTGTTTTCATTTCCTCAATATTAGATAATATGGGGAGAGAGAGAACAAATCATAAAGGTATCATTAATTTTAACAAGTCCCTGGGACATCTGAACTCTTAGTGATCAGGAGGTTCAGAGGAGATTCCTAATGTGCTTTCAGCCACTCCTGTGCCCATGGACAGCACCAGCATCACCTTTGCTGGAGCCCTGAGGCTCAGTCTGAGCTGTCCTTTCTGCAAGCTGCAACCAGAAGCTGTCCCCAGGCAGTGCCCTGCAAACAGGCAGGTTTCTGTAGGGCCAAGGAGAGTGCACAGAGATTTGGGGCCTGTGAGTGCTGGCAGGGAGAGCTCAGGCCCAGGGAAACACCTCCAGGAGGAAAATCTCCAGGAAGCAGAGATAAGATCAGGCAATGAGAGAAAAGAAAACCCAGAAATGCTGTGGCAGGGAGAGTTTAGAGATCTCCATGGGATCCCCTCCAGTGCAGCCCCTCCCTCTGAACAATCCCCCTCCCTCCTCTCCCCCAGCCAAGCCTCTGCCCTCAGGGCCGGGGGGTCCAAGGTGTGAAGCCCCTCCTGTGCAGGCAGAGCTGCAGCAGAGCCGTGGGGCAGCTCTGCAGCCCCGGGCCCAGTTCCCTCTGCAGAGCCCAGGGCTGGGAGCAGCTGCCCGGCACTGGGGGGCTCTGGGAGGGGGCACAGCTGGCTCAGGGTGACGCTGTCCCCAGTGCCCGGCTCTGGGCAATGCTGTCAGTGCAGCCAGGGAAGGAGCTGGATCTCCCTTCATCCAATGTTGGAGAATATTTTTTTTTAGTTGTACAGATATAAGTGGGTGGGTAATTTAGGTTTTTTAGACGAAAGTTAGGTTTCTGCTTAAGGTTTTTCTCAAGACAACTGTGAGAAAGAGGGACATGAAAGTTGAAAACAAGTTGCAGGTGTTTAAAGATTAACTTAATAAAAGAAACTGTTACTGTTGTTGCTTTTTGATATCAGTTTGGTGTTTTAATTAGATTAGAGACAGATCTTGTGTGAAACTTCTGTAAAAGAATAATACTTTAAGCACGTAAAAAAGTATAAGTGTGTGCACTGTCTGACAATAAAGAAACTTAATTGATCACTCACACTAAGTAACATCTTACTTCTCTCACCACCAACAATCCAATGCCAACATTGGGACACTTGGAAGTCTCCCTGAGGTTTCCTTCCAAGCTGGGAGCTTCAATCCAGGATGCAAACCTGTCCTGGAGCATCTTTGTGTCATCTGAAAGACCCATGGGGAAAGGCAGAGGGGTTGTGACACTGAAAATGCTGTTGGGGTGGGGAAATGAGCACCGTGAGTCCTTGGCTACAAATGTGGAGCTGGGCTGTGCTGGATCCAGCTGCTCTCAGCAGTACCTGGCAGTTTTTAAGGGAAACATGGGCGGGTGATCACCCTCCACCTGAGAAAGGTTAAAGCCCAGAGAAACTCAGAACAGGTCAGAGTGACAGACCCTCTCCCCTCACTCCTCACTCACTGCTTTGCCTCTCAGAACTTGCTCAGCTCTCCCTGAGGGCAGCAGAAATGCTGAGGGTTTGATATGCAAGAATACCAGGAGAGATATGGGGGAGCTTGAAAAGAAAACCCCAGAACTCTTGAACACAGAAGGGTGTGTGTGTGTTCCATGGGAGGGTGTGTGGGAAATGGCTTTGATTTTGGTTTCAGACCTCCTCTAACTCTTCACTGCCTTTTTCTCCATGACAGAACCCAATGGCCAGGGACAGCAAATGTCCAACAGCAGCTCCATCAGCCACTTCCTCCTGCTGGCATTGGCAGCCCCGCGGCAGCTGCAGCTCCTGCACTTCTGCCTCTTCCTGGGCATCTCCCTGGCTGCCCTCCTGGGCAACGGCCTCATCATCAGCGCCGTAGCCTGCGGCCACCACCTGCACACCCCCATGTTCTTCTTCCTGCTCACCCTGGCCCTCAGCGACCTGGGCTCCATCTGCACCACTGTCCCCAAAGCCATGCACAATTCCCTCTGGGGCACCAGGCACATCTCCTACTCAGGATGTGCTGCACAGCTATTTCTGTTTGTCTTTTTCATCTCAGCAGAGTTTTCTCTCCTGACCATCATGTGCTACGACCGCTACGTGTCCATCTGCAGACCCCTGCAGTACGGGACCCTCCTGGGCAGCAGAGCTTGTGCCCACATGGCAGCAGCTGCCGGGGCCAGTGCCTTTCTCTATTCACTGCTGCACACAGCCAATACATTTTCCCTGCCCCTGTGCCAGGGCAATGCCCTGGGCCAGTTCTTCTGTGAAATCCCACACATCCTCAGGCTTTCCTGCTCCAAATCCTACCTCAGGGAATTTGGGCTCATTGTGTTTTCCATCTGTTTAGGATTTGGTTGTTTTGTGTTCATTCTTTTCTCCTATGTGCAGATCTTGAGGGCTGTGCTGAGGATCCCCTCTGAGCAGGGCCGGCACAAAGCCTTTTCCACGTGCCTCCCTCACCTGGCCGTGCTCTCCCTGTTTATCAGCACTGGCTTTTTGCCTACCTGAAGCCCCCTCCATCTCCTCCCCATCCCTGGATCTGTCGCTGTCAGTTCTGTACTCGGTGGTGCCTCCAGCCCTGAACCCCCTCATTTACAGCCTGAGGAAGCAGGAGCTCAAGGATGCCCTGAGGAAAGCGATGACTTTCAGAAGTTAAAGGATGATTTCAGAAGAAAGGATGATTTTCAGAAGTTTAAATCTTTTGATTTTCTTCTGCACAGCATTCATGCTATAACACATGACATGCCCAGCCTGCCTTCTAAAGCTTTTAATAGTGCTGGGAGTGGGGGGACAGGCTTTTCTACTTTTCCTTTGTGATCATTTTCAGAAAGAAAATGCAGTCATCTTCCCATATTGAATTCACTGTTCCCCCCTTTAACTTGACTCACAGACTGTGTAAATGAGGAATCACGGCTCTCTGTGTGTTTAAATGAAGGAAATGTTCTTGCAGGGACTTATTTGTCAACAATCCTCCCTCTGTTAGCTGTCCTTCAGCTCAGGGGAGGTGCCTGTGTGCAGAGGTCGAGAGAAAAGGAGTCCCAGCCCAGCAGCAGTGCCAGGGAGCAGCAGCACTTGGTCTTTCAGAGCTGCACTTTTCCCACTTCCCCCCTCTCCTTTATTGTCCTTGTCCTTGTCCTGAGTGCTCTGGCAGCTCAGTCACTGTCCTGCTGCGTGTCCGTGCTGTGACCACAGGCAGGGACAGGCCATGGGCACTGCTGGCACACAGCTGGGCTCCAGCACAGCAGCTCCATCAGCAAAGGGGATTTCCTTAGTGCAGAGCCCAAAGGCTGGGCTCTTTTTACTAAGTTAGTCTCCAGGAGAAGCCCAAGGAATGGATTTTGCAGGCTCACTGCTTTGCTTGTCTGTCCCTGGAGGCAGTGCCGTGAGAGCAGGGTCCCACTGTGGTGCTTCAGGGACTGAGGGCTGGGTCAGCTCTTCTGTGCTAGTGGTCAGTGGCCATGGAGATGACAAATGATCTCCAAGTGACCTGCCTGGGGCTCTGCAGCTGCTGATGGCTCTGGTGGCAGGTGAGCACTTTTCTGTAGGGAATCAGAAGCTGCCAGGAGAGCACAGAGGATCTGCAGGGACAGCCCGTGCCATGGAGGCAGCAGTGAATGGAGGCCTGGAGCAGAATCCTGCCTGGGGTGGGATCAGCCAGAGATAAAGGACCGAATGTGTGCTGTGAGCCAGGAGAGCTGTGCAGGCCCAGGGACACAGCAGGGACAGGGAAAGGAGTGTGGGCAGTGACTGCTGTGACCCCCAGGGAAGTTGCCCAGGAGGATGCAGGGCAGCCCCAAGGCCACGTGGCAGGCCTGGAAGAAGGCAGGCACCTGTGAGCAGCCTCCATGGGCACAGCAGAGCCTGTGTGGGAGGGCTGAGTGCAGGCAGCAGCAGCAGCTGCCTCTGTCCCCCAGGCTGAGCAGCAGAGGCCAGCAGAGGCAGCCCAGGGCCGCGGGCAGCAGAGCCGCCGTGCTCTGCAGAGCAGCACCCCCAGCTCGGGGGCTGTGGGGAGCAGCCCAGGGGCTGCAGCAATGGCTGCTCAGGCCAGCACAGACGTGTTCCCCTGGCCAAGGCTCTGTGGGCAGCTGGCATGTGCCAGGAGCAGAGCAGGAGCCCGTGGCTGTGCACAGGAGCCCTGGCAAGAGGCTGCCCTGGCCCTGGGCCAGCAGGAGCTGCCTGAGGAGCCCCGGGGCCAACTCTGCTGCTGTGCTGGGCAGCGGGGCTGGCCCTGGGGCTGCACCAGCTGCCCGAGCTGAGCATCTCCTGAGCATTGCAGACACACAGGGGCTGTCCCTGAGCTGCAGTGCCTCCAGTTCCTGCTGCAGGGCCACGCCTGACTCTGCTGCTCTGCAGGGGAAGGGAGAGGCTGCACTGGGCAGTGCCAGGGAGAGGAGAACAATGGACCCTTGCTTATACGAGTCCCCACAGTGTCACAATGCTCTCCACGGTTCCATGAGGCCCTGCAGTGTCACAATGTGCCCTGGGTTCCATGGAGCCCCGCAGTGTCACAATGTGCCCTGGGTTCCATGGAGCCCCGCAGTGTCACAATGTGCCCTGGTTACACGGGGCCCCACAGTGTCACAATGTCCCCCTGGTTACACGGGGCCCCACAGTGTCACAATGTCCCCTGGTTACACGGGGCCCCACAGTGTCACAATGTCCCCTTGGTTCTGTGGGGCTGCAGTGTCAGTTCTGCGGGTGGGCACGCTCAGCACCAAAGACACAGACACCAACTGAAGGGATTGTGGGATTTTTATGATGCACAAGTGCAAAGAATTACAAAAGGATAAGCTCAACAAAGGACATAATCATTGGCAAAGAATGACAAAAGCAGCTCAGCAATGCACCCAATCATCACCACCAAAGACTGCCTGCAGTGATTTAGAAAGATCCAGCACCAGTTCCCCTCAGACTTTACCATCAGCCACATCCACACATCAGCTGGGGAAGCTGTCCCAGCCCAGGACTGCAGAGCCACTCCCGGACATTGGGAATTGCTGCAGGTGCCTCCAGCCACAGGTGAGGCTTCCACCCTGGCTGTGAGAGGGCCCAGCTTTGATAGTGCTGAATGAACAAACTGACAGCACTTCTGGTGTGGCAACATCTGCTTTCATTCTCCTCTTTGCTTCCTCCCAAAGCCTGGCCAGGGCCCAAGGAGGAACCAAAGGAGTTGCCTTTGATCCTACAGCCCCAAACAAAGCCAGATGGGGCCTTGTCCAGCTTCTAAATACAGAAAGGTCAATCCATATTTCACCAATGCACAGATACAGAGTCCATATTGCTAATAATGATTCATTAATGAGCAGATACAAATACAACATTTGGTTGCAAGGTTCATCTAGAGGACAGCTTTGGCTCAGGGCCTGCTGTTCAGGCCTCGGTACTTCCATCAGTGCTTTGACCTAGAGATGAATTCCAACCTTCACAACAAGTCTTTCAATAACAGAGTCTTAGATGTAGGTATTAGGCATAAATGCATCACCTCTTGTTCTTCAATTAAGAGTTGTTCAAGTTCATTCCTCAGAGCTATAATTTGCATTCCTTTGAAGCCAGGCCAAATCAGTTGCTGTTCTCTATGGTATTGATCAAACCCCCATTTCTTTCTTGAGGCTGTGTCTCTTTTTAGACAAGTCTCAATGCACCATTTCCCAGCACAGTGTCACAACAACTCCAACATGGAATCATAACACACCAAGTGCTCTCACTGCAATGATTGCAGGGACTGCCACAAATGCATTGCACAGCAGCCTCCAATTTGGCAGCCATGGAGCCAATGCCACCAAGAAGGATTTTCTTCTTTCTGCCACTCTTTCTTCTGCTGCTCTTTCTATCGAGGTGATTCCTGATTGCTGGAATTCAAACCCAGCACTGATAGAAGTACAACATTCCTGCCCTCTAATGGCCCAGGTTCCTCCTTGGCCAGCAAGCAGATAATCCAAGGCCATGTGGTTCTGTAGAGCCCCCACTGGTGTTTGTTGGAGCTCACAGGATGTGCTGTTGGATATTTAATGGCATCATTTGCTGCTGCTTCTAATAATCAATTTAGCTCATTAATGTAAACTCCATAGAAGGAGGCAGCACACCCAGGGCACAGGCTGAACCAGAATCTTTGCCTTTCTGACACCAAAGGCACTCTTTGGGTGGCAAATGTTCTCTTGGCCCCAGCTCTTCCCTGGGCTTGTTGCTGAAGGAGCCTAAGCAGTGGCCCTGTGGCTGGGAGTGCTGTGACAGTGGCACTGAGCAGCTCCAGCACTCCGAGTTCTAGTGACATTGGGAGTGATGGCAAAGCACAGAAACCCTCTCACATCGTGGCCTCTAACTACAGCAGGGCTCAGTTTCTCCTGCAGGGAAATCTTCCTGAATCCTGTCCAATTGATAATTGCATTCCTTTGTTCCACAGCACAGTTTCCTTGAACTGTCCCTGCACTGACTCCATTGTGAGTCAGAGCCCATTGACAGAGCTCAGCCCATCCTGTGGGGTGGGCCCTCCAAGGGAATCCCATTCCTCCCAACGTCAGTTCAGAGCACATCCAGCAATTATTAATTATATTTAGTATTTTGGCTGCTTTGATCTTTAGATTTTCAGGAGAATTTTCATGTCTAATCCCTTGGTGAAAGTCTAGAGGTGCCTTTGGTGAACAAAGATTCTGGTTGACTCTCAAGGTACAACTTACAGACATCAGCAGTACTTTGGTGACACAGTAATTCATTCTTTCTCCTCAGTCTCATTCAGGGTAGGAACAATAATTCTGCTGTCCATGGAGCTGGCACCTTTTCAGTTCCAGAATAATGCCCCCAAGGTCCTTTGCTGTTCAGCTTTACCCACAGCGGTGTCTGTGGCTAACAAGGCTTGGTGGGGTCCTTTCCCCTTTGGCTGCAGAGGTGCCGGGTCCCAGTCCCTGAGGGGCACCTGGCTCTGCCTTGGAATTGGTGTGGAAGTCCCTCAGTGTCACATCAGCCTGCCCATGGAGCCCCCTGGATCAGAGCATTTTCCAAAGGCACCGTGGGGGCAAACAGGGAGATTTGGTCTGGCAGGATCTGTAAAACAATATCCCATAACATCCACTCCTTCTGCCATAGAACACTTGGCTGCAGGGACACATTCCCATCGTTCCTGCCCAGCTTTCAGGATTCAGACAGTGCTGTCTTTCCCCAGAGCTGTTCCTTCACCTGGCTCGGGAGGGCCCTTTGGCCTCTGCACCCACACTTTGGCTGCATTATTAGGACTGCTGGATCCAAACCCTTTATCTCCACCAACAGTGGTGATTTGAGGTGCATCTCCTTTTTCCACAATTGTTTTTAAAACTGCAATTTCAATAATTGTGCTACCCTGCCATGGGGTTGAATAATCAAATCTTGTTCACTGTTATTTAACAGGATTACTTTAATTTCTCCTTGATAATCTGCATCACTTCCTCCTCCCATGACATGAACACTTTGCAAGGCCAAGCTCCAAGGGAGCAGTTGGCAAATCAAAGTGTCCTGGAGGAATCTGAATTCCTGTTCCAGAATTGATAACTCTCATTTGCTTCTGATTTATCCTAATTAATTCTAATGCATCAAGGCCCAGCCCTGCAGCCTCTGGGGTGGCCCTGTCAGGGGCCATGGCACCCAGAACACTTTCCCAGCAAGTCCAAGTCTCCCTGTCCATGGCTGTATTTGCAAATTGGCTGCAGCCCTGCACACCCAGGGGGTTTCCATTCCCCCAGTGGGCCCCTTGTTCAGGGTGTGGAGCACATCTGGGAGATGGGCACTCCATGGGGACAGGTTCCCTTCTCCTCATTTTTCAACTGCTCTTTTAACAACCCCTTCATTCCTTTAACCAATCCTGCAGCTTGTGGGTAGTCTGGTCTATGGAAAGCCCAGCAGTCCTGATCACTTCATTTCTCACAGTAATGGACAAAGCATTCTGCATCTCAGTGTCTGCAAACCCTGTAAAAACAGGCAATTTCATCCCTTCCCCCTTCCTGCATTGTACACAATCTCACAAAATTTACCACTGACTTTCGGGTCCTGGCCAAGCATTTTCTGTAGGGTATTTAGTGCTACATCCCTGAGCCGCCAAAGCTAACATGAGTATTGGCAGCATTATTTCACATTATTATAATTTTTAAATTTATATCCAAAAACTTATTGGATTCTATTTTATATACACATACATATATGTGTGTATCTATATATCATATTGCATTATTATTATTTCACTTTCACAAAGAAATTGAAACTCCAGATTAAAAACCTCTTCTGTCACTCCATGTGGAAACATTCCCACAACAACTGTTCCTTCTGTTGGTGCTGTTTCCAAGGTGCTGGTAACAAAATCCATCCTCATCCTCCCCAGCCCACAAGTCCTTTCCTTTTCCCATGTGCAGGTTTTGGATGCATTTGAAGACATGCAGCAGTTCAGCTTCTTTTCACCAAATGCCCCATTGCTCACACGATGCTCCGACCTCAGCCCACTCCAGAGCCAGCGAACTCTAGGAAAGGCCTTCCCATCTGGGCATTCCTGACGGGGCTGATTCCTTACATTTGGATTTAAAAAGTGACATTTGTTGTGATCTGGCCAGACTATGCCAATTCTGTTTTACCAGTGGGCAG